>CM059794.1:40543130-41070630 GCA_030435695.1 Brachymystax lenok tsinlingensis | reverse complement strand
TGAAACAGTGAAGGACGGAACAGCGGCACAGTAACTATTAATATGCCAATAACTTTCCTCCTGCTGAAACAGTGAAGGACGGAACAGCGGCACAGTAACTATTAATATGTCAATAACTTTCCTCCTGCTGAAACAGTGAAGGACGGAACAGCGGCACAGTAACTATTAATATGCCAATAACTTTCCTCCTGCTGAAACAGTGAAGGACGGAACAGCGGCACAGTAACTATTAATATGTCAATAACTTTCCTCCTGCTGAAACAGTGAAGGACGGAACAGCGGCACAGTAACTATTAATATGTCAATAACTTTCCTCCTGCTGAAACAGGGAATAATAGCAATACAGTAGCTAGTTGTCCATGCTTTTGGCAAAAGATTTTCATGTGAATATTCTAGAATCATTTTAAAGAATTGATTCACATTTTCCCAGCAGTGGTGTGTTTCCACCAAAATAAAAATCAATGCGTGATAAAAAGGTTTTCAAGTACTCAATACAAATCAAAAGCAATAGATTTCCATTGCATTTTCAAGTATTAAATGTGCCTTCTCCGGTCTTGGCACCTGCGCTCTAGCCAACAGCTCGCAGATACAGCACGGGTAGCCTCTGCGGGTTGGATAGTTTACATGATAATATTATAATGGATATTATGGAGAATATTTTAATCTTCCCAGCGGCAGTCAAGCATCGATCATCATGTCGCCAGAATAAGACCCTCGACATTTATAGGAAAAGAGCATCAAGCTGATCACCGTGCACAGTTCATCGTAAGTTAATTCATCTGTGGCCTAAGAGACCGTATGGTTTCCCAAGTCATATTGGGAGGACCACACTTCAAATTGACTACTATATGATGGTTATTATATCAATATTTGTGCATAAAGACGTGTCCACCTCCATTTCCCGCATAATACATTTTACAGACACAAAAATATCCCACCATATTGTACAAACAAATTATTTTCCAGCAACATATCTCCCTGCATCCTACTGCTGGTTTGCCTCTGAAGCTAAGCAGAGTTGGTCCTGGTCAGTCCCTGGATGGGAGACCAGATGCTGCTGGAAGTGGTGTTGGAGGGCCAGTAGGAGATACTCTTTCCTCTGGTCTGCAAAAGATCCCAGGTTCCCCAGGGCAGTGATTGGGGACATTGCCCTGTGTAGAGTGCTGTATTTCAGATGGGATGATAAACGGGTCACTAAAAGATACAATCATTTTGGAAGAGTAGGGATGTGAACCCTGATGTCCTGTCTAAATTCCCAAACTGCCTCTCATACCATTATGACCACCGTAATCATTCCCAGCTTCCAATTGGCTCATTCATCCCCCCTCCTCTCCCCCTGTAACTGTTCCCCAGGTCGTTGCTGTAAACGGGAATGTGTTCTCAGTCCCCTTACCTAGTTAAATAAATAGACATTTGTTGGCATTTACAGAATTACACCGAAACTTCCTGTTAGTGAGACTGAGAAATAGACTGGGATGAGATGAGAATAACCTTCAGTCATGCTGAATGCAAAAGTCAGTCAGAAGTCCCTCATGTCTCTTAATTAGGGGATTCAGAAGTCCCTCATGTCTCTTAATTGGGGGATTCAGAAGTCCCTTATGTCTCTTAATTGGGGGATTCAGAAGTCCCTCATGTCTCTTAATTGGGGGATTCAGAAGTCCCTTATGTCTCTTAATTAGGGGATTCAGAAGTCCCTTATGTCTCTTAATTAGGGGATTCAGAAGTCCCTCATGTCTCTTAATTGGGGGATTCAGAAGTCCCTTATGTCTCTTAATTGGGGGATTCAGAAGTCCCTTATGTCTCTTAATTGGGGGATTCAGAAGTCCCTCATGTCTCTTAATTAGGGGATTCAGAAGTCCCTCATGTCTCTTAATTGGGGGATTCAGAAGTCCCTTATGTCTCTTAATTGGGGGATTCAGAAGTCCCTTATGTCTCTTAATTGGGGGATTCAGAAGTCCCTCATGTCTCTTAATTGGGGGATTCAGAAGTCCCTCATGTCTCTTAATTGGGGGATTCAGAAGGCCCTTATGTCTCTTAATTGGGGGATTCAGAAGTCCCTCATGTCTCTTAATTGGGGGATTCAGAAGTCCCTTATGTCTCTTAATTAGGGGATTCAGAAGTCCCTTATGTCTCTTAATTGGGGGATTCAGAAGTCCCTCATGTCTCTTAATTGGGGGATTCAGAAGTCCCTCATGTCTCTTAATTGTGCAATTTATAAGAACACATAAATACAAGTTATGTTTTTGAGAAGATAATTCAACAGTCAATATAAACAACACACAGCAAATATGAGCTGCAGGTACACAACATCATATGCAGTAACGGTTACAGGCTGAGCTATTGCTATAGCAACGCCGTAATGTAGAATTTGAGCTCAAAGTCATAATTTATTGATAGGAGAGATGTTGCTACATATATAAGAGCATCTTCATCTTCATCTTCATCAAATCAAAGAGACGCAAAACTGTGACATAGGATCCAAGATACAGAATATATAATCAAACTGTGACATAGGATCAAAGATACAGAATATATAATCAAACTGTGACATAGGATCCAAGATACAGAATATATAATCAAACTGTGACACAGGATCCAAGATACAGAATATATAATCAAACTGTGACACAGGATCCACGATACAGAATATATAATCAAACTGTGACACAGGATCCAAGATACAGAATATATAATCAAACTGTGACATAGGATCCAAGATACAGAATATATCATCAAACTGTGCCATAGGATCCAAGATACAGAATATATAATCAAACTGTGACATAGAATCCAAGATACAGAATATATAATCAAACTGTGACATAGAATCCAAGATACAGAATATATAATCAAACTGTGACATAGGATCCAAGATACAGAATATATAATCAAACTGTGACATAGGATCCAAGATACAGAATATATAATCAAACTGTGACATAGGATCCAAGATACAGAATATATAATCAAACTGTGACACAGGATCCACGATACAGAATATATATTCAAACTGTGACATAGGATCCAAGATACAGAATATATAATCACACTGTGACACAGGATCCAAGATACAGAATATATAATCAAACTGTGACACAGGATCCACGATACAGAATATATATTCAAACTGTGACATAGAATCCAAGATACAGAATATATAATCAAACTGTGACATAGGATCCAAGATACAGAATATATAATCACACTGTGACATAGGATCCAAGATACAGAATATATCATCAAACTGTGCCATAGGATCCAAGATACAGAATATATAATCAAACTGTGACATAGAATCCAAGATACAGAATATATAATCAAACTGTGACATAGGATCCAAGATACAGAATATATAATCAAACTGTGACATAGGATCCAAGATACAGAATATATAATCAAACTGTGACATAGGATCCAAGATACAGAATATATAATCAAACTGTGACATAGGATCCAAGATACAGAATATATAATCAAACTGTGACATAGGATCCAAGATACAGAATATATAATCAAACTGTGACATAGGATCCAAGATACAGAATATATAATCAAACTGTGACATAGGATCCAAGACACAGAATATATATTCAAACTGTGACATAGGATCCAAGATACAGAATATATAATCAAACTGTGACATAGAATCCAAGATACAGAATATATAATCAAACTGTGACATAGGATCCAAGATACAGAATATATAATCAAACTGTGACATAGGATCCAAGATACAGAATATATAATCAAACTGTGACATAGGATCCAAGATACAGAATATATAATCAAACTGTGACATAGGATCCAAGATACAGAATATATAATCAAACTGTGACATAGGATCCAAGATACAGAATATATAATCAAACTAAGATATAGAATCAAGGATATGAATATGGAATCAAACTAAGATATAGAATCAAGGATATGAATATGGAATCAAAATGAGATATAGTATGAAGGATCAAGGATATACTGAAGGATATAGAATCAAACTGAGATATAACATAAAGTAAAACAATTTCCTCCAGACGTGACGCTTGGCATTCATGGTCTGAGAGGGTTTAGGTGCCTTTTGGCAAACTCCAAGCGGGCTGTCATGTGCCCTTTACTGAGGAGTGCCTTTTACTGAGGAGTGGCTTCTGTCTGGCCATGTTCATAAAGGTCTTCTTGGTGGAGTGCTGCAGAGATGGTTGTCCTTCTGGAAGGTTCTCCCATCTCCACAGAGGAACTCTTAAGTTATGTCAGAGGGACCATCAGGTTCTTGGTCACCTCCCTGACCAAGGCCCTTCTTCCCTGATTGCTCAGTGTGGTCGGGCGGGCCAGCTCTAGGAAGAGTATTGGTGGTTCCAAACTTTTTCCCTTTAAGAATGATGGAGGGCACTGTATTCTTAGGGACCTTCAATGCTGCAGAAATGGTTTGGTACCCTTCCCCAGATCTGTGCCTCGACACAATGCGGTTTCGGAGCTCTACAGACAATTCCTTCGACCTCATGACTTGGTTTTTCCTCTAAAATGCACTGTCAACTGTGAGACCTTATATAGACAAGTTGTGTCCTTTCCAAATCATGTCCAATCAACTGAATTTACCACAGGTGGACTCCAATCAAGTTGTAGAAACATCTCAAGGATGATCAATGGAAACAGGACGCACCTGAGCTCAATTTCGAGTGTCAGAGAAAAGGGTCCGAATACTTATGTAAATAACGTTCTGTTTTACTTTTAATACATTTGCTAAAATTTCAAAAACCTGTTTCGCTTTGTCATTATGGAGTATTGTGTGTAGATTGTTAGAATTGTTTTGAATTGTTAGATTACATGTTAGATATTGGTGCACTGTCAAAACTAAAAGCACAAGCATTTCGCTACACTCGCAATAACATCTGCTAACCATGTGTAAGTGACCAATAAAGATTCAATTTTTGTTTGATTTGAGATTAATCCATTTGGGAACAGAGACGGGAACACAAGCATTTCAGTACACCCGCAATAACATCTGCTAATTATGTGTTTGCAACCAATAACGTTTGATTTGATTTGATATACAACTGACAATCTCTTAGAAAAAATGCGGAACTTTTGGAACCAAGACTTAAAAAGAACCGATGTTGGCACAAGACGGAAGGAACGTTAAAATGTTAAAATAAACTGTTGTATAGAATTTATTATAGAAGAGACAAAATTCGTAAATTCTACAGCTCAACGGCAGAGTCATTTCTCAAGTGTAAAACTAATCCATGCTTTATAGGAATTGTATAAAGTCCAGAAGTTGTGGGCGGGGATAAAAAGTTGTCTGTCAGAAGTATTACAATGTAAACGTGGTTTTATATCCGTCTGTCTGCATATTTCAAGACACGGCCTATGGGGCTGTAGTGAGATACCCGATGGGCTGGACGATTCTCTTCTCATCACTCATCTTGAAAAACCGTATACAAAAAAAAGTGGAAATCAGTCATTCCACCATTATTAACACAATGGAAAAATCGAATGATGTTTTTATTGAAATAGCAGGGATGACCGATAAAAATAAATTGGTACAATTTAAGGCCAAATAGCAAACAATAACGCAGGCGCTAGGGATGGTGGTGTGAACATGGGGTTATTGGCAGATCAGATGTAGTTATTGTTTCTGTGTGTCTATAAGTTGCTGTTCGTATATGTATAAATTGGTATAAAAAAAAAAGAGATCCAGACTTCTCTGCCAATAACTAGTTTTCAGTTTTCCCCTCCCCACTCAGACCACTCCCAGACAGTCCACTCAGACCACTCCCAGACAGTCCACTCAGACCACTCCCAGACAGTCCACTCAGACCACTCCCAGACAGTCCACTCAGACCACTCCCAGACAGTCCACTCAGACCACTCCCAGACATGATTGCTTGAGAAATTGCTCTTTTTGTTTCTTTTTTTGAATAATCACAGCAGGGTACTTAATTGTTACACAGAAATGATTTGATTTTGAGATAAAAACGGCTGCAATGGACCTTTAATAGAGGATCACAATGAGTGATTCTTTCATTAATGTCTCATTGTTCATCAGTGTAGCAGACAGTGTGTCTGTGCTGTAGGAGCCTAATTAGGGCATTGGGTGCGTACCAAATGACACCATATTCCCTTAATAGTGCACTACTTTTGACCAGAACCAATAGCGTGGGTACTATGTAGGGGATAATATGCCATTTTGGACTTAACCCTGAGCAACTTTTCTCCAACACTGCTGGCTGATTTAAAAGCTTCATACCATCTGTATCCCAAATGGCACCCTAAGTAGTGCATTGTTTTTGACCATAGGACCATAGGTTTCTGGTAAAAAGTAGTAGACTATGTGAAGAATAGGGTGTGATTTGGGACAGCCAGAGTCTCATCTATTATTAACACTTTTCTCTTCGACTGAGGACAATCACACATATTACAGTCTATTATTGTCATATACAGTATTTGATGTAATTACTTGACATTGCCAGTCAGAGTCAGACTACTAACCCTAACCCCAAAGGTATTATTATAGTTTCAGTTGGGATGTGGTTTTCTGGAACACTGGAGTATGTGGGTTTGAATGTATCTGGGAATTAATATAGTTGAATTAGGCTGTCAGAGATTAACACAAATTCAGCGACTTTCTGTGTATTGTAAGTGCTTAATCAAGTTTGTCAATTCATTTCTAAAATCAGTCTCTGATAACTTATAGAGAGAGGCAGGATGCAAGCTGTCTGGCCATCTCTGTCAATTATAATGTAATGGATGGTAGAACATTCTGCAGATAACAACATCCCATGAACGCTATGGTGCTAACCAGATCTCCAGGGCCGAGTGAGCTGTTCTCTCATTTGTGTGTGTGTGTGTGGAAGTAGCCAGCAAGCTAGCCAACTTTAGCTAACTCCTTGCTCGCACACGCTTTTTCAGTTCTGCCAACAAATTATCTATAGGATTGAGGTCAGGGCTTTGTGATTGCCACTCCAATACCTTGACTTTGTTGTCCTTAATAAGCCATTTTTCCAGAAATTTGGAAGTATGATTGGTGTCATTATTCATTTGGAAGACCCATTTGTGACCAAGCTTTAACTTCCTGACTGATGTCTTGAGATGTTGCTTCAATATATCCCAGAGTTTTCCTGCCTCATGATGCCATCTATTTTGTGAAGTGCACGAGTCTCTCATTTAAACATAACGATGGTAATTATTGCCAAACAGTTCTATTTTTGTTTCATCAAACCAAAGAGTACGATCTTTTTGCAGTTTATAGCCTCTACGTTCTGAATGACACATCCATCCACGATATAGACTGTACGTTCTGAATGACACATCCACCCACGATATAGACTGTACGTTCTGAATGACACATCCACCCACGATATAGACTCTACTTTCTGAATGACACATCCACCCACGATATAGACGCTACGATCTGAATGACACATCCATCCACGATATAGACTGTACGTTCTGAATGACACATCCACCCACGATATAGACTCTACGTTCTGAATGACACATCCACCCACGATATAGACTCTACGTTCTGAATGACACATCCATCCACGATATAGACTCTACGTTCTAAACGACACATCCACCCACGATATAGACTCTACGTTCTGAACGACACATCCACCCACGATATAGACTCTACGTTCTGAATGACACATCCATCCACAATATAGACTCTACGTTCTAAATGACACATCCACCCACGATATAGACTCTACGTTCTGAACGACACATCCATAAACAGTATAGACGCTACGATCTGTATGACAGAGATGTAGAGGAGGGGAAAAGGGGGAGGCGGTACACAGTCTGGGTTGTGTCCCAGATGACACCCTGTTTCCTATATAGTGCACTACTTTTAAAACAGGGCCCATTGGGCTTTGGTCAAAATGTAGGGCACTATATAAGGATAAGGATGCTGTTTGGGACACATATGTATAACCTGTCTGTCTGGATTAGGACTCCTGTCAATTTGTCAGATAAGGATCGTGCTGCTCCACCTCCGCTGTAGTGGAACCGTCTTTTAAATTACCAGAGACCGTATCTCCTAAAGAGCTCTTCAAGCAGCCATTTTCTCATCATTTAAGACTGTCTCTCAAATGGCACCCTATTCCACTATAGGTTCTGGTCAAAAGTAGTGCATTACATAGGGAATAGGGTACCGTTTGGGATGCACCCCTAGGTCAAACCATGAGCAGAATAGAGATGAGGCTTCAATACGTTTCTATCTTAAATATACTGTACTGTACCCCAGCCTACCTGATTAACATACAGTACTGTACCTCAGCCTACCTGATTAACATACAGTACTGTACCTCAGCCTACCTGATTAACATACAGTACTGTACCTCAGCCTACCTGATTAACATACAGTGATGTACCTCAGATGTGACCGCAGTATGTGAAGGCCATCTACAGTTTAACACAGTGCTTACAATCAGGTACAGCAAGGTAAGTCATATGTCACTTGTAGCCTTCTGACTATGAATGTGATAGATTGGAGCCTACTGGCACTGTTACGAATCCCTTTTACCCCGTGGTCTAGGGGGAATGGAATAGAGACCCTCAACATATCTTGTGCAAATTACTATGGTGAGAAGGGAACAGTGAGAACAAAAACACAGACAACTTAAATCTACCGTCAAACACAAAAGGTTTATTTTAAACACACGGTAAAGTGGTTTGGGGAAAAGGGGCTGAGCTGGACCCAAGGAAAGAAATAATATATATTCAAAAACCCCTAAGCTAATCTACCTGCGTCACGAACAGCTAGCTAACTAACTAAGTAAATACAGTGGGTGGTCCGCCCAGTTCTAACTAATGTATTTAACACAGGGTTTCCTACGGGTAATGTATGCCCAAGGGCGACTTGTCTGGTTATCCCCTTTTCCACCAACAAACAGTAATACAACACAACTATACAAACTCACAGTTAATGTGAGATGTTGGCACCTACACAAAAGCGATAGCGCACACAACCAAACCAACATCAACTAGGCTTCACCCAGATACTACACCGAGCTAAAGCTCTGTAGCTACAAAATAAGCCAACTACTAAACAACAATAGAGCGCAATGCATACACAAAAGTCAGTTACAAAGCAAGAGTGCTACATACCAAGAACAAGCTAGAGAGAGAGATAACTGACTGGGGTTTTAAACCAAGGGAAAGGGGATGTGATTGGGTAAGGGAAAAGGAGCAGGTGTGTCTTCTGATTGGGACTGATTGGGGATTGATGACGGCTGATGAGTGACACCTGTGAGTAGGGCAGAAGGAGAGAAAACAACCACACACACAGGATACCTGTATCCGTAACACTCCCACCCTTAAAAGAGCAAACCTATAAGGATTGCGACCAAAGTATTTACAATGAATACCAGCAAGTTCAACAAGAAAAGATCATTCATTTTTTTTTTTTTTTTTAAATACGTGACAAAGCATCTGCCAATACATTTTCAGAACCCTTTTTGTGGCGGATCTCCAAATTATAATTCTGCACAATAAGTGCCCAACGCATAAGGCGCTGGTTCTGGTTGTACATACGGTGGAGAAACACTAACGGGTTATGATCAGTATACACAATCACTGGTAGGGCACTGGAACCAATATATACCTCAAAGTATTGTAGAGCTAACAACAAAGCTAGAGCTTCTTGTTCAATGGTTGCATAATTAGCCTGACATTTGCTAAACTTTCGAGAAAAATAACAGGATGGTCCACTCCACTCTTGTCCTGCTGCAGTAGAACAGCACCAGCACCTCTGGCACTAGCATCTACCTCAAGTTTAAACGGTCGCTCAAAATCCGGAGCAGCAAGTACAGGGGTAGTACATAAGAGTGCTTTAGCGGTATCAAAAGCTACCTGACAATCAGGAGACCACACAAACGATCTAGCCGGACTGAGCAAATCGGTCAATGGAGCCGCTACCGCAGAGAAATTTTTACAGAAACTACGGTAGTAGCCAACCATCCCTAAAAAGCGGCGTAGCTCTCGTCTGGTGGTAGGTGCTGGGAATGCAGTTATAGCCAAGACCTGGGCATCAACAGGGCGCACCTGTCCATGTCCGACCTTTTTGCCAAGATAGGTAACAGTGGCCTTCCCAAACTCGCACTTTGCCAAGTTTAGGGTTAGAGAAGCAGCTGCCAAACGTTCACATACTTCCCTTAGAGTGTTAACATGATCTGACCATTCAGACGAATAAATCACTAGATCATCAAGGTAGGCACTACAATTGGGAACGTCAGCTAACACTGAGTTAACCAGGCGCTGGAAAGTGGCTGGTGCATTCCGCATCCCAAAAGCCATAACTGAGTATTGTAGAAAGTTGTCTGGGGTCACAAATGCAGAAATCTCAGAAGCACGTGAGGTTAACGGAACCTGCCAGTAACCTTTCAAAAGATCTAATTTAGTTACATAAGTAGCAGCACCAACAGTGTCGATACAATCGTCCAGTCTGGGTAACGGAAACGAATCTGGCATTGTGACAGAATTTACCTTACGATAATCCGTACATAACCTGGACGTACCATCAGGTTTAGGAACCAGAATACAAGGAGAACTCAAGGGCTTGAACTTGGCGTAGCCAGGTCATTCTCCAACAAATATTTCACCTCATCCTTCATTATCTTCCTCTTAGAAGCATTGACACGATATGGGTGTTGCTTGATAGGGGCAGCATTTCCAACATTAATGTCATGTTCCAACACATTTGTACGAGAAGGAACGTCATTAAAGAGACATGGAAAACTGTGTAGTAGCCTCACAACATCATCTGCCTGTCCATCCGTTAAATGAACCAGACTTGACTGGAGAGACAGTAGCATTTCTGAGTTGGGCAACCTAACGCACTGCTGCTGAGTATTGCGCAACTCTAATCCATCTCCATCAACATCATTAACAGGACAGCCCACTATCATGGCAGCAGAAACAGATGAGACAGCAGTACCTACCGCTGTGTCTGAACTATCTACCTGGGTGATGGGTCGGGTTTGGTATGCTTTCAACATGTTAATGTGGCACACACGAGATTGGCGTTTCCTATCAGGAGTTCGAAGCACATAATCAGTTTCACTTAATTTCTTTTCAATTAAATAAGGACCTGAGAAACGAGCTGACAGTGAAGATCCTGGAACAGGCAATAACACAAGAACTTGGTCACCTGGCTGTAGTGGACGAGAAACAGCCTGTTTATCATAGTGTCTTTCATACTCCTCTGTGAGGAAGACAGAGCTTCCTTTGCGAGAGCACATGCTTGGTGTAGGCGCTCACGAAAGCGACTAACGTAGTCCAACACATTCTCATCTCCAGTACACAACTCTTGGGACAAAACTGTTCTTTAAGGACTTTCATTGGTCCTCTCACTGTGTGACCAAACACTAGTTCAGCCGGGCTGAACCCTAGGGACTCCTGTACAGTTTCACGAGCAGCAAACAAAACGAGAGGAACTCCCTCATCCCAATCTTTCTCAGATTCCAAACAATATTTACGGAGCATAGACTTCAGTGTCTGATGCCAACGTTCCAGAGCACCCTGCGACTCTGGGTGATAGGCGCTTGACACACGGTGCTTAACTGACAAGGATTTTAACACCTGCTTGAAGAGCTTTGATAGAAAATTGGTACCTTGATCAGTTTGTACCACCTTAGGTAACCCAAATGTCGAGAAGAATTTAATTAAGGCTTTACTCACCACCGGAGCAGTAATCCTTCGCAGAGGAATGGCTTCGGGTATCTCGTTTGCCATACACATAATCGTTAATAGAAACTGGTTACCTGATTTTTGTCTTAGGTAACGGTCCAACACAATCAACCACCACATGTTCAAATGGTTCACCTATAACAGGTATTGGACAAAGAGGAGCAGGAGGAATAACCTGATTTGGTTTTCCTGTTATCTGACATGTGTGGCACGTTCGACAGAACCGAGCCACATCTTGTTTTAAACCTGGCCAAAAGAAATGTCGAAGGACCGGTCATAAGTCTTGGTGATTCCTAAATGACCGGACCACTGGTGATCATGAGCAAGGGATAGCACATTTTGTCGAAAGGCTGTAGGAACCATTATTTGGTAAACAGCATTCCAATCTCCGTCGCGTCAACATGGGATGTCCATTTACGCATGAGGAGATTACCATCAATGAAGTAAGCCACGTTCTTCTTCTTTACCTCTTCCAATGAGACAACACTAGAAAAACATTTAGCAAGCCTCTTGTCAACCTTCTGGTTAGCAATCAGCTGCTCACGAGTGACTGGTAACTGTATTGCCTCAGCAATAAGTTCACTATCCTTCAATTCTTCCCTGGGCTGTTTGTCAGAGGGCAACAGCTTCCCAGAGGTAGCACACAACCCATCCTCTTGATCAAACTCTTTGAACAAAACAGTGTTCGACAAATCTATCACGTCACCCATTTGTTGTGCCTGAGCACGAGTGACAGCACAAGCGGGGAACACATGTGGATAATTCTGTGCCAGCTCATTGGAGAGAGTGGTCACTTTTATCCATTACTTCCAATACGGGTACTACCTTTCCTCCGGCAATATCGTTACCCATTATAAAGGTCACACCTTTTACTGGCAACATAGGACGTACCCCCACTCTGAATATTCCACTGATTAACTCAGAGTGTACATTCACAAAGTGCAATGGCACTGGGACAAAACCCATTTCAATACCTGAACTAACACACTGGAACCACAGTATGTATCGTCGGATAAGGGCAACACATCAGACAATATAAGCGACTACGCCGCACCAGTATCTCTAAGGATTTTAACCGGACGCTGAGACGCCGTCATTCGTTAGGGACACAAACCCCTCGAAAATGAACGGTTCATAACTGCGGTCGTGGACTGGAACTTTCAAATTACATTTACCCTGAGGTACTTGTTTCGTTTCAGACCTCACAACCGCATTTAATTAGCCCAACACCTGTTGGCGGCTTGGCACGAAGAGGCATCCCTTGTTTGCGTTTTAGCAGGAAGCAATCATTAATCATGTGTCCCACCTTATGACAATAGAAACAGGGACGCTCATTTTTCTGGCGTGCATGATGTACTGCTTGCCGAGTAGGGCTAAAAGTAGGCAATTCAGTGGCTCTACTCTCAGTATGAGCCGAAAACACGCTCTTGTGCGTCAACACAAACTCGTCTGCCAACACAGACGCTTCTGACAAAGAGGATACTTTCTGTTCATTTAGGTAAACTACAATGCGTTCGGGTAAGCAATTTTAAACTCTTCCAACAAGATTAACTCCCGGAGAGAGTTGAAATCAGTTACCTTGCTAGCAGCATGCCATTTATCAAACAGATTTCCCTTATCTCTAGCAAATTCCACATAAGTCTTACCAGCAGACTTTCTATGAGACCTAAATCTCTGTCGGTATGCCTCAGGCACAAGCTCATAGGCGAAGAACCGTAGCTTTGACCACCTCATAATTCAGACTGTCTTCAAGAGGTAGCGCTGACAAAACCTCTTGGGCTTTACCAGTCAGTTTACACTGAAGTAATAGGCACCATACCTCTTCAGGCCATTTCAAAGCGACAGCTATTCGTTCAAAAACACAAAAATAGGAGTCAACCTCTGACTCCCTGAACAAAGGTACTAAGGCAATCTGCCTACTAATGTCAAAAGTGTTTGAAGACACAGCTAGTGAGGACATCTCACTAACAGGCACAGCAGGAATGGAGGCTAGCCTCGCTGTCTCTGCCTCCAGTTCCATCAGGCGCATTTTGAACTCCAATTGCCGCTGTTCTCTTTCTGCCTCAATTTTACACATCTCCAACTGGCGCTGTTCTCTTTCTTTTTCACACTGCCGCTGTTCTCTTTCTGCCTCAATTTTACACATTTCCAACTGGAGAGTGTCTCGCCTAATTTGGGCCCTCTCTTCCGCCTCCAGTTGGAGTTGTATCGAACGGACATCCCCCAGCGCCTCACCGTGGGGTGACAGTGGGGAGAGTGGATCAAAACGGGCAAAGTGGCTGGAACTTTAGCCTCGCCCTCGGTCTCAGACACCGTCGGGCTTATAGGAGAAGCAACATCCCCTACAGGGGTAGTAGGCTCAGGCAGCGGTAACACAAGCACCTGCTCTTCCAACAAAACATCTAGCACCACCTGTTTAACCTCAGCTTTTACTAAACTCTGCAACACAGATACAGAATAATGGTCAGCCAAGGTCAGTAAATCAACTCGACGACATTTGTCAAAAACCTCCCACGTAGGGTTATCCAAAAATGATTTTAAATCAAAAGTAGCCATATTGAACTACCTCCCAAACACAAGAGCCAAGAAATAGCAAACACTAATGCTACATCAGCTATGAAGCTCAACACTGAACTAGACCACCACAATAATTTTGCACAAGTGGCATGGGTGTCAGTGAAGACAGATCCCGGATGAGCCCCACTTATGTTACGAATCCCTTTTACCCCGTGGTCTAGGGGGAATGGAATAGAGACCCGCAACATATCTTGTGCAAATTACTATGGTGAGAAGGGAACAGTGAGAACAAAAACACAGACAACTTAAATCTACCGTCAAACACAAAAGGTTTATTTTAAACACACGGTAAAGTGGTTTGGGGAAAAGGGGCTGAGCTGGACCCAAGGAAAGAAATAATATATATTCAAAAACCCTAAGCTAATCTACCTGCGTCACGAACAGCTAGCTAACTAACTAAGTAAATACAGTGGGTGGTCCGCCCAGTTCTAACTAATGTATTTAACACAGGGTTTCCTACGGGTAATGTATGCCCAAGGGCGACTTGTCTGGTTATCCCTTTTCCACCAACAAACAGTAATACAACACAACTATACAAACTCACAGTTAATGTGAGATGTTGGCACCTACACAAAAGCGATAGCACACAACCAAACCAACATCAACTAGGCTTCACCCAGATACTACACCGAGCTAAAGCTCTGTAGCTACAAAATAAGCCAACTACTAAACAACAATAGAGCGCAATGCATACACAAAAGTCAGTTACAAAGCAAGAGTGCTACATACCAAGAACAAGCTAGAGAGAGAGAGATAACTGACTGGGGTTTTAAACCAAGGGAAAGGGGATGTGATTGGGTAAGGGAAAAGGAGCAGGTGTGTCTTCTGATTGGGACTGATTGGGGATTGATGACGGCTGATGAGTGACACCTGTGAGTAGGGCAGAAGGAGAGAAAACAAACACACACACAGGATACCTGTATCCGTAACAGGCACTAAGATGACTGTGACAGATTGGAGCCTACTGGCACTAAAATGACTGTGACAGATTGGAGCCTACTGGCATTTAGATGACTGAGATAGATTGGAGCCTACTGGCATTAAGATTAGTGTGATAGATTGGAGCCTACTGGCACTAAAATGACTGTGACAGATTGGAGCCTACTGGCATTTAGATGACTGAGATAGATTGGAACCTACTGGCATTAAGATGACTGTGACAGATTGGAGCCTACTGGCATTTAGATGACTGAGATAGATTGGAGCCTACTGGCATTAAGATTAGTGTGATAGATTGGAACCTACTGGCACTAAAATGACTGTGATAGATTGGAACCTACTGGCATTAAGATGACTGTGATAGATTGGAGCCTACTGGCACAAATATGACTGTGATAGATTGGAGCCTACTGGCACAAAGATGACTGTGATAGATTGGAGGCTACTGGCACTAAGATGACTGTGATAGATTGTAACCTACTGACATAAAGATGACTGTGATAGATTGGAGCCTACTGGCACTAATATGACTGTGATAGATTGTAACCTACTGGCATTTAGATGACTGTGATAGATTGGAGTCTACTGTCACTAAGATGACTATGATAGATTGGAACCTACTGGCATTTAGATGACTGTGATAGATTAGAGCCTACTGGCACTGAGATGACTGTGATAGATTGGAGCCTACTGGCACTAATATGACTGTGATGGATTGGAACCTACTGGCACTAAGATGACTGTGATACATTGGAACCTACTGGCATTAAGATGACTGAGATAGATTGGAACCTACTGGCACTAAGATGACTGTGATACATTGGAACCTACTGGCATTAAGATGACTGTGATAGATTGGAGCCTACTGGCATTAGGATGACTGTGATAGATTGGAGCCTACTGGCACAAAGATGACTTTGATAGATTGGAGCCTACTGGCACTGAGATGACTGTGATAGATTGGAGCCTACTGGCACTGAGATGACTGTGATAGATTGGAGCCTACTGGCACTAAGATGACTGTGATAGATTGGAGCCTACTGGCACTAAGATGACTGTGATAGATTGGCATTAACACTAGCCCCATTATCAGTCAGATGTGTGGGTAAGTAGCTGACACACAATGTACACTAAACATATAAAGCTAATATTTCCTATCTGATTCAAGAGAGAATTAATCCAAGCTGGGCATTAGCCAAAGCATCCACTATCAAATTAATCAGGTTTAATCAAAAAGTGTCAATTGATTAGATTGACTTCAACCAACAACAGTCAAACTACAGAATCAATGACACAGGCCTCTGTTGGTCACAGCCAGCCCTGTTTTCATTAAACGCTCTCTCTGTCTACGTCCCAAATGGCAGCCTATCTTTTCCCTAATATGGTACTTCTGACCAGAGCCCACCAGAAGTAGGGTTCCATTTGGGACGAAGCTTCTGTCTCTCTCTCTCTCTCTCTCTCCTGTCACCCAGGCTTGTCTGGCCGCCACCGGATGACACAGAGACTCTCTCTCCTGTCACCCCGGCTTGTCCGTCCGCCACCGGATGACATAGAGGCTATGACAATCTGAATTAAGCCATCTCGTCTGATAAAAGCAGCCAACGAGAGCTTCCAGCTCCCGACAAACTGCAGACATGATTGAATCAACGGGTAATTGCCATTTCATAATAAATTGGTTTGTAATAGATTTTTTTCTGCGGGCTTCTCATTTTGATGATGACAGCGTGATTAGATATTTACAAAATGATGGAGAGTTGAGTGCTCATGGACCTAATGGCAGCGATCTTGCAGTCGGCATACAAAGATTATCTTGACTTGCTTGGCAGCCAGGCAAGGCATTAGAAAATGGAGGGAAAAAATTCAAAGAGAAAAATACCACCACTGGCAAAATACAGAGATAATATAGAGATAATACAGAGATAATATAGGGAGGATATAGAGATAATACAGAGATAATATAGAGATGATATAGAGATAATACAGAGATAATATAGGGAGGATATAGAGATAATACAGAGATAAAATAGAGAGAATATAGAGATAATACAGAGATAATATAGAGGGGATATAGAGATAATATAGAGAGGATATAGAGATAACACAAGAGATAATATAGAGAGGATATAGAGATAATACAGAGATAATATAGAGGGGATATAGAGATAATATAGAGAGGATATAGAGATAATGAAGAGATAATATAGAGGGGATATAGAGATAATACAGAGATAATATAAAGGGGATATAGAGATAATACAGAGAAAATATAGAGGGTATATAGAGATAATACAGAGATAGTATAGAGAGGATATAGAGATAATACAGAGATAATATGAAAGGGAATATAGAGATAATACAGAGATAATATAGAGGGGATATAGAGACAATATAGAGAGGATATAGAGATAATACAGAAATAATATAGAGGGGACATAGAGATAATACAGAGATAATATAGAGAGGATATAGAGATAATACAGAGATAATATAGAGATGATATAGAGATAATACAGAGACAATATAGAGGGGATATAGACATACTGCAGAGATAATATTGAGAGGATATAGAGATACTACAGAGATAATAAGAGGATATAGAGATAATACAGAGATAATATAGTGGGGATATAGAGATAATACAGAGATAATATAGAGAGGATATAGAGATAATATAGAGACAATATAGAGAGGATATAGAGATAATACAGAGATAATATAGAGAGGATATAGAGATAACACAGAGATAATATAGGGAGGATATAGAGATACTACAGAGATAATAATAAGAGGATATAGAGATAATACAGAGATAATATAGAGAGGATACAGAGATAATACAGAGACAATATAGAGAGGATATAGAGATAATACAGAGATAATATATAGAGGATATAGAGATAATACAGATATATTATATAGAGGATATAGAGATAATACAGAGATAATATTGAGAGAATATAGAGATAACACAGAGATAATATAGAGGGGATATAGAGATAATACAGAGATAATACAGAGGGGATATAGAGATAATACAGAGATAATATAGAGAGGATATAGAGATAACACAGAGATAATATAGAGAGGATATAGAGATAACACAGAGATAATATAGGGAGGATATAGAGATACTACAGAGATAATAATAAGAGGATATAGAGATAATACAGAGATAATATAGAGAGGATACAGAGATAATACAGAGAAAATATAGAGAGGATATAGAGATACTACAGAGATAATAATAAGAGGATATAGAGATAATACAGAGATAATATAGAGAGAATACAGAGATAATACAGAGACAATATAGAGAGGATATAGAGATAATACAGAGATAATATATGGAGGATATAGAGATAATACAGATATATTATATAGAGGATATAGAGATAACACAGAGATAATATAGGGAGGATATAGAGATAATACAGAGATAATATAGAGAGGATATAGAGATAATACAGAGATAATATAGAGATGATATAGAGATAATGCAGAGATAATATAGAGATTATATAGAGATAATGCTGTGATTAATATAGAGAGGATATAGAGATAATACAGAGATAATATAGAGAGGATATAGAGATAATATAGAGATAATATAGAGAGGACACATTGAAATAAAATCAAATTGAAACATTAAAATCAGCTCATTGCCTTACACCAGGGGTGTCAAACTCAGTTCCTGGTGATCTGAGTGTCTGCGGGTTTTCACTCCTTCCTTGTACCTGATTTATCGATTAAGGTCACTCCCCTCATCTGGCAGTCAAGGTTTTAATTTGACACCAATTGAAAGGAATAACAAAAAAACAGTAGACCCACGGCCCTCCGGGAACTGAGTTTAACACCATGCTTTAGACACTTCGAATGCCAATAAATCTCAGATTTCTATTTGACGGCAAGCAGGCAGCGCACTAGTTTTGAGACATATAGAGGAACTGGACAGAGACGAGCAAGGCCAAGGGCAAAGATATGGTATATTTGATAAATCCCAGTTTAATCTGAGGCCCAGAGTTCAGTCCCTGTTGGCAGCAGTGTAATGGGGCTAGATTACCGAGTCAGAAAGCTCTGACACACACAGACAATATCTTTATTTCATCAAGAAGTTATGACTGGGTCCCAAATGGAACCCTATACCCTACAGATGTAGGATCTTAATTTGAGCCAGTTTGCTACAAGAAAATGTTTCTGCAGCAACAGGAAATTTGAACATTTTTGTAGGGGTTGCTAAGTTTTATGTTAGGACAAATAAAGTCTGAAATTTCAAAGTGAAAGTTACAAACTCTAGAAGCCATTTAAAAATTGAAATACACTACAAGTGTGTGCTTCCTGCTATGCAGGAAAATCCTCAGCAACAAAAGACTGATCAAATTAAGATCCTACATCTGTATTCCCAAGTCAAAATAACACCTACAATAGGGTGCCATTTCAGACACACACAATGACTTAGTTATTCCTTTATCAAGCTTGGAAATCTGGGACCGTATTACAGACAACCAACATCTCCTAGCCCCAGGGGAGAGTAAAGTGCAACGGACCTGTTTTGACAACCAATCCACCTCCATGTAAATTCTGCTATACTTCTAGACCTACTAGTTCTAATGTCTACTTCCATGCATGCAATACATTAGCTAATTAATAGGTTCACTAATGATGTCCTCAAACATCAGAGGCTAATATACATTAATTTCCTTCTAATGAAGGTTTCTAGTGAACACACACACAAGCACACACAGTGTAGTTATTCCCTCCGTAAGGCAATCAAACCGGCAAAATGTCACTATAGAGACAAAGTGGAGTCGCAATTCAACAGCTGAGACACAAGACGTATGTGGCAGGGTCTACAGACAATCACAGACTACAAAAAGGAAAAGCAGCCACGTCGCGGACACCGATGTCTTGCTTCCGGACAAGCTTAACACCTTCTTCA
Organism: Brachymystax lenok tsinlingensis; assembly: GCA_030435695.1. Taxonomy (NCBI): domain Eukaryota; kingdom Metazoa; phylum Chordata; class Actinopteri; order Salmoniformes; family Salmonidae; genus Brachymystax; species Brachymystax lenok. Next base: position 41,050,493 of record CM059794.1, on the reverse strand, counting down.
CCCGCTTTGAGGATAACACAGTGCCACCGACGCGGCCCGCTACCAAGGACTGTGGGTTCTCCTTCTCCGTGGCCGACGTGAGTAAGACATTTAAGCGTGTTAACCCTGGCAAGGCTGCCGGCCCAGATGTCCTCAGAGCATGGGATATATTCAATACCTATACTAGTCTGCTTTCCCAACTTACCTCAAGATGGCCACCATTGTTCCTGTACCCATAAAAGCAAAAGTAACTGAACTAAATGACAATGTATTTGACTAAGGTGTATGTAAACTTCCGACTTCAACTGTACTGTATTGTATTTTAGTCAATCCCCTCTGACATTGCCCGTCCTAATATTTATATATTTCTTAATTCCTTTATTTTACTTTTAGATGTGTGTACTGTTGTGAATTGTTAGATACTACTGCACTGTTGGAGCTAGGAACCCAAGCATTTAGCTAAACCTGCAATAACATCTGCTAAATATGTGTATGTGACCAATAACATCTGCTAAATATGTGTATGTGACCAATAACATCTGTTAAATATGTGTATGTGACCAATAACATCTACAAAACATGTGTATGTGACCAATCAAATTTGATTTGATTTGATTTGAAGAGCAGGAACCGTATTATATTGGTTATGTTAGACTCACCTCCATAGGGCTCTGGGGTCGAAGGGCACAGCATAATATAGGGAATAGGGTGCTACTTGTGACGCAGGCTGCATGTGCGCTGCTGCAGCGTGTGAGATTGACGTGCTTAGCCTCTTCACGCTGTTTACAAGATGAGGGTCTGCGTTATTAGATGAAAGGTAGGTCCTTCAGGAACACTCTCCCAATGGAAACGATATCATAAATCTGCCCGGCCTCATCTGAAAGGGCTTTTATCCTTCACCCTGCGCTTTGTCTCTCGTCTTCTTTTACATAAATGTTATATTGGAAATACATACATAAATGTCTGGAAAGAGGACATTTTATTTAACTAGGCAAGTCAGGTAAGAACAATTTCTTATTTTACAATGATGGCCTACGCCAGTCAAAACCTCCCCTAACCCGGACCCTGGACCAATTGTGCGCTGCCCTATGGGACTCCCGATCACGGCCGGTTGTGATACAGCCCGGGATCGAACCAGGGTCTGTAGTGACACCTCTAGCACTGAGATGCAGTGCCTTAGACCGCTGTACCACTCGGGAGCCTAAATACCTGGACTGGACTGGACTGTAAAAAGACTAGTATGTGTGTACTGTAGTCTAAAACCAGTCACCTACAGCGTTCTCAGGAAGCTAAACTTCTACTACTAGACCTGGAATGAAACAATTATCTAGACCAAGTAAGTCAAACATACGGCCGTGAGGGGGTCCAATGAGGCCTGTGGGTGGTTTGGGATTAAGTTGAAGAATATATAATAATCACTGGGAAATTAAGTCAATATGCTTTGAAATGACTGAAATCAAACAATGTGTTGAAATTATAATGGACCTGCATTCATAGAGTTTCTTGACTGTGTCCAGCTCGCTTATAATCACCGACATGAAAGCTAGACAGTCAGGGAGCTAGACAGTCAGGGAGCTAGACAGTCAGGGAACATGGAAATGAAAGCTAGACAGTCAGAGAGCTAGACAGTCAGGGAGCTAGACAGTCAGGGAACTAGACAGTCAGGGGGCTAGACAGTCAGGGAGCTAGACAGTCAGGGAGCTAGACAGCCAGGGAGCTAGACAGTCAGGGAGCTAGACAGCCAGGGAGCTAGACAGTCAGGGAGCTAGACAGTCAGGGAGCTAGACAGTCAGGGAGCATTGTACATTATAAAAACAATGAATAGGGCTCTGGTCAAAGGTAGTGTCCTGTGTAGCTAATAGGGAGCCATTTGGGATGCAACCACAGATGGCACACTATGATTGAAAAGAGATAAAGCCGAGAGCACCGATTGAATACAGAAACAGTTATCCAATGGAAATGGAAAATGAGAAAATCAATAGATACAAGTTATGTTTGAATTAAGGCGATTTAATTTCCTTTCAGAGACGCTGAGCTTCATAGAGACTAATTGTATCGGTGTTATGAGCACAAATTAGACTAAACTACTAAAGGCAAATGTTTTCTCTCTCTCTCTCTCTCTCTCTCTCTCTCTCTCTCTCTCTCTCTCTCTCTCTCTCTCTCTCTCTCTCTCTCTCTCTCTCTCTCTCTCTCTCTCTCTCTCTCTCTCTCTCTCTCTCTTCCTCTCTGTTTCCCTCAAGCACAAACGTGCAGGCACACACACGCACGGCTGCACACACACACACACACTACCACCACCACATCACAAACAATCATATTGGTGGCACAGCCTGGGATTAATAAAACAAACAGCGTGAGCAGGTAAGAGACTGCCATCTCACTCTGTCATCTGATGAGCCAGTTTGCCTGGCTCACGTGTTCATCTCTACCCTACCAGACCCCATACCACCATGTCCCTCTACCACCATGTCCCTCTACCACCATGTCCCTCTACCACCATGTCCCTCTACCACCATGTACCTCTACCACCATGTCCCCCTACCACCATGTCCCTCTACCGCCATGTCCCCCTACCACCATGTCCCCCTACCACCATGTCCCTCTACCACTATGTCCCTCTACCACCATGTCCCTCTACCACCATGTCCCTCTACCACCATGTCCCCCTACCACCATGTCCCTCTACCACCATGTCCCCCTACCACCATGTCCCTCTACCACCATGTCCCTCTACCACCATGTCCCCTACCACCATGTCCCTCTACCACCATGTCCCTCTACCACCATGTCCCTCTACCACCATGTCCCACTACCACCATGTCCCTCTACCACCATGTCCCTCTACCACCATGTCCCTCTACCACCATGTCCCTCTACCACCCCATACCACCATGTCCCTCTACCACCATGTCCCTCTACCACCCCATACCACCATGTCCCTCTACCACCATGTCCCTCTCCCAGCCCATACCTCTACCATCCGCTGTGCTACATGACTCCGCTGTGCTACATGACTCCGCTGTGCTACATGACTCCGCTGTGCTATATGACTCTGCCCTATATGGCTGTGTTGTGTTACATGGATGCTGTGTAGTGTTACATGGATGCTGTGTTGTGTTACATGGATGCTGTGTTGTGTTACATGGATGCTGTGTTGGGCTACATGGATGCTGTGTTGGGCTACATGGATGCTGTGTTGTGTTACATGGATGCTGTGTTGTGTTACATGGATGCTGTGTTGTGTTACATGGATGCTGTGTTGTGTTACATGGATGCTGTGTTGGGCTACATGGATGCTGTGTTGGGCTACATGGATGCTGTGTTGTGTTACATGGATGCTGTGTTGTGTTACATGGATGCTGTGTTGTGTTACATGGATGCTGTGTTGTGTTACATGGATGCTGTGTTGTGTTACATTGATGCTGTGTTGTGTTACATGGATGCTGTGTTGGGCTACATGGATGCTGTGTTGTGTTACATGGATGCTGTGTTGTGTTACATGGATGCTGTGTTGTGTTACATGGATGCTGTGTTGGGCTACATGGATGCTGTGTTGTGTTACATGGATGCTGTGTTGTGTTACATGGATGCTGTGTTGTGTTACATGGATGCTGTGTTGTGTTACATGGATGCTGTGTTGGGCTACATGGATGCTGTGTTGGGCTACATGGATGCTGTGTTGTGTTACATGGATGCTGTGTTGTGTTACATGGATGCTGTGTTGTGTTACATGGATGCTGTGTTGTGTTACGTGGATGCTGTGTTGGGCTACATGGATGCTGTGTTGTGTTACATGGATGCTGTGTTGTGTTACATGGATGCTGTGTTGTGTTACATGGATGCTGTGTTGTGTTACATGGATGCTGTGTTGTGTTACATGGATGCTGTGTTTTGTTACATGGATGCTGTGTTGTGTTACATGGATGCTGTGTTGTGTTACATGGATGCTGTGTTGGGCTACATGGATGCTGTGTTGTGTTACATGGATGCTGTGTTGTGTTACATGGATGCTGTGTTGTGTTACATGGATGCTGTGTTGGGCTACATGGATGCTGTGTTGTATTACATGGATGCTGTGTTGTGTTACATGGATGCTGTGTTGTATTACATAGATGCTGTGTTGTATTACATAGATGCTGTGTTGTGTTACATAGATGCTGTGTTGTGTTACATAGATGCTGTGTTGTGTTACATAGATGCTGTGTTGTGTTACATGGATGCTGTGTTGGGCTACATGGATGCTGTGTTGTGTTACATGGATGCTGTGTTGGGCTACATGGATGCTGTGTTGGGCAACATGGATGCTGTGTTGTGTTACATAGATGCTGTGTTGTGTTACATAGATGCTGTGTTGTGTTACATGGATGATGTGTTGTGTTACATAGATGCTGTGTTGTGTTACATAGATGCTGTGTTGTGTTACATAGATGCTGTGTTGTATTACATAGATGCTGTGTTGTATTACATAGATGATGTGTTGTGTTACATAGATGCTGTGTTGTGTTACATAGATGCTGTGTTGTGTTACATAGATGCTGTGTTGTGTTACATAGATGATGTGTTGTATTACATAGATGCTGTGTTGTATTACATAGATGCTGTGTTGGGCTACATGGATGCTGTGTTGTGTTACATAGATGCTGTGTTGTGTTACATAGATGCTGTGTTGTGTTACATAGATGCTGTGTTTTATTACATAGATGCTGTGTTGTGTTACATAGATGCTGTGTTGTGTTACATAGATGCTGTGTTAGGCTACATGGATGCTGTGTTGTGTTACATAGATGCTGTGTTGTGTTACATAGATGCTGTGTTGGGCTACATAGATGCTGTGTTGTGTTACATAGATGCTGTGTTGTATTACATGGATGCTGTGTTGTGTTACATAGATGCTGTGTTGTATTACATAGATGCTGTGTTGTGTTACATTGATGCTGTGTTGTGTTACATAGATGCTGTGTTAGGCTACATGGATGCTGTGTTGTGTTACATAGATGCTGTGTTGTGTTACATAGATGCTGTGTTGTGTTACATAGATGCTGTGTTAGAGCTACATAGATGCTGTGTTGTGTTACATAGATGCTGTGTTGTATTACATAGATGCTGTGTTGTGTTACATAGATGCTGTGTTAGGCTACATGGATGCTGTGTTAGAGCTACATAGATGCTGTGTTGTGTTACATAGATGCTGTGTTGTGTTACATAGATGCTGTGTTGTGTTACATAGATGCTGTGTTGTGTTACATAGATGCTGTGTTGTATTACGTAGATGCTGTGTTGGGCTACATGGATGCTGTGTTGTGTTACATAGATGCTGTGTTGTGTTACATAGATGCTGTGTTGTGTTACATAGATGCTGTGTTGTATTACATAGATGCTGTGTTGTGTTACATGGATGCTGTGTTTTGTTACATAGATGCTGTGTTGTGTTACATGGATGCTGTGTTGTATTACATAGATGCTGTGTTAGGCTACATAGATGCTGTGTTGTGTTACATAGATGCTGTGTTGTATTACATAGATGCTGTGTTGTGTTACATAGATGCTGTGTTGGGCTACATAGATGCTGTGTTGTGTTACATAGATGCTGTGTTGTGTTACATAGATGCTGTGTTGTGTTACATGGATGCTGTGTTGTGTTACATAGATGCTGTGTTGTATTACATAGATGCTGTGTTGTATTACATGGATGCTGTGTTGTGTTACATAGATGCTGTGTTGGGCTACATAGATGCTGTGTTGTGTTACATAGATGCTGTGTTAGGCTACATAGATGCTGTGTTGTATTACATAGATGATGTGTTGTATTACATAGATGCTGTGTTGTGTTACATAGATGCTGTGTTTTATTACATAGATGCTGTGTTGTATTACATAGATGATGTGTTGTGTTACATAGATGCTGTGTTGTGTTACATAGATGCTGTGTTGTATTACCTAGATGCTGTGTTGTGTTACATAGATGCTGTGTTGTGTTACATAGATGATGTGTTGTGTTACATAGATGCTGTGTTGTGTTACATGGATGCTGTGTTGTGTTACATAGATGCTGTGTTGTGTTACATAGATGCTGTGTTGTGTTACATAGATGATATGTTGTGTTACATAGATGCTGTGTTGTGTTACATAGATGCTGTGTTGTGTTACATAGATGCTGTGTTGTGTTACATAGATGCTGTGTTGTATTACATAGATGCTGTGTTGTATTACATAGATGATGTGTTGTGTTACATAGATGCTGTGTTGTATTACATAGATGATGTGTTGTATTACATAGATGCTGTGTTGTATTACATAGATGCTGTGTTGGGCTACATAGATGCTGTGTTGTGTTACATAGATGCTGTGTTGTGTTACATAGATGCTGTGTTGTGTTACATAGATGCTGTGTTGTGTTACATAGATGCTGTGTTAGGCTACATGGATGCTGTGTTGTGTTACATAGATGCTGTGTTGTATTACATAGATGCTGTGTTGGGCTACATAGATGCTTGGATGCTGTGTTGTGTTACATGGATGCTGTGTTGAGCTACATAGATGCTGTGTTGTGTTACATGGATGCTGTGTTGTGTTACATGGATGCTGTGTTGGGCTACATGGATGCTGTGTTGTGTTACATGGATGCTGTGTTGGGCTACATGGATGCTGTGTTGGGCTACATGGATGCTGTGTTGTGTTACATAGATGCTGTGTTGTGTTACATAGATGCTGTGTTGTGTTACATGGATGCTGTGTTGTGTTACATGGATGATGTGTTGTGTTACATAGATGCTGTGTTGTGTTACATGGATGCTGTGTTTTATTACATGGATGCTGTGTTGAGCTACATGGATGCTGTGTTGTGTTACATGGATGCTGTGTTGTGTTACATGGATGCTGTGTTGTGTTACATGGATGCTGTGTTGTGTTACATGGATGCTGTGTTGGGCTACATGGATGCTGTGTTGTGTTACATGGATGCTGTGTTGTGTTACATGGATGCTGTGTTGGGCTACATGGATGCTGTGTTGTGTTACATGGATGCTGTGTTGTGTTACATGGATGCTGTGTTGTGTTACATGGATGCTGTGTTGTGTTACATGGATGCTGTGTTGGGCTACATGGATGCTGTGTTGTGTTACATGGATGCTGTGTTGTGTTACATGGATGCTGTGTTGTGTTACATGGATGCTGTGTTGTGTTACATGGATGCTGTGTTGTGTTACATGGATGCTGTGTTGTGTTACATGGATGCTGTGTTGTGTTACATGGATGCTGTGTTGGGCTACATGGATGCTGTGTTGTGTTACATGGATGCTGTGTTGTGTTACATGGATGCTGTGTTGTGTTACATGGATGCTGTGTTGTGTTACATGGATGCTGTGTTGGGCTACTGGTGGGGAACATGATAATCTAGATGTAGTGTTCTGTGAAGGGCAGATTTGTCTTCCTACTCTGTGTGTGTGTGTGTTTCAAACAGAGGCTACCAACATGTCTAGTAAACCGATGCTAGGCTAGTCTGCTGAAATACGACCAGGGCTGCATCCCAAATGGCACACCTTCGAGAGCCCTACGAGTTTACCTCATTGGACCTGGTCGAAAGGAGTACACTATTAGGGGATAGGGTGCCATTTGAGACGTAGACCAGAAGAATGGTGGGTAGCTTCCAGTTTGCATGCTTTGACGTCTATAATACCAGATTAATGCGAATAGCAAATGGACTTTCACATCAGCAGCAAACTCATGAGAGAACATAATGGAGAAATACAGTGTGATAAAGCTGACACTTACTTTATGGCAGAAATACAAATTAGATTGTAAAAATGCACTATATATCTTAATTTCGGTCTAGACTATTATTTTTATTTTAGGAAGGGAGGCAGCGTAATGAAACGACAATAAATGCTTAATTATCTTCAGCAATGAATAATGCATTTTGGACTATGTATTAAAACAGTGGTTATATCCCAAATGGAACCCTATTTTCTATATCGTGCATTACTTTTGATTAGGGCCAATAGCAAATAGGGTGACAGCTTTCTTTCCCTCTGTTGCAAGGTCAGATACAGTGCTGTATGCCCAGTGTATGAGTGTATGAGTGTATGAGTGAGGGAAAGTGTATGAGTGTATGAGTGAGGGAAAGTGAATGAGTGAGGGAAAGTGAATGAGTGAGGGAAAGTGTAGCTGAAGGATGGGACTGGATGGTGTTCAGAGATAGATGGGAGGGGTTGAGGGTAGCTGGAGGATGGGACTGGATGGTGTTCAGAGATAGATGGGAGGGGTTTAGGGTAGCTGAAGGCTGGGACTGGATGGTGTTCAGAGATAGATGGGAGAGGTTTAGGGTAGCTGAAGGCTGGGACTGGATGGTGGTCAGAGATAGATGGGAGAGGTTTAGGGTAGCTGAAGGCTGGGACTGGATGGTGTTCAGAGATAGATGGGAGAGGTTTAGGGTAGCTGAAGGCTGGGACTGGATGGTGTTCAGAGATAGATGGGAGAGGTTTAGGGTAGCTGAAGGCTGGGACTGGATGGTGTTCAGAGATAGATGGGAGAGGTTCAGGGTAGCTGAAGACAGAGTTCTTCTGTCCAGTGCCTGTGTTCTTTTGCCCATACCAATCTTTTATTTTTATTGGCCAGTCTGAGATGTGTCTTTTTCTTTGCAACTCTGCCTAGAAGGCCAGCATCCCGGAGTCACCTCTTCACTGTTGACGTTGAGACTGGTGTTTTGCGGGTACTATTTAATGAAGCTGCCAGTTGAGGACTTGTGAGGTGTCTGTTTCTCAAACTAGACACTCTAATGTACTTGTCCTCTTGCTCAGTTGTGCCCCGGGGCCTCTCACTCCTCTTTCTATTCTGGTTAGAGCCAGTTTGCGCTATATTGTGAAGGGAGTAGTACACAGCGTTGTACGAGAGCTTCAGTTTCTTGGCAATTTCTCACACGGAATAGCCTTCATTTCTCAGAACAAGAATAGACTGACGAGTTTCAGAAGAAAGGTCTTTGTTTCTGGCCGTTTTGAGCCTGCAATCAAACCCACAAATGCTGATGCTCCAGATATTCAACTATTTTCACGAAGGCCAGTTTTATTGCTTCTTTAATCAGAACAACAGTTTTCAGCTGTGATAACATAATTGCAAAATGGTTTTCTAATGATCAATTAGTCTTGGATTAGCTAACACAACTTGCCATTGGAACACAGGAGTGATGGTTGCTGATAATGGGCCTCTGTACACATATGTAGGTTTCCAGCTACAATAGTAATTTACAACATTAACAATGTCTACACTAGATTTTTTATCAATTTGATGTTATTTTAAAGGACAAGAAATGTGCTTTTCTTTCAAAAACAATGAAATGTCTAAGTGACCCCAAACTTCTGAATGGTAGTGGTAGCCAACGTTGAATTACTGCACTTTTCCTTAGCTAACCTAGCTAGATAGCTGGCTAACATTTGCTAGCTAGCTAGCTAGCTCAAGCTGACACAACAGCCATTTTGGTCTGCTCTAAATTGCTTGTAAATATCTATCTGTGCGACCTAGAAAAACATCACCTAGAGAATATTGTGGTTATAGGCTGTATCACAGCCTCTGAGTGCCGCAGAGAATACAGTGAGCCCAGATTCGTGACTGTTATGTTTTCACCATTACTACAGAGAAAACGGCTTGTTTCCACCATTACTACAGAGAAAACGACTTGTTTCCACCATTACTACAGAGAAAACGACTTGTTCCCACCACTACTACAGAGGAAATGGCTTGTTTCTACCATTACTACAGAGAGAATGGCCTGTTTACACCATTACTACAGAGGAAATGGCTTGTTTCTACCATTACTACAGAGGAAATGACTTGTTTCCATCACTACTACAGAGGAAATGACTTGTTTCCACCATTACTACAGAGGAAATGGCCTGTTTACACCATTACTACAGAGAGAATGGCTTGTTTCTACCATTACTACAGAGTAAATGGCATGTTTCTACCATTACTACAGAGGAAATGGCTTGTTTCCACCACTACTACAGAGGAAATGACTTGTTTCCACCACTACTACAGAGGAAATGACTTGTTTCCACCATTACTACAGAGGAAATGGCCTGTTTACACCATTACTACAGAGGAAATGACTTGTTTACACCATTACTACAGAGGTAATGGCCTGTTTACACCATTACTACAGAGAGAATGGCTTGTTTCCACCACTACTACAGAGGAAATGGCTTGTTTCCACCACTACTACAGAGGAAATGGCTTGTTTCCACCACTACTACAGAGGAAATGGCTTGTTTCCACCACTACTACAGAGGAAATGGCTTGTTTCCACCACTACTACAGAGGAAATGGCTTGTTTCCACCACTACTACAGAGGAAATGACTTGTTTCCACCACTACTACAGAGGAAATGGCTTGTTCCCACCATTACTACAGAGAGAATGGCTTGTTTCCACCATTACTACAGAGGAAATGGCTTGTTTCCACCATTACTACAGAGGAAATGACTTGTTTCCACCACTACTACAGAGGAAATGGCTTGTTTCCACCATTACTACAGAGGAAACGGCTTGTTTCCACCATTACTACAGAGGAAATTACTTGTTTCCACCACTACTACAGAGGAAATGGCTTGTTTCCACCACTACTACAGAGGAAATGGCTTGTTTTCCAGCATAAATAAAAGAACCATATTTCTTTCGGATTAACGGGCTGTTTTACACATTTTACACATAAACCGCGTTGTGGGCCGTACCCGCGACCCTCTAAAGCTGATGCGAATGACCATTCAGTACACCGCGGTTGTATCTAGTGCCACTGGTCAGCTGTAGCAGCAGCCTACACCAAAAAAAAATGATTACTATTGGTAGCCGTCTAGATGTCACAGTGATATATTCGACTCAATGAAGAGAGCATGAATGCCTAAAGGGCTTGTTGGTTAAGGGCTTGTCAGTAAGCATTTCACTGTAAGGTCTACACCTGTTGTATTTGACGCATGTGACAAATAACGTTTTGATTAGATTTTTGAATGAAGACCTAGTGAGGTAAATACACACACACACACACACACACACACACACACACACACACACACACACACACACACACACACACACACACACACACACACACACACACACACACGCTTGCTTGATATGTCCCTTATCCCCTGTCTTTTTACCCACAGAGTAACAGCCCTGGTGCTCTGTCTCTCTATTTACCCACAGAGCAACTCCACCGCCGCGGACCGTAAAGGATCTTCAGAGGGTGATTCAACTCCACCGCCGCGGACCGTAAAGGATCTTCAGAGGGTGATTCAACTCCACCGCCGCGGACCGTAAAGGATCTTCAGAGGGTGATTCAACTCCACCGCCGCGGACCATATGGATCTTCAGAGGGTAAAACACACCGCCGAACGCACCATTGGGTGCACACTGGTTGCCCTACAAGACAACTACAGCACCGGGAGCCATTCTTATTGTTTTATTTTACTTTGTCTCAACTCCACCTCAGTAGTCATTCAGTCTTCCTGCTGCTCCCACTAGGGTCAATGTCCACCCCGATGGACATTTATTTAATCATCACTGCTACCGTTGGTATTATGTGTATATAGTCATTTTTTCCATTTTCATTTTGACCCTTTTCATTGTTTTATTTGACTTGGTCCTGCATGTTGGCGGTCGGAGCTCTGGATGGGAGGATCTAGGATTGTACCCCAATCCCAACTTTACCTGTGCTCCCTCTCTGGCCTCTAGGTCACCAGGCTGCTCGTTAGGGCGCATAATGACATGTCAGTCCCTTTCGGTTTCTTCCCCCAGTCGTCATCGTTGCTGTTTCAGGTCGGTGCGCTATTTTGTGTTTCTTGCTTTTGCTCATTTATTAATTAAACGAAATTTCACTCCCTGAACTTGCTTCCCGACTCTCAGCGTACGTCCTTACAATAGTTTTTTTTTTTTACATTAGTGCTGTAATGATTCTCTTATTTGGTCACACGTGTGTAACTTCTTGCTACTTCTATAGTCCATTATGTTGTTAATTCGTTTTTAATGTTACCAATTTGAATACATTTATTTTATGTGCAAATGTATTGTTTTCCATTTAGATTTCAGGTAGAATTTCCCTGTAAATGTACAGCATTAACGTGGCACCAGAGTTGCCAGCTTAATACTGTAATTTTGCTTTACAGCACTATTTTCCTTGCTGTAAAACATTACATCATCCTGGTAAATGTACAGCAAGGATGCTGTAATATGTCTTTACAGTAAGGTAAATAGTACTGTAAAACATTTTACAGCATCTCTGCTGTAAATCAAAATTACAGTTAAGATGGCCATTGTGGTGCCAGTATAATGCTGTACATTTAAAAGGAAGTTTTACAGTGTAGATACAGAGTGACTATATCTCTTGTAAAGCCCCTACTGTAGATACAGAGTGACTATATCTCTTGTAAAGCCCCTACAGTAGATACAGAGTGACTTTATCTCTTGTAAAGCTCTTGAAAAGCCCCCTACTGTAGATACAGAGTGACAATATCTCTTGTAAAGCCCCTACTGTAGATACAGAGTGACTATATCTCTTGTAAAGCCCCTACTGTAGATACAGAGTGACTATATCTCTTGTAAAGCCCCCTACTGTAGATACAGAGTGACTATATCTCTTGTAAAGCCCCCTACTGTAGATACAGAGTGACTATATCTCTTGTAAAGCCCCTACTGTAGATACAGAGTGACTATATCTCGTGTAAAGCCCCTACTGTAGATACAGAGTGAATATATCTCTTGTAAAGCTCTTGTAAAGCCCCCTACTGTAGATACAGAGTGACTATATCTCTTGTAAAGCCCCCTACTGTAGATACAGAGTGACTATATCTCTTGTAAAGCCCCTACTGTAGACACATAGTGACTATATCTCTTGTAATGCCCCCTACTATCTCATATTATATTCCCCTACACATACACACACACACACACACACACACACACACACACACACTGCACTGCACTGCACTAATTTGTCCCAGAACAGTACAGGGGAGTGTAACAGCAACAGCATGCCAAGCAGAGCAGAGCCCTGTGTTGTGATGCTACAGAACTTTATGGTTTGACAACCATTTATTCCCTCCATCCCTCCATCCATCCATCCATACCTCCATCCATCAATCCATCCCTCCCTCCCTCCATCCATACCTCCATCCATCCATACCTCCATCCATCCATCCCTCCCTCCCTCCATCCATACCTCCATCCATCCATCCATCCCTCCATCCATACCTCCATCCATCCATCCCTCCCTCCATCCATACCTCCCTCCATCCATACCTCCCTCCATCCATCCCCCTCCCTCCATCCATACCTCCATCCATCCATCCCTCCCTCCCTCCCTCCATCCATACCTCCCTCCATCCATCCCCTCCCTCCATCCATCCCCTCCCTCCATCCATCCCCCTCCCTCCATCCATACCTCCATCCATCAATCCATCCCTCCCTCCATCCATACCTCCCTCCATCCATCCATACCTCCCTCTATCACTCTATCCCTCCCTCCATAACTCCCTCCATCCATACCTCCATCCATACCTCCCTCCCTCCATCCATCCCTCCATCCATCCATCCATCCCTCCATACCTCCCTCCATCCATCCATCCATCCCTCCCTCCCTCCCTCCCTCCCTCCCTCCCTCCATCCATCCATCCATCCATCCATCCATCCATACCTCCATCCAGACCTCCCTCCATCCATACCTCCCTCCATCCATACCTCCCTCCATCCATAACTCCCTCCATCCATAACTCCCTCCATTCATACCTCCCTCCATCCATAACTCCCTCCCTCCATAACTCCCTCTATCCCTCCCTCCATAACTCCCTCTATCCATCCATCCCTCTATCCCTCCCTCCCTCACTCCAGGGAGACTTAAATAGACTGTACTAAATGGACATGATGGCGTCACCTTCTCTGCTTCGCCAACCTTGTGTGTGGGATTGTGTGTGTGTGAAATAGAGTGTGTGTGTGCGCGTGTGCCTTTCTGTGTTTGTCTTTCTGTGTGTGTGTGTGTGTCTCGGCTTAAACAGAAGCATCAGAGACAGATGTCCATGAGTCTCAGGGAGTTGAGTGTTGTGTTGGCTGGCTGGTAGGTGGTGTATCTGTACTGTGACACATGACAAATCATGTTGTCAGTATTAACAGAACACATTTAGCCCAAAGAAGAGATACAGTATCTATCAATACACGGCTATATCTATCTATACACTTTTTTTGTATATATATACATATATATAAAAATAAAAATATATTTTAGATTTTAGATTCTTCAGAGCAGTCACCCTTTGCCTTGATGACAGCTTTGCACACGTTTGGCATTCTCTCAACCAGCTTTATAAGGTAGTCCCCTGGAATGCATTTCAATTAACAGGTGAGCCATGTTAAAAGTTAATTTGTGGATTTGCGGTGATTTGTTTAACACTTTTTTGGCTACTACATGATTCCATATGTGTTATTTCATAGTTTTGATGCCTTTGCAATTTTTCTACAATGAAGAAAATAGTAAAAATAAAGAAAAACCCTTGAATTAGTAGGGGTGTCCAAGCTTTTGACTGGTACTGTATATAAATCTATACATGGCTATATATGTATCTATACACAGGTATATATAGTGCCTTCGGAAAGTATTCAGACCCCTAGACTTAATCCACATTTTGTTCTAAACTGGATTAAATAAATAAATATAAAATCAGCTATCTACACACAGTACCCATAATGACAAAGTAAAAACAGGTTTTTCGAATTTTAGGAAATGCCTTATTTACATAAGTATTCAGACCCTTTGCTAGGAGACTAAAAAAATTGAGGTCAGATGCATCCTGTTTCCATTTATCATCCTTGAGATGTTTCTACAACTTGATTGGAGTCCACCTGTGGTAAATTAAATTGATTGGACATGATTTGGAAAGGCACACACCTGTCTATATAAGGTCCCACAGTTGACAGTGCATGTCAGAGCAAAAACCAACCCATGAGGTCGAAGCAATTGTCTGTAGAGCTCCGAGACAGGATTGTGTCGGGGCACAGATATGCGGAAGGGTGCCAAAACATTTCTGCAGCATTGAAGGTCCCCAAGAACACAGTGGCCTCCATCATTCTCAAATGGAAGAAGTTTGGAACCACCAAGGCTCTTCCTAGAGCTGGCCGCCCGGCCAAACTGAGCAATCAGGGGAGAAGGGTCTTGGTCAGGGAGGTGGCCAATGACCCGATGGTCACTTTGACAGAGCTCTAGAGTTTCTCTGTGGAGATGGGAGAACCTTCCAACCATCTCTGCAGCACTCCACTAATCAGGTCTCTATGGTAGGGTGGCCACTCCTCAGCAGGGAAAGGAGACTAGTAAGGATCGAGGCAAAGATGAACGGAGCAAAGTACAGGGAGATCCTTGATGAAAACCTGCTCCAGAGCTCTCAGGACCTCAGACTGGGGCGAAGGTTCACCTTCCAACAGGACAAAGACTCTAAGCACACAGCCAAGACAATGCAGGAGTGGCTTCGGGACAAATCTCTAAATGTCCTTGAGTGGCCCAGCCAGAGCCCAATCGAGCAGAAATAGCTGTGAGAAGACCTGAAAATGGCTGTTCAGCAACGTTCCCCATCCAACCTGTCAGATCTTGAGAGGATGAGCAGAGAAGAATGGGAGAAACTCTCCAAGTGATGCTGGCCTTCTAGGCAGAGTTCCTCTGTCCAGTGTCTGTGTTCTTTTGCCCATCTTAATCTTTTATTTTTATTGGCCAGTCTGACATATGGCTTTTTCTTTGCAACTCTGCCTAAGAGGCCAGCATCCCGGAGTAGCCTCTTCACTCTTGATGTTGAGACTGGTGTTTTGCGGGTGCTATTTTAATGAAGCTAATAGGTGTTCTAATAGGTGTTCTAATAGGTGATCTAATAGGTGTTCTAATAGGTGTTCTAATAGGTGATCTAATAGGTGATCTAATAGGTGTTCTAATAGGTGATCTAATAGGTGTTCTAATAGGTGTTCTAATAGGTGTTCTAATAGGTGATCTAATAGGTGATCTAATAGGTGTTCTAATAGGTCTTCTAATAGGTGTTCTAATAGGTGATCTAATAGGTGTTCTAATAGGTGATCTAATAGGTGATCTAATAGGTGTTCTAATAGGTGTTCTAATAGGTGATCTAATAGGTGTTCTAATAGGTGATCTAATAGGTGTTCTAATAGGTGTTCTAATAGGTGTTCTAATAGGTGTTCTAATAGGTGATCTAATAGGTGTTCTAATAGGTGTTCTAATAGGTGTTCTAATAGGTGATCTAATAGGTGATCTAATAGGTGTTCTAATAGGTGTTCTAATAGGTGATCTAATAGGTGATCTAATAGGTGTTCTAATAGGTGTTCTAATAGGTGTTCTAATAGGTGATCTAATAGGTGATCTAATAGGTGTTCTTTGACCTGTAGTGTGTATATATATATATATACACGGCTATATCTATCTATTCATGGCTCTGTCTGACAGCACAGACATCAATGTGTCTGACGAGAGACAACAACGCGTTGATGTGCCCAGCTTCTGAGGTGAGAGAGAGAGAGAGAGAGAGAGAGAGAGAGAGAGAGAGAGAGAGAGAGGTGGTTCTGTAATAATTATGCCTAATACTTGTTGGATGGCATTTGGTGTCTAACTGTTTAATTTACACACTGATATTTTCACACGTCATCATCTGATCCAGGAAGGAATTTTTCTGAATGACAGTCTAATGATGAACAGTTGTTGTGACAACAGCCCAAGTGCTGGATAAAAGAAGGTGTTCACGAGGAATGTAAAGGATATTTTTGGTGTCTCATTCGCTACGCCGGTGAATTGTGCCTGAATCCACGACGGATCTAAAATCACTAGATAGTTGATTTTGATCATTTGTTGTGGTTAAAGAAGAGTCTCATTTGATTTGACAGTGAAAGCATCAATGTAATGTGTTCATGTTTAAATATGGTTTTGTGCCTGGGATTTGACACCGAGTCTGCTGTGCACAATTGTATAGGATAGACTATACAATGCTATTCCTATTAAATATTCTGGATATAATGACAAATAAAATGACAGCCTAGTGGGCTTATTGACACTATGATCTGGTAATGAAATAATATGACAAATACATTTTGTTTTCCATGTTACACCTTTAACTTTAAACAATACCATGGGGCTTGATGTAGCCTACTCCAACTTGAATTTGGAGCTCAGAAATTCAAACACTGGAATAGGCTTCCCTTGAAAAAAAATCTGACATTTCCTCAATTTGGTGCTTGAAAAACAACTCCTTGTAATTATTGTAGCCAATTTATAAGTTCTCCTGTTCCCTTTATAATTATCATACATTTCATTGATAGATGTGGTCACTTCTCATTGTTGAAACACCTGGGGTTATTATTGGGATGAAAACATCTGATATTGGCTTCAACTTGGCTTTCCATACAAATCCTGCCATTAAAAAAAACGGGAACCTGGTTTTTGGTCACTTTCTCATCATTAAAACCAGTGATGGTGTGTGCCTGCGTTTGGTCACGTAGACTACACAAATCTATTTAGTCAGGCCACGTCCACATTATTCTCACATATTTTACAATGTAATAATAATTTGAATATCAATGCTTTGGCAAGGCCTATTATTATTCTTAAAGTACATTATTCTTAAAGTGCATTTTTATTAAAGTGGTAGTTTTTTTGTACTCCTGTTGTATGCTTATGGGAGGGGGCTTCTATATTAGGCCCTATTCGTACAATTATATATATTTTCAAAATGGGGTGTACAGTCCTTAGCCTATAGGATGTACAGTCCTTAGCCAATAGGATGTACAGTCCTTAGCCAATTAGGATGTACAGTCCTTAGCCAATTAGGATGTACAATCCTTAGCCAATTAGGATGTACAGTCCTTAGCCAATAGGATGTACAGGCTACTATAACTATAATAAGGCTGGCCACTGGGAGAATCCAGGTAGGTCTATATTAAGGCTGGCCACTGGGAGAATCCAGGTAGGTCTATATTAAGGCTGGCCACTGGGAGAATCCAGGTAGGTCTATATTAAGGCTGGCCACTGGGAGAACCCAGGTTGGTCTACATTAAGGCTGGCCACTGGGAGAATCCAGGTAGGTCTATATTAAGGCTGGTCACTGGGAGAACCCAGGTAGGTCGATATTAAGGCTGGTCACTGGGAGAACCCAGGTAGGTCTATATTAAGGCTGGCCACTGGGAGAACCCAGGTCTATATTAAGGCTGGCCACTGGGAGAACCCAGGTAGCTCTATATTAAGGCTGGCCACTGGTAGAACACTTTGGCTATGTGTCCTAAAGATCAGACAGTATGTCAATCAACTGAGTTCTGAAAATAAGTTTGTCTTCCCTGGCAGTACATATCTCCCAGCAGAGTGTTTAACCAGAGACGATACAGCAACAATTAACCATATTTATTTGTGTTTTTCCCCCGAATATAAAAGACTGCCAACTGTTGATGCCAGGGTGTGACCTTGATCAAAACACTCCACCATGTCTCCATGTTGACGGGCTTGTAAAGCAACAAGGCTGTAAACAAAACCTGTGGTGACAAGGTCTACGTCGGTCTACGTCCCAAACAGCACCCTATTCCCTACGTAGCGTACTACTTTTGACCAGAGCCCTGTGTGTAGTGCACTATGCAGGAAATAGGGTGCCATTTGGCACTCAGGCACAGTAAATCATCGCCGTGTTCCTCCCGAGTGTTGCTGTCAGAACAGTGTCATCATGATATTGACACTGCTATCAGAGTCCCGGGGAAGGAAGGAGGGAGGGAGGGATCCATCGGTGATGCTGCCTGCTATCAAACCGTCACTCCGGGCGAGGAGGAAGGACTAATGTCATCCTTTAGAAGATGTCTGTAGCTCCTTCATTAGCAGTCATAACACATGTATCAGTGTTTTGTGACGTCCCGGGGCCCCGAGGCATCAACACTCTGTACTGTCTCCTGCCTGCTCCTGACAAGCTTTTATCTTCAACATTGCAACTAAGGCACAGTTCAAGATTGACTCCTAAAAGAATATGCACCACCCTTCCCAATATATATATTTTCCCTATGACCCTTCTCTTGTACTGTAAACAAATATGCACCCCCCCATAGAATTAACTCAAAAATATTATTTACAACCACAAATAACAAAAACTGTACTAACCCTGTGTGACCCCGTGTTTATAAACGTGGATATCGACTTTGCTATTTCAGCATTAACGAGACAACGAGGGGAGAGTGAGCACGAGCTCACTCTCCCTGCCTGTCTCGTTACGCTACGATCAGAGCTGGCTGCAGAAAACGATCAGCTAGGTGGAAATCAGATTAGTAACATTTTGATGCCATATAAAATATATGCAACATATTTTTTTGCCAGCCACAGGTGTCTGTGCCAATACACCGCACAACAAATAAACAAAGTATAACGACTTCGGTCAACGTCAAGCCATTCTGACGATGTTGGACTTGTGCGCATGCCTACAGAAGACCTTTGACGTTAGCCTAGTTAGATGAGGACATTGTGATTGGCTGTGTTCGTGCCACACATAAAAGGTAAAACCTTTTTCAAATTTAAATGGCAAAAATATTTAGGCTACAATGTAGCGTTCCAGGTGGTTGTAGGGTGCGGGAGGAATAGCCACTCGGATTGGAGAGGAGGCAGAATGCGCATTATGCTTTTCCTGAGGGAGCAGATCCTTATAGGACGACTGTTATCCACAACGGACAGTTCATCTCAGTATCAGAGGTAAAAATACAGGCAGACCGGCCCTGCTATTGTGCCTTACTAGACTTTATAAACTGTCCACAGTAGCAGCAAGGTCACCCATGATACAAGTCATTATTCAACGTCCATCCATATCTGAGAACGTCGAGACAATGCGGAGGAAACCGGCCACTAGGGGGGGGTAACAGTGAGCGAGGTTACCTTCAAGTAGGTTCTAGACCAGGCCTAGGCAACTCCAGTCCTCGGGGGGCCTGATTGATGTCACACTTTTGCTCCAGTCCCAGCTAACACACCTGACTCCAATAATCATGATCTTCAGTTAAGAAAACAATTACTTTAAATCAGCTGTGTTTGCTAGGGATGAGGGGAAAGTGTGACACCATTCAGCCCCCCCCCCAAGGACTGGAATTGCCCAAGTCTGTTCTAGACATTGTGGACGGTGATGGTGGATGGGTAGAAGCACATGCAAGCAGATCAGGAAATGTGACTAGGATGGAAGAGATTGTATAGTAAAACCTGCAAATAGCGAAGGTAAACCAGGGGAGAAAACACACTACCCTAAACCAGGGGAGAAAACACACTACCCTAAACCAGGGGAGAAAACACACTATCCTAAACCAGGGGAGAAAACACGCTACCCTAAACCAGGGGAGAAAACACGCTACCCTAAACCAGGGGAGAAAACACGCTACCCTAAACCAGGGGAGAAAACACGCTACCCTAAACCAGGGGAGAAAACACGCTACCCTAAACCAGGGGAGAAAACACACTACCCTAAACCAGGGGAGAAAACACACTACCCTAAACCAGGGGAGAAAACACACTACCCTAAACCAGGGGAGAAAACACACTACCCTCGCCTGTGCCCAATAAAAAAAACAGTGCATTTTGAACTGTTCCCTATATAGTGCACTACTTTAGACCAGGACCAATAGCACCCTATTCCCTTTATAGTGCGCTACTTTTGTTTGTGGTATATATAATAACCGGATGCTCACATCTTTTTCTTGGCCAGAATATCATGTATACTGTAGATATGTACAGATGTAGCATCTTGATTTGAGCCAGTTTGCTAGAGCAGGACAATTATCCTGCAGCAATAGGAAATGTGAATTGTTATGTGGATTTGAATTAATGGACATTCTTTGTAGGGGTTGATACATTTTTGTTTGTTAGGACAAATCAAGTCTGACATTTTAAAGTGGAAATGACAAACTTTAGAAGCCTTTTCAAACCTTGAAGTTTGCATTTACTGCTGTGCAGGAAAATTCTCAGCAACAAAAGAGTGATCAAATTAAGATCCTACATCTGTATTTACTGTTTGTTTGTATCTTTATTAGGAGGCAGTTGAACGCTGTAGGGGTATGGGTTATGTATTGTTGGGCAGTGTTATTTTAACAATCAAAACTAGTATAGCGTTGCTGTCGGATGAAAACCTAATAACTCATTTTTTTGCCAGTTTTCCGTTTTGTACATGAGTTAAAAGCAGTAACTCCTCATCATGTGCTCTGAAGATTTCATGTCTCTAGGACCAAGATGTAATATTCAGAATAGGTTCTGAAGTTTTATGATTGTATGTTCATCAATGGTAAAAATTGTCCGTTTTTTTTCCCCACCGTTTCCTGAAAAGTGACCGTTTTTTTGGAGGTAAAGGGTGTTCATTGGTGTATTGCTCTGTGTGTGCAGGCAGGCAGTGTTATTTTTAACAGTCGTCTCCCTCTCTTTGTGCTTCTTTCTTAGCAGACAGATGAAGCTAGGTGCGGACCACAGAGTGAGGGCAATGGAGTGTGGTTTGCCTCAACCCTGTCACTGTGATAGAGTGCATACACTGTGAGAGATAATGGAAACTTTCTATTCAACGTAGCCTGGAATAAAGACCCTTCCTCCTCATTCATCAACATTGATTACTGTAGGGCCTCTGGCCTGTGCGGAGCAGGGGAAGTGCAGAGGGGCACTACTCCTCACAAATCCTCTGGGCCGAGCAGAGGAACAGTACTCCTCACAAATCCTCTGGGCCGAGCAGAGGAACAGTACTCCTCGCAAATCCTCTTGGCCGAGCAGAGGAACAGTACTCCTCGCAAATCCTCTTGGCGAGCAGAGGAACAGTACTCCTCACAAATCCTCTGGGCCGAGCAGAGGAACAGTACTCCTCACAAATCCTCTGCTAAATTGCAGGTAGGAGAGGAGAAATCAGAACAACAATAAAAGCACAGCAATACGGACAATTCGGGCCAGTTAAAGAAGCATAGCTTTCTGATTTGTTTTTTTTAAAGTGAAAACGTGAACCTGCAGCATCCGACGTAAGGGCTGTGGCCAGTAAAATGTATTTTATAACTAGAGAGGGTAAGTAATACAACTAAAGCTGCTGTATCTGTATACACAGGTATTTTCCAATGTTAACGGAGCATGCATACAATAGTGGAACAATCATTGGGTACTATTTTCTTATTAGGAATAGGGTGCGATTTGGTACCAAAACATTACCGGTAACAATAGACACATCATTACTGTGTGTCCGTCTGCCGCTGTTGTTTTGGAGACTGGACTCATTATCGTTTCATGTATCTGGTGTTTGAGACTTTCCTTTACTACAGACCAGGGTCACACACTTCTCAATTAGTGTCATTAGGACATGAGAGCCAAATGCCCTCCTTAGTCCCTTTAGTGTGCCACCCTGTATGTGGCCTGCTCTACACTACCTACCTATCGCAGATATATACACAATTATAACACAGCTAGGTCCATAGGGCCCTGGTCTAAAGTAGTGTACTATATAGGGAATAGGGTGCTCTGGGCCCTGGTCTAAAGTAGTGTACTATGTAGGGAATAGGGTGCTCTGGGCTCTGGTCAAAAGTAGTGCACTATGTAGGGAATAGGGTGCTATGGGTCCTGGTCTAAAGTAGTGCAGTATGTAGGGAATAGGGTGCTCTGGGCCCTGGTCTAAAGTAGTGCACTGTAGGGCGTAGGGTGCTATGGGTCCTGGTCTAAAGTAGTGCACTATATAGGGAATAGGGTGCTATGGGCCCTGGTCTAAAGTAGTGCACTATATAGGGAATAGGGTGCTATGGGCCCTGGTCTAAAGTAGTGCACTATATAGGGAATAGGGTGCTATGGGCCCTGGTCTAAAGTAGTGCACTATATAGGGAATAGGGTGCTCTGGGCTCTGGTCAAAAGTAGTGCACTATGTAGGGAATAGGGTGCTATGGGTCCTGGTCTAAAGTAGTGCAGTATGTAGGGAATAGGGTGCTCTGGGCCCTGGTCTAAAGTAGTGCACTGTAGGGCGTAGGGTGCCATTCAGGATGTACTCTGTATGTAGACCGGGCTACACTAGCCTACCTACCGTAGATCTGTATTGTATAATACTCAAACAACAACGGCTGCTGCTAGAATCCGGGTGAAGGAGATTGAGGACATCCGCCATAATTATAATCCTGTACATTTTCAGTGGGGTGCCGTTGGAAATCTTTTATCCTCAACTTTTTTTTTTTATTTGGAACAGGAAGGCTTTTAGTATTTCACTGTGTACTGTACCTAGCACTCAGAGGTGAGTCATGGTTTCTCAAGTGCACAACGCAGCTCGGGGTTAAGTCATCTCAGAGTCCAAAAAGTAACCCCCTCACCCACTCCCCTCAAAAAATGAAATTATTTTTTTTCTCTCTCTCTCTCTTGTTCTGGTCTAGATTCTTCTAGTCTCTTGTTCTGGTCTAGATTCATCTAGTCTCTTGTTCTGGTCTAGATCCATCTATTCTCTTGTTCTGGTCCAGATCCTTCTAGTCTCTTGTTCTGGTCTAGAGCTATCTATTCTCTTGTTCTGGTCTAGATTCTTCTATTCTCTTGTTCTGGTCTAGATTCTTCTAGTCTCTTGTTCTGGTCTAGATTCTTCTAGTCTCTTGTTCTGGTCTAGATCCTTCTAGTCTCTTGTTCTGGTCTAGATTCTTCTAGTCTCTTGTTCTGGTCTAGATTCTTCTAGTCTCTTGTTCTGGTCTAGATCCTTCTAGTCTCTTGTTCTGGTCCAGATCCTTCTAGTCTCTTGTTCTGGTCTAGATTCTTCTAGTCTCTTGTTCTGGTCTAGATTATTCTAGTCTCTTGTTCTGGTCTAGATCCTTCTAGTCTCTTGTTCTGGTCTAGAGCTATCTAGTCTCTTGTTCTGGTCTAGATTCTTCTAGTCTCTTGTTCTGGTCCAGATCCTTCTAGTCTCTTGTTCTGGTCTAGATTCTTCTAGTCTCTTGTTCTGGTATAAATTCTTCTAGTCTCTTGTTCTGGTCTAGATTCTTCTAGTCTCTTGTTCTGGTCTAGATTCTTCTAGTCTCTTGTTCTGGTCTAGATCCTTCTAGTTTTGGTGTCTGGTGTCTGCTTGCCGCGGCAGTAGATATGTGATTCCACTGCCGGTCCGCCCACTCCTTGGTCTATCATTTAATTTGTTCTCATTTCATTTTAGGCTTCTAGAGGCAAGCTGCTTTGTTCTGGGGTGTGTACCAAATTACACCCTATTCCCCCACATAGGGAATTACAGCATGTACCAGGGCCACTATATAGGAAATAGGGTGCTATGGGCTCTGGTCTAAAGTAGTGCACAATGTAGGGAGTAGGGTGTCCTTTGAGATGCATTCCGAGTCTGTTTTTTTCTCTGAGCAACAACAGATGTCTCGTTAGACAGAAAAAAACGACAGGAGGAGACAAGGCGAGGGCCCCCAGGACTCAGTAAATGTAATAATTAATATCAATATACTACTACAAAAGAATCAGGGACTGGCTACAGACGTCCTTTCAAGTCGAATGATAAAACCAATCATGTCTAATTTTCCATCGCCTCTTTGTTTCGTATATCTTTCCCTCAGGGAAGGAGTGGAGAGCTGACGCTTAGTTCTGTCGATGGACGATGAGGCGTTTCTACAAGACTACATCAGCATCTATATCACCAACAGTACAGGTTTAGGATCTTAATATGACCAGTTTCTCACACAGGAAAATTATCTTGCAGCAACAGGAAATGTGAATTATTGTGTGGAATATAATTATTGGACATTTGTTAGGGGTTGAGGGATTTTTTGTTAGGGCAAGTCTGACATTTTTTTTGTAGAAATTACTTTAGAAGCCTTTTTAAACCTTGAAAACACTGCAAGGTTACATTTCCTGCATCAACAAGGTGATCAAATTAAGATCCTACATCTGTATACTGGTGATATAAAAGTGTAATGTTAAAATGATAGATAGATAGATAGATAGATAGACTGAAAGATAGACAGATGTTTTCACAGATCACATTACCGTGTACAAAAGCAACTCAGAAGAACAAAACGCCACAGACACAACAACAAAAAGCACGCAACAGGTATGGGGAGAGAAACAGTGCAGTCTGCTGAGGAATGAGGCTCAGCGGATGACGAGCAGACGACTGCCCCAAATGGTGCCCTATTCCCCTATGGACCCTGGTCAAAAGTAGTGCACTATATAGGGAGTAGGGTGCCATAGGGTCCTGGTCAAAAGTAGTGCACTATATAGGGAGTAGGAAGCCATAGGGCCCCGGTCAAAGGTAGTGCACTATATAGGGAATAGGGTGCCATTTGACTATAGTCACCGTGACCTTCAGATAGCCTGGGTTGGTGGTTAATAGAGCAAAGGACACTTGCGTTGTGATGGCCTTGCTCCCTGCTGGTAGGCAGGTTGCTCTACACCGTCTCCAGCTGGCCTCTAATTACTGCTCTCCACTACCAGCGAAGCTAACAGAAACCTATTAGAAAACACATTCAACCCAACGTATCTGTCACGCCCTGATCTGTTTCACCTGTCGTTGTGCTTGTCTCCAGCCCCCTCCCCTTTTCCAGGTGTCACCCATCTTCACCCCATTATCCCGGTGTATTTCTACCTGTGTTCTCCGTTTGTCAAGCTTACCAGCGTTTGTCCTGTCAGCTCCTGTTTTTTTTCCCCAAGTCTCTCTTTTTCCTCATCCTCCTGGGTTTTTGACCCTTGCCTGTCCTAACCCTGAACCTGCCCCCTGAACCTGCCCCCTGAGCCCGGCCTGCCGTCCAGGTACCTTCGCCCCTGTTGCTGTAATAAACATTGTTACTTTGACACGGTCCGCGTCTGGGTCTTACCTTGATTCCTGATTGATAGTAGTGAAGCTAACAGAAACCTATTAGAAAAACACATTCAACCCAACGTACCAGTTAAGCAAAATTGCTGTTGTTTGACAATCCCCCAAAAAATGGTCCATTATAAATCGCAATCTGGGTCAGGTTGGCATAATTTCAAAGCCTTCATGTGCATTCATGTGCATTCAGGCCTGTGTGCATTCATGTGCATTCAGGCTTGTGTGCATTCAGGCTTGTGTGCATTCAGACTTGTGTGCATTCAGGCTTGTGTGCATTCAGGCTTGTGTGCATTCAGACGTGTGTGCATTGGTGTGCATTCAGGCTTGTGTGCATTCATGTGCATTCAGGCTTGTGTGCATTCATGTGCATTCTGGCTTGTGTGCATTCAGGCTTGTGTGCATTCAGACTCGTGTGCCACAGCAAATTTTCTTCACAATAGAAAACATAGGCTCATTCTGTTCAGAATAAACCAGAGTAGGACACATGTCATATGGTAACTGTACATCAAACATAGTGGACCATAAATGTTGACACTGTATATTACATTCATTTTTTTGATATGGAAATGTGAAGTGAACATTTGGATTAATGTGTTGTTTGCTTGTATGACATCAAAGCAGTATTTATTATAATCCTCAACATCTCATCTTTCAAAAATACCATCGAGTCTTCTTCATTCAGAAGCATTTCCCTCAGTCAGACAACATAATATTTTCCCCCCGATTATCAGGAAGGGATGAGGGCAATTTATTGTCGCGCGCGGTGCTCAGGTTCAGGACGGCTGTCAGTCAAAACCCAGACAAAGCTGTGGAGCACAGAACCTGTATAGTATGTTACTGTACTGCCACTGCGTTCCAATGTAGGTGTTTATCACTGTCCAAATCTGCCATTTTCAACCCGTATACAGGTACGAGTGTAAAAAGGGCAGCGGCTACAGATTGAAACCTATTATAAAACTTATTCAACCACAGTTAAAACTCACATTGAACTCCTTCCCTCATTGAACAACCTCTACTAAAACACACTCAACCCAATGTTTAACCACAACAGAAACCTATTAAAAAAACACATTCAACCCAACGTTTAACCGCAACAGAAACCTATTAAAAACCACTTTTTATTTTTTATTTTTTTTTCACCTTAATTTAACCAGGTAGTTCTATATGATGTCATAATACACCTTTATTTAACCAGGTAGTTCTATATGATGTCATAATACAGGGAGGCCAGTTGAGAACAAATTCTCATTTACATCTGCGACCTGGCCAAGATAAAGCAAAGCAGCTCGACACATACAACAACACAGAGTTACACATGGAGTAAAACAAACATACAGTCAGGCTACAGTAGAAAAATACATCTATATACAATGTGTGCAAATGAGGTAAGATAAGGAACGTAAGGCAATAAATAGGCCATGGTGGAAAAGTAATTACAATATAGCATTTAAACACTGGAATGGTAGATGTGCAGTAGATGAATGTGCAATGTATAAAAACTGGGGTGCAAAGGAACAAGATAAATAAATAAATAAATACGGTAGGGGATGAGGTAGTTGGTTGGGCTATTTACAGATGGGCTATATACAGGTGCAGGGGTCTGTGAGCTGCTCTGACAGCTGGTGCTTAAAGCTGGTGAGGGAGATAAGTGTCTCCAGTTTCAGAGATTTTTGTAGTTCGTTCCAGTCATTGGCAGCAGAGAACTGGAAGGAATTCGGCCAAAGGAGGAATTGGCTTTGGGGGTGACCAGTGAGATATACCTGCTGGAGCGCGTGCTACGGGTGGGTGCTGCTATGGTGACCAGCGAGCTGAGATAAGGCGAGGCTTTACCTAGCAGGGACTTGTAGATGACCTGGAGCCAGTGGGTATGGCGACGAGTGTAAAGCGAGGGCCAGCCAACGAGAGCGTACAGGTCGCAGTGGTGGGTGGTATATGGGGCATTGGTGACAAAACGGATGGCACTGTGATAGACTACATCCAATTTGTTGAGTAGAGTGTTGGAGGCTATTTTGTAAATGACATCACCGAAGTCGAGGATCGGTATTATGGTCAGTTTTACGAGGGTATGTTTGGCAGCATGAGTGAAGGATGCTTTGTTGCGAAATTGGAAGCCAATTCTAGATTTAATTTTGGATTGGAGATGTTTGATGTGAGTCTGGAAGGAGAGTTTACAGTCTAACCAGACACCTAGGTATTTGTAGTTGTCCACATAATCTAAGACAGAACCGTCCAGAGTAGTGATGCTGGACGGGGGGACAGGTGCGGGCAGCGATCGGTTGAAGAGCATGCATTTAGTTTTACTTGCGTTTAAGAGCAGTTGGAGGCCACAGAAGGAGAGTTGTATGGCATTGAAGCTCGTCTGGAGGGTAGTTATAACACAGTGTCCAAAGAAGGGCCAGAAGTATACAGAATGGTGTCGTCTGCGTAGATGTGGATTAGAGACTCTAAATGCATGCTCTTCAACCGATCGCTGCCTGCACCTGTCCCCCCGTAGGACACATTCAACACAATGTTTAACCACAAAAGAAACCTAATAAAAAACACATTCAACCCAGTGTTTAACCACAACAGAAACCTATTAAAAAACACATGCAACCCAGCGTTTAACCACAACAGAAACCTAATAAAAAACACATTCAACCCAGTGTTTAACCACAACAGAAACCTATTAAAACTACATTCAACCCAGTGTTGAACCACAACAGAAACCTAATAAAAAACACATTCAACCCAGTGTTTAACCACAAAAGAAACCTATTAAAACTACATTCAACCCAGTGTTGAACCACAACAGAAACCTAATAAAAAACACATTCAACCCAGTGTTTAACCACAACAGAAACCTATTAAAAAACACAGTCAACATTCTGCTAAATTACTATTATTAATCTTTGTGCTATTGTCAGGTATTTTAGTGGAGTTTTCTTTTTGTTCTTTTTTTTTAAATGAGTTTGTCATGTTGTTTTTTGTTTTCTCTTGCACTGAAAATAAAGAAAACTCCACTAAAATATCTGCAAAGAACATTCCAAAAGATCATTTCTGTTCAGGACTAACATTAGACTAATAACACTTAGGGTGCTTCTCAAATGGCATCCTATTCCCCATATAGTGCACTACTTTTGACCAGGGCCCTATGGGGTAATAGTGCACTATAGGAAATAGGGTACCAATTGGGACGCATGCCTGAACTAAAATGAACTCAATCTGTTTTTCATTGAGTATGTCGGTGATCCAGTGTGGGAACATTGTGGACCAATAACAATATAGCTGACTACAGCAGCAGTCTAATATGTTGTGTGCACAGTCAGCCACGGGTTATTTCCCTGCTGAGTGCCTCCACAACGTCCGCTTTACCTATCCCTCAACGCATGGAGCAATTTCCAGTGAAAAGCTGATCAAATACAAAAGCCCTCTAAACCTGAGGTGTGATCACATGTCCAGATATCTAGAGAAGAAGACAAGAAGAGGGTAGGTACCATGAACCTCTACTGAACTGGCATGGAGAGAAGAAGAGTGTAGGTACCATGAACCTCTACTGAACTGACATGGAGAGAAGAAGAGTGTAGGTACCATGAACCTCTACTGAACTGACATGGAGAGAAGAAGAGTGTAGGTACCATGAACCTCTACTGAACTGGCATGGAGAGAAGAAGAGTGTAGGTACCATGAACCTCTACTGAACTGACATGGAGAGAAGAAGAGTGTAGGTACCATGAACCTCTACTGAACTGACATGGAGAGAAGAAGAGTGTAGGTACCATGAACCTCTACTGAACTGGCATGGAGAGAAGAAGAGTGTAGGTACCATGAACCTCTACTGAACTGACATGGAGAGAAGAAGAGTGTAGGTACCATGAACCTCTACTGAACTGGCATGGAGAGAAGAAGAGTGTAGGTACCATGAACCTCTACTGAACTGACATGGAGAGAAGAAGAGGGTAGGTACCATGAACCTCTACTGAACTGGCATGGAGAGAAGAAGAGGGTAGGTACCATGAACCTCTACTGAACTGACATAAACGCCATATGTATGTCTCGAATGGCACCCTATTCCCTATTTCGTGCACTACATTTGACCAGAGCCCTATGGGCCCCTATGGGCCGTGGTTAAAACTAATGCAATATGTAGGGAATAACGTCCTTCCGTCGTTGCATCAGGCTTTCCTCTGGGTTAACGCATAACTTTTGACCAGTGCCCATAGCGCACTATGTAGAGTGCTGACTCATCTTGTCTGAACATTATTGTGGAGGAATTAACTGAATGACTCATCTTGTCTGAACATTATTGTGGAGGAATTAACTGAATGACTCATCTTGTCTGAACATTATTGTGGAGGAATTAACTGAATGACTCATCTTGTCTGAACATTATTGTGGAGGAATTAACTGAATGACTCATCTTGTCTGAACATTATTGTGGAGGAATTAACTGAATGACTCATCTTGTCTGAACATTATTGTGGAGGAATTAACTAAATGACTCATCTTGACTCAAAGATGAGTCATTTAGTTAATTCCTCCACAATAGCGCTCTGGGCACTGGTCAAAAGTTATGCACAATGTAGGGAACAGCATGTCGTTTGGGATGCATCCTCTGTCTCAAAGTGCCCTGGTCTGTGTGGGTCTTGAGAGTTGGGAGTGGACTTGATCTCTGCTAATAGAGGGGTAATATAGATGTTGGAGGAGACAGATGATTCTAAGGCCCGCGTTAACCCAGAGGAAAGCCTGATGCAACGATGGAAGCACGTTATTCCCTACATATTGCATTAGTTTTAACCACGGCCCATAGGGGCCCATAGGGCTCTGGTCAAATGTAGTGCACGAAATAGGGAATAGGGTGCCATTCGAGACATACATATGGCGTTTATGTCAGTTCAGTAGAGGTTCATGGTACCTACCCTCTTCTTCTCTCCATGCCAGTTCAGTAGAGGTTCATGGTACCTACCCTCTTCTTCTCTCCATGTCAGTTCAGTAGAGGTTCATGGTACCTACCCTCTTCTTCTCTCCATGCCAGTTCAGTAGAGGTTCATGGTACCTACACTCTTCTTCTCTCCATGCCAGTTCAGTAGAGGTTCATGGTACCTACACTCTTCTTCTCTCCATGTCAGTTCAATAGAGGTTCATGGTACCTACCCTCTTCTTCTCTCCATGTCAGTTCAGTAGAGGTTCATGGTACCTACACTCTTCTTCTCTCCATGTCAGTTCAGTAGAGGTTCATGGTACCTACACTCTTCTTCTCTCCATGTCAGTTCAGTAGAGGTTCATGGTACCTACACTCTTCTTCTCTCCATGTCAGTTCAGTAGAGGTTCATGGTACCTACACTCTTCTTCTCTCCATGCCAGTTCAGTAGAGGTTCATGGTACCTACACTCTTCTTCTCTCCATGTCAGTTCAGTAGAGGAAACAAACTACCAGAGGAGAGAGGAGAGATAACGAAGGATAGCAGAAACAATCTGCTGGTGAGTCTCTGATCCACCTCTACGCAGATGACACCATTCTGTATACTTCTGGCCCTTCTTTGGACATTGTGTTAACTACCCTCCAGACGAGCTTCAATGCCATACAACTCTCCTTCCGTGGCCTCCAACTGCTCTTAAACGCAAGTGAAACTAAATGCATGCTCTTCAACCGATCGCTGCCCGCACCTGTCCGCCCGTCCAGCATCACTACTCTGGATGGTTCTGACATAGAATATGTGGACAACTACAAATATCTAGGTGTCTGGTTAGACTGTAAACTCTCCTTTCAGACTCACATTAAGCATCTCCAATCCCAAATTAAATCTAGAATCGGCTTCCTATTTCGCAACAAAGCATCCTTCACTCATGCTGCCAAACATACCCTCGTAAAACTGACTATCCTACCGATCCTCGACTTCGGCGGTGTCATTTACAAAATAGCCTCCAACACTCTACTCAGCAAATTGGATGCAGTCTATCACAGTGCCATTCGTTTTCTCACCAAAGCCCCATATACTACCCACCACTGTGACCTGTATGCTCTCGTTGGCAGGCCCTCGCTTCATATTCATCGCCAAACCCACTGGCTCCAGGTCATCTATATGTCTTTGCTAGGTAAAGCCCCACCTTTTCTCAGCTCACTGGTCACCATAGCAGCACCCACCTGTAGCACGCGCTCCAGCAGGTATATCTCACTTGTCACCCCCAAAGCCAATTCCTCCTTTGGCCGCCTTTCCTTCCTTCCTGTTGCCAATGACTGGAACGAACTGCAAAAGTCACTGAAGCTGGGGACTTATATCTCCCTCACTAACTTTAAGCATCAGCTGTCAGAGCAGCTTACTGATCATTGCACCTGTACACAGCCCATCTGTAAATAGCCCACCCAACTACCTCAGGATCTCTACGTGCACATTTATCTTCTCCACATCTATCACTCCAGTGTTGAATTGCTAAATCATAATTATTTCGCCACTATGGCCTATTTATTGCCTTACCTCCCTAATCTTACTTCATTTGCACACACTGTATAAAGACTTTTCTATTGTGTTATTGACTGTACGTTTGTTTGTTCCATGTGTAACTCTGTGTTGTTTGTGCCACACTGCTTTGCTTTACCTTGGCCAGGTTGCAGTTGTAAATGAGAACTAGTTCTCAACTGGCCTACCTGGTTAAATAAAGTTGAAGAGGAGAGAGGAGAGATAATGTAGGATAGTAGAAACAAACTGCCAGAGTAGAGATAATGAAGGATAGGAGAACCAAACTACCAGAAGAGAGATAATGTAGGATAGCAGAAACAAACTGCCAGTTGCACAACTGAATGTATTCAACTGAAATGTGTCTTCCGCATTTAACCCAACCTCTCTGAATGAGAGTGGTGCGGGGGGCAGCCTTAATCGATGTCATCGGTTAAGTTGTTGCTGGGGGTTTTAACTGCCTTGCTCAACGGCAGAATGGCAGATTTTTCCACCTTGTCAGCTCAGGTACTCAAACCAGTGACCTTTCAGTTATTGGCCCAACTGTTAGACTACCTGGTACAGTGGAAGTTAAATATCTCCGTAACATATTTTACTGTAGGTATGAGGGACTGTTCTGCATACGGTTCTGTTTTTCAACTCGTAGTAAACGAGCTTTAGTAAACACCAGGCAGTGCTTTAGTAAACTCCAGGCGGTGCTTTAGTAAACTCCAGGCGGTGCTTTAGTAAACTCCAGGCGGTGCTTTAGTAAACTCCAGGCGGTGCTTTAGTAAACTCCAGGCGGTGCTATGGTCAGATAAGTTTACGAGTTTAAATTGTTAGATGCAACACTTTTCAATCTTAATAGCCAATAGGGAGCACAGCAAGTGAGCAACAAATGAAACCTAACGTAATAAAGCAACATTTGTCACGGCAAGAAAATACTCCCACTGTTTGACAGTACTCTACACATACTCCGAATACATCCATTTCAATGAAGCACACTGTCTGACAGTACACTACATATACTCAGAGTATATCCATTTCAATGAAGCACACTGTCTGACAGTACACTACATATACTCAGAGTATATCCATTTCAATGAAGCACACTGTCTGCATCTCAAATGGCACCCTAACACCTACAGAGGCCCTGGTCAAAAGTAGTGCACTATATAGGGAGTAGGGTGTCATTTTGGAGGCAAGCTCTGTTTGCTTGAGGAAAGGATAATTCGTTATTCTAAGCTCTGTTAAATCACCTTCAATAGAGTTGAGTGGGGAACACCCCACACTGTTTGCATTCAACTGTGAATTCCTGGGATTTTAATTCGAAGTTCATTTCAAATCATTATACAATTGCAAACAATATGTAAATTAGGATCCTCACAGGTTCCTCACTTTTGGGTTAAAGGGGCAAGCTGCAGTTCAAACAACACCAGCCACTGTTTGTTCTCATACCTGCCAATGTTTTAGTTAACAGCTGAGGGATGGTTTTGGAAAAATTGATGTACCAACTGCAGACTGCCCCTTTAATTGATATACCAATGAGATGTTTCCCCAGTATATGTGAGATATATGCACAGATGGACTGAATATCCATATTATTACCTCTACTGGTTACACAACTGACTGGCACGCAAGGGTGGGCAAGGGTGGCAGTATATCCCTATGGGCCATGGTCAAAAGTAGTACACTATAAATATGGAATAGCGTGCCAGTTGCCATGCAACCATACACTAATTTACATGAGATATAGAAAAGCACATTACCTGAAAACTGAGATGGAATAATGCCATTTAGGTACATTAAATCTAAATACAAAATGTGATGTAATTTCTGTCGCAATGTTGAAGTGTTGGCATTTTATTTTTTGCCTAATTACGCCAAGGGAGATTACCTGAGAAACGTTGTAGCCGGAGCTTTGTAGCCTAGCCAAGACAATTCTCTCTCGCTCTCTGTGTGGGTGTGTGTGTGTTTTGTGTGTGTGGGATGTGGTCAGGGAATTAAAGACAGTTCTGTCTTTAAGTATGCAACACCTGTCTCATGCAACAGTATTGAAGAGGAGTAATTAACGGATGTGGGAAGACTAGAGTGTTTCCCAAATGGAACCCTATTCTATACATAGTGCACTATATAGGACCCACTAAATACATTGGGAAATAGAGGGCCATTTGAGATGAAGTCTGTAGTAGTAGCTTGGTTACACCTGTTCATCACCAATCGCAAGAGACAAATGGAATGGAGGCAAAACACCCCGATACATGACATCCCATGACATATTCATAAAGAGGAGATTGAGACATAACAATTCTGACATAATGTCATTGGTTATGTGTTCTAGCATGCTGAGCCTAAGTGACAAGTCACATTACGGTGTATGAACAGATATGAACAGATCTCTCATCTAACATCTTAACACTCTTGTGAGCCACGACTACATCATGACAAGTTATCAAGGACCCTTCAACTATCTAACAGCGCGAATATCTCCCCGATAGTGAGATATCTCTCTCTCTCCAACTACAGCTGAAGTCGGAAGTTTACATACACCTTAGCCAAATACATTTAAACTCAGTTTTTCACAATTCCTGACATTTAATCCTAGCAACAATTCCCTGTCTTAGGTCAGTTAGGATCACCACTTTATTTGAAGAATGTGAAAAGTCAGAATAATAGTAGAGAGAATGATTAATTTAATATTTTATTTCTTTCATCACATTCCCAGTGGGTCAGAAGTTTAAATACACTCAATTAGAATTTGGTAGCATTGCCTTTGAATTGTTTAACTTGTGTCAAACGTTTCGGGTAGCCTTCCACGAGCTTCCCACAATGAGTTTGGTGAATTTTGGCCCATTCCTCCTGACACAGCTGGTGTAACTGAGTCAGGTTTGTGGGCCTCCTTGCTCGCACACACTTTTCAGTTCTGCCCACAGATTTTCTATAGGATGGAGGTCAGGGCTTTGTGATGGCCACTCCAATACCTTGACTTTGTGGTCCTTAAGCCATTTTGCCACAACTTTGGAAGTATGCTTGGGGTCATTGTCCATTTGGAAGACCCATTTGCAACCAGGCATTAAACTGATGTCTTGAGATGTTGCTTCAATATATCCACATATTTTTCCTGCCTCATGAAGCCATCTATTTTGTGAAGTGCACCAGTCCATCCTGCAGCAAAGCACAGTTCTATTTTTGTTTCATTAGACCAGAGGACATTTCTCCAAAAAGTATGAGCTTTGTCCCGCTGCTGACAGATGTATAAAATCGAGCACACAGCCATGCAATCGCCATAGACAAACATTGGAAGTGGAATGGCCTTACTGAAGAGTTCATTGACTTTCAACGTGGCACCGTCACAGGATGCCACCTTTCCAACAAGTCAATTCGGGGCTGTTTTTCATGGTTCGGGCTAGGCACCTTAGTTCCAGTGAAGGGAAATCTTAACGCTACAGTATTCAAAGTAATTCTATACGATTTTGTACTTCCAACATTGTGGCAACAGTCTGGGGAATAACCTTTCCTGTTTTAGCATGACAATGCCCCCGTGCACAAAGCGAGGTCCATACAGAAATGGTTTGTCGAGATCGGTGTGGAAGAACTTGACTGGTCTGCACAGAGCGCTGTGTAACAGCTACCAAGAAGGAGAGTGATGAACCTCAAACCAATTGAAATTGTCTGGAATGAATTGGACCGCAGAGTGAAGGAAAAGCAGCCAACAAGTGCTCAGCATTTGTGGGAACTCCTTCAAGACTGTTGGAAAAGCATTCCATGTGAAGCTGGTTGAGAGAATGCCAAGAGTGTGCAAAGCTGTAATCAAGGCAAAGGGTGGCTAATTGAAGAATCTCAAATATATTTTGATTTGGTTTTCACACACTGTTGCTGGTATTTTGGCCCATTCCTCCATGCAGATCTCCTCTAGAGCAGTGATGTTTTGGGGCTGTCGCTGGGCAACACGGACTTTCAAAGATTTTCTATGGGGTTGAGATCTGGAGACTGGCTAGGCCACTCCAGGACCTTGAAATGCTTCTTACGAAGCCACTCCTTCGTTGCCCGGGCGGTGTGTTTGGGATCATTGTCATGCTGAAAGACCCAGCCACGTTTCATCTTCAATGCCCTTGCTGATGGAAGGAGGTTTTCACTCAAAATCTCACGATACATGGCCCCATTCATTCTTTCCTTTACACAGATCAGTCGTCCTGGTCCCTTTGCAGAAAAACAGCCCCAAAGCATGATGTTTCTTTGGATGCAACTCAGCATTCTTTGTCCTCCAAACACGACGAGTTGAGTTTTTACCAAAAAGGTATATTTTGGTTTCATCTGACATTCTCCCAATCCTCATCTGGATCATCCAAATGCTCTCTAGCAAACTTTAGACGGGCCTGAACATGTACTGGCTTAAGCAGGGGGACACGTCTGGCACTGCAGGATTTGAGTCCCTGGCGGCGTAGTGTGTTACTGATGGTAGGCTTTGTTACTTTGGTCCCAGCTCTCTGCAGGTCATTCACTAGGTCCCCCCGTGTGGTTCTGGGATTTTTGCTCACCGTTCTTGTGATCATTTTGACCCCACGGGGTGAGATATTGCGTGGAGCCCCAGATCGAGGAAGATTATCAGTGGTCTTGTATGTCTTCCATTTCCTAATAATTGCTCCCACAGTTGATTTCTTCAAACCAAGCTGCTTACCTATTGCAGATTCAGTCTTCCCAACCTGGTGCAGGTCTACAATTTTGTTTCTGGTGTCCTTTGACAGCTCTTTGGTCTTGGCCATAGTGGAGTTTGGAGTGTGACTGTTTGAGGTTGTGGACAGGTGTCTTTATACTGATAACAAGTTCAAACAGGTGCCATTAATACAGGTAATGAGTGGAGGACAGAGGAGCCTCTTAAAGAAGAAGTTACAGGTCTGTGAGAGCCAGAAATCATGCTTGTTTGTATGTGACCAAATACTTATTTTCCACCATAATTTGCAAATAAATTCATAAAAAATCCTACAATGTGATTTTCTGGATTTTTTTTCCTCATTTTGTCTGTCATAGTTGAAGTGTACCTATGATGAAAATTACAGGCCTCTCTCATCTTTTTAAGTGAGAGAACTTGCACAATTGGTGGCTGACTAAATACTTTTTTTCCCCACTGTATATAGACACTACCATTCAAAAGTTTGGGGTCACTTAGAAATGTCCTTGTTTTTTGAAGATAAGCTTTTTTTTTGTCTATTAAAATAACAGTGTAGACATTGTTAATGTTGTAATTGACTATTGTATTTTTTATGGAATATCTACATAGGCGTACAGAGGACCATTATCAGTGTCACGATTGTTGTGAATGACGGACCAAGGCGCAGCGTGAGTGGAGTTCCACATATTTTAATAAATGAGAACTTCCAGTAAACAAACAACGAAATCAGACTACAATGTAGCGCACAACAGCACATACAAAAACCAAACAATAACCCACAACACAGGCAGGGAGAGGACAAACTAAGTAAGATTCCCAATTAGAGGCAACGACAATCAGCTGCCTCTAATTGGGAACCACACACAACACCAACATAGACATACAAATACTAGAACCCACCCTAGTCACGTCCTGACCAAAACCACCATAGAAACCCAGAGGGCTATCTATGGCCAGGACGTGACAATCAGCAACCATCACTCCTGTGTTCCAATGGCACGTTGTGTCAGCTAATCCAAGTTTATCATTTTAAAAGGCTAATTGATCATTAGAAAACCCATTAGAAATTATGTTAGCACAGCTGAAAACTGTCGTCCTGATTAAAGAAGCAATAAAACTGGCCTTCTTTAGACTAGTTGAGTATCTGGAGCATCAGCATTTGTGGGTTCGATTACAGGCTCAAAATGGCCAGAAACAAATAACTTTCTTCTGAAACTCATCAGTCTATTCGTGTTCTGAGAAATGAAGACTATTCCATGCGAGAAATTGCCAAGAAACTGAAGATCTCGTACAACGCTGTGTACTACTCCCTTCACAGAACAGCGCATACTGGCTCTAAACAGAATAGAAAGAGTGGGAGGCCACGGTGCACAACTGAGCAAGCGGACAAGTAAAATTGGAGCCCATTTCCTACTACAACAGGACAATGACCCAAAGCACAACTCCAAACTATGCAATAACTATTTAGGGAAGAAGCAGTCAGCTAGTATTCTGTCTATAATGGAGTGGCCAACACAGTCACCGGAACTCAACCCTATTGAGCTGTTGTGGGAGCAGCTTGACCGTATGGTATGTAATAAGTGCCCATAAAGCCAATCCAATTTGTGGGAGGTGCTTCAGGAAGCATGGGGGGAAATCTCTTCAGATTACCTCAACAAATTGACAAATAGAATGCCAAAGGTCTGCAAGGCTGTAATTGCTGCAAATGGAGGATTCTTTGACGAAAGCAAAGTTAAAAAGACACAATTAATATTTTCATTCAAAATCATTATTTATTACCTTGTCAACGTCTTGACTAAATTTCCAATTCATTTTGCAAGTCATTTCATGTATGTTTTCAAGGAAAACAAGGACATTTCTATGTGACCCCAAACTTTTGAACGGTAGTGTATCAATATACGATTTATTGAGCAAAGTAGAGAGAGATCCTTGATGAAAACCTGCTCCAGAGCACTCAGGACCTCTGTCTGGGGTGAAGTTTCACCTTCCAACAGGACAACGACCCTAAGCACACAACCAAGACAATGCAGGAGTGGCATAGGGACAAGTCTCTTAATGTTCTCATCATTATACTAGTAAGTTACAGTTTTTCTCAGTCGCTTTGGTGCATTTCTCACATCACTATTTACATTTGCACAACAGTTAGTTCAACCTCCACAACATTTAGTCATTTGTGCACATCATAGTAGCAGGTTCTCATTCCTTCCAACAAATTGCAAATGCTTTTGGACATGCATCAATTGCTTTCATACAACTCTCTGCTGTTTTATAACATTATCATTTGCTTATGTCATGTCAGTCAAAATTAACTATACTTGTGAATGCTGAATAGTCATTCCATATAAAACGAATAGTCCTCATGTCATTGCTTGAGTCATTACATACAAAAATGTTGAACTAGTTGTCAAAATCTGTCAAGCAAATTTTACAATTTTTTTTTAAATATTTTTTTTCATGAAAATGTCTCCTAAATTCAACAATTTCTCTCAGGTGAATCTCAACTTTCACTGATGAGAAGGGGTGTGTGAAGCATTAGTTGCAACCAATGATAAGCCACTTTTCTACAATCACTGTCAGAGCTGAATCCCATAAACCCCCACTTTACAAGCATATATGAACCAAGCAGGACATAGTGTGTACCATTTCTACAATACTGTGACACAGAAATGGAAGGTCAGCCTCGTGGAAGAGGGGTGAGGGTGCGGGGAGGAAGGGGAAAGGGATTATTAAAAAAAAAAAAAAAATATTCTAGTAAGTTACAGTTTTTCTCAGTCGCTTTGGTGCATTTCTCACATCACTATTTACATTTGCACAACAGTTAGTTCAACCTCCACAACATTTACTCATTTGTGCACATCATAGTAGCAGGTTCTCATTCCTTCCAACAAATTGCAAATGCTTTTGGACATGCATCAATTGCTTTCATACAACTCTCTGCTGTTTTATAACATTATCATTTGCTTATGTCATGTCAGTCAAAATTAACTATACTTATGAATGCTGAATAGTCATTCCATATAAAACTAATAGTCCTCATTTCATTGCTTGAGTCATTACATACAAAAATGTTGAACTAGTTGTCAAAATCTGTCAAGCTAATTTTACACATTTTTTTTTAATATTTTTTTTCATGAAAATGTCTCCTAAATTGAACAATTTCTCTCAGGTGAATCTCAACTTTCACTGATGAGAAGGGGTGTGTGAAGCATTAGTTGCAACCAATGATAAGCCACTTTTCTACAATCACTGTCAGAGCTGAATCCCATAAACCCCACTTTACAAGCATATATGAACCAAGCAGGACATAGTGTGTACCATTTCTACAATACTGTGACACAGAAATGGAAGGTCAGCCTCGTGGAAGAGGGGTGAGGGTGCGGGGAGGAAGGGGAAGGGGACAAAACAGGGGAAGAGGAAGAAGAGGCCAAGTACATAGGCGGATCCCTGATGAAATCAGGGCTACAATTGTGGATCATGTTGTCAATCACGGCCTCACAATGGCTGAGGCTGGTCGAAGGGTGCAGCCAAATGTTGGGAGAACCACTGTAAATTCAATTATTCAAACATTTCATCGGGAGAACAGGTGTGTATAAATGGGCAGTAATTCAGCACTAAACAATCTGCACTGCGCTACTGTCATTGTGTCATACATGAAGCTTGCAGTGGGACAATAACTTGTCACTGTACATTTTACATTTAGACGTACAGCTTTACTGCATCACACATTTAGTGTATTGTAGTGTACAGTAGTGTTACAGTAAAGATTTGCCATATTTACTGTAATTTTACTCTGCACCACACAGGATTGCAAGACAACCTTGCAGAGGTGGAAGAGGGCCCCTTTTTACTCCTCAAGAACAAGAAGAAGCCATTTGTGCAATGGTGATTGCAAACAATGCCATAAGGTTGAGAGAGATACAAAGTGCTGTTATAGAGGATGACAACATCTTTGGGAATATTGAATCTGTTTCAGTCGCTACAATTGACAGAGTGCTCAGGAGGAATGAAATACGCATGAAACAATTGTACAATGTGCCATTTGAACGGAACAGCGACAGAGTGAAGGAGATCCGTCACCAGTATGTACAGGTATAACATGTATGTGTTCTATGCATATTCTAATGTTCAGTGCTGTAAACTGTTTACTTTGTGTAGTGTCATGCACTACACTTACATGACAGTTCTGTGTGTGTGTATTCACAGTGCATACTGTACAATATGTTGTCCAAAATGCATGATGTTACACAGGAAAAGTTGTTATAGTTTTTCTCACTCCTTCTTCTGTAATAAAGCATGTACTGGAGCTGGAGGCCAGGGAACCGCTGCACACATTTATATACCTTGATGAGGCGGGTTTCAATCTGGCAAAAGGTAGAAGACGTGGAAGGAATCGCATTGGACAGAGAGCAACCATTGATGTCCCAGCCCAACGAGGAGGGAATATTACTATGTGTGCAGCCATCTCAGAAAACGCGTCCTCACCCATATCCCCGTCTTGGTCCATAGAACACACAACATCTGCTGACTTTTTAGACACTCTTTACAGGGACATAATCCCTGAGAATGAGAGGGGTCTAACTGGAGACCATCTGAGCAAGCATGTTGTTGTTTTGGATAATGTGCGTTTTCACCACTCAGATGTCGTCAGACAGTGGTTTGCAGCACATGATAGGATGCTGGTGGAATATCTCCTCCCTACTCACCATTCCTAAATCCAATAGAGGAGTTTTCTCTTCCTGGAGGTGGAAGGTATATGACCGGCATCCACATACCCAAATGGCCCTGCTAGCGGCCATGGATGCAGCATGTGATGACATCACAGCAGAGTCCTGCAGAGGGTGGATTCGCCACTCGAGGAGATACCTTCCTCGCTGCATTGCAAGAGATGATATTCGCTGTGATGTAGATGAAATTATGTGGCCAGACAGAGAGGAACGTCTGGATGTGCATGAATGATTACAGTACTATGTATGTTGTATGTTCAGTTCCAATATGTACTGCAATATTGTTTACAGTTGTGCACAGCTCTACCCAAAGGGAGTTTATGTTTGTTGTAAATAAGGGTGTATTTTTTCTTTTGCACAATGCTGTGAACAAATTAGAATTGCAAAGAGCATATGCAGTAAAAATGTGAAACATACATATTCAGTGTCTTGTACTCAGTTACCTCACTAAATACAGTAATGTGTAACTTTACTGTATTTTTCAAATGCAAATAGTATATAGTGCTGTCTTGAGCATTTTCAGGTAGTGTCACCAAGATCTGACTTTTTTGCATTGGAAAACATTTACAGAGTAAACTGTCATAATGAAAACATGACAAAGCCATTTGACTATCTTGTTCATAACCAATGGTGTCAGGACTTTTCATCTTGATGACACTGACACTTTCATTGACATGAATACTTGCTTTTGAGGAATGAGCTATCCATTTTGAGCAAGTGACACGCTTTTGCAGGTTATCAACTAGGTTTTGCAGTTTGTACTAATTGTTTTGAGAACTGCATTAACTGTTGTGCAAATGTAAATAGTGATGTGAGAAATGCACCAAAGCGACTGAGAAAAACTGTAATACAGGTATATAACTATAGGGTTAATCATCATTATACTAGTAAGTTAATACAGGTATATAACTATAGGGTTAATCATCATTATTCTAGTAAGTTAATACAGGTATATAACTGTAGGGTTAATCATTTTATTCTAGTAAGTTAATACAGGTATATAACTATAGGGTTAATCATCATTATTCTAGTAAGTTAATACAGGTATATAACTGTAGGGTTAATCATCATTATTCTAGTAAGTTAATACAGGTATATAACTATAGGGTTAATCATCATTATTCTAGTAAGTTAATACAGGTATATAACTGTAGGGTTAATCATCATTATTCTAGTAAGTTAATACAGGTATATAACTATAGGGTTAATCATCATTATTCTAGTAAGTTAATACAGGTATATAACTGTAGGGTTAATCATCATTATTCTAGTAAGTTAATACAGGTATATAACTATAGGGTTAATCATCATTATTCTAGTAAGTTAATACAGGTATATAACTGTAGGGTTAATCATCATTATTCTAGTAAGTTAATACAGGTATATAACTGTAGTGTTAAGTATCATGTGTCTGTGCCAAAGCAGCAATGTAATGCCAGAGGTGGTATTGGTATTATTGGCTGAAGGAGAAAAATAATGATCTTTTAGAAGATATTTAAAGTCAATTAATACTAAAAAAATCAGAACAGTCCTGACCTGCAGCCAGGCCAGCCAGCCACCCGATGATTGTCAATCAGCACATAACCATGGAATAACCTCCTTGGTGTTCTAAAGTGAAGCCTAGCCCGCCCTGGTTCCTGAGAGAACTCCCTCTGCAGAGTTCAATCTCAAACGGTACCTTATTCACTATAGATATATACAGTGTCTTCAAAAAGTATTCAGACCCCTTGACTTTTTCCACATTTTGTTACATAAAAAAATGTTTTTTTAGAAATGTTTGCTAATTTATAAAAAATAAAAAATATATTTAATATGACATTGACATAAGTTTTCAGTCCCTTTACTCAGTTCTTTGTTGCAGCTCCTTTGGCAGCGATCACAGTCTCGAGACTTCTTGAGTATGACGCTACAAGCTTGGCACACCTGTATTTGGGGAGTTTCTCCCATCCTTTCAAGCTCTGTCAGGTCGGATGGGGAGCGTCTCTGCACAGCTATTTTCAGGTCTCTCCAGAGATGTTCGATTGGGTTCAAGTCCATGCTCTAGCTGGGTCACTCAAAGGGCATTCAGAGACTTGTCCCGAAGCCACTCCTGCATTGTCTTGGCTGTGTGCTTAGGGTTGTTGTCCTGTTGGAAGGTGAACCTTCGCCCTTGTCTGAGGTCCTGAGCACTCTGGAGCAGGTTCATCAAGGATCTCTCTGTACTTTGCTCCGGTCATATTTTCCTTGATCCTGACTAGTCTCCCAGTCACTGCCACTGGCAAACCTTATGGGGTATTGTGTGTACCGGGAGGGGAAAAAAGTATTTGATCCCCTGCTGATTTTGTACGTTTGCCCAATGACAAAGAAATTATCAGTCTATAAGTTTAATGGTGGGTTTATTTGAACAGTGAGAGACAGAATAACAAACAAAATAATCCAGAAAAACGCATGTGAAAAATGTTAGAAATTGATTTGCATTTTAATGATGGAAATAAGTATTTTACCCCTCTGCAAAACATGACTTAGTATTTGGTGGAAAAACCCTTGTTGG
This sequence comes from Brachymystax lenok tsinlingensis, assembly GCA_030435695.1. Classification (NCBI taxonomy): domain Eukaryota; kingdom Metazoa; phylum Chordata; class Actinopteri; order Salmoniformes; family Salmonidae; genus Brachymystax; species Brachymystax lenok. The sequence goes on along the minus strand of CM059794.1, from coordinate 41,006,375 downwards.
CAATCACAGAGGTCAGACGTTTCTTGTAGTTGTCTACCAGGTTTGCACACATCTCAGGAGGGATTTTGTCCCACTCCTCTTTGCAGATCTTCTCCAAGTCATTATGGTTTCGAGGCTGACGTTTGGTCAACTAGAACCTTCAGCTCCCTCCACAGATTTTCTATGGAATTAAGGTCTGGAGACTGGCTAGGCCACTCCAGGACCTTAATGTGCTTCTTCTTGAGCCACTCCTTTGTTGCCTTGGCCGTGTGTTTTGGGTCATTGTCATGCTGGAATACCCATCCACGACCCATTTTCAATGCCCTGGCTGAGGGAAGGAGGTTCTCACCCAAGATTTGACGGTACATGGCCCCGTCCATCGTCCCTTTGATGCGGTGAAGTTGTCCTGTCCCCTTAGCAGAAAAACACCCCCAAAGCATAATGTTTCCACCTCCATGATTGACGATGAGGATGCTGTTCTTTGGGTCATAGGCAGCATTCCTCCTCCTCCAAACACGACAAGTTGAGTTGATGCCAAAGAGCTCCATTTTGGTCTCATCTGACCACAACACTTTCACCCAGTTGTCCTCTGAATCATTCAGATGTTCATTGTCAAACTTCAGATGGGCATGTATATGTGCTTTCTTGAGTAGGGGGACCTTGCGGGTGCTGCAGGATTTCAGTCCTTCACGGCGTAGTGTGTTACCAATTGTTTTCTTGGTGACTATGGTCCCAGCTGCCTTGAGATCATTGACAAGATCCTCCCGTGTAGTTCTGGGCTGATTCCTCACTGTTCTCATGATCATTGCAACTTCACGAGGTGAGATCTTGCATGGAGCCCCAGGCCGAGGGAGATTGACAGTTCTTTTGTGTTTCTTCCATTTGTGAATAATCGCACCAACTGTTGTCACCTTCTCACCAAGCTGCTTGGCGATGGTCTTGTAGCCCATTCCAGCCTTGTGTAGGTCTACAATCTTTTACCTGATATCCTTGGATAGCTCTTTGGTCTTGGCCATGGTGGAGAGTTTGGAATATGATTGATTGCTTCTGTGGACAGGTGTCTTTTATACAGGTAACAAACTGAGATTAGGAGCACTCCCTTAAAGAGTGTACTCCTAATCTCAGCTCGTTACCTGTATAAAAGACACCTGGGAGCCAGAAATCTTTCTGATTGAGAGGGGGTCAAATACGTATTTCCCTCATTAAAATGCAAATCAATTTATAACATTTTTCATGTGTTTTCTGGATTTTTTTGTTATTATTTGGCCTCTCACTGTTCAAATAAACCTACCATTAAAATTATAGACTGATCATTTCTTTGTCAGTGGGCAAACGTACAAAATCAGCAGGGGATCAAATACTTTTTTCCCTCATTGCTGAGGAGTTGTTTTTATTTAATCCATTTTAGAGTAAGGTTCTACCGTAACAAAATGTGGAAAAAGTCAATGGGTCTGAATACTTTCCAAAGGCACTGTATATGGGGCCTGGTCCATTGTAGTGTACTATATAGGGAATAGGGTTCCATTTGGGTTAAAAGTAGTGCAGTATATAGGGAATAGGGTTCCATATGGGATGCAACCAGATGACTGGAGTTACTGATGCCAGCGGCTAAACCTTCTAGACCAGTGGCATCAGTGGGGGACCTCGTTTTTTTCTGGGGACTCCATTTTCTTCCAAGGAATATCTTGCGCCCCCACGCTACTCCAAATTTAATGACACAGCCTTAAAATTGTTAAATTTTTGATTTTTACTTCAACAAATAACCTTAAATTCATTGCATTTTCATTTCTTATCAAAATGAAAAGAAACCAATAAATACATTTAAATTGAATCTTTCAAATTATTTTTCTCAAAAAACATTTCTACATTGTCCCATACGATAATCTGTACTCTTAATTTAAAACTAAAAATACATATTCATTTTGGCAACCCCACTGCAGTTCTCCTTTGACTTTGAATACCACTGGACACTGCCTGAGATAGATCTTCCTCTAAGAACCAACCATCTACTACAGAAACACACACACACACCCACCACACACACACACCCACACACACCCACACACACCCACCCAAACACACCCACACACACACCCACACACACCCACTACTAGCCAGGATGAGCAGATGATGAAAGTAGTAGTAGAATGATGAGCTGGGTGAGAAATGGAAGGACTGTTTGTCTTTAAAGGGACATTAATGGCTCAACAATATAACACGATCAGTGAAAATGGCTGTAAGCGGGACAGCCTAGGACACTTCTTAATTTGTAGGATATTTAACCATTATGCAACTGTTTTCTAATAGACATAGAGGCACAGCAGTACTGTGGTAAGTAGGAGGCGTTAGCTAAAAGAATTGGATTTGCTTTCCAAATGGCAACCTATTCCCTATATAGTGTACTACTTTTGACCAGGGCTCTACTACAGTATATAGGGAACCGAGTGATTTGGGACACATCACTTGTACTCATAAACGTTGAGAGGAATGGTAGGTTCCATTTACCTACAGAACCTTAATGTAAACAGAATACACTCCTCATATTGAATTCCTCCAGGACCAGGTCATGAGTTAAACACACCCCAACGTCTTATTATTAGTCTGTTAAACACCACTTCACTCTGCCTGCTGGCGTCTCGCCTCCTCTCTGTTGCTCTCCATCACGGCTGAGCCTCAGGCACTATCCCAAATGGCATCCTATTCCATATAAAGTGCACTACTTACTACATAGGGATTAGGGTGCCATTTGCTATACAGTCCTGTAGTGGGGTAATATTTATCATATATATATATAAGCATATTCTATATACCTCACATGCGACCCATAATAAGACTATGCAATTAATATATATATTTTTTTATCTGACTCATAAAGACGATTTTGTAATATGCAAGCAAGACTGTTGTTGCGAACTATCTGAGAGTTGTCTATTTTATGGTGTCTTTTAGGGGAAATGGAATTCTAAGCATCATTCCAGTCAGAAGAGGATCAGCGAAGGTTTGTTTCAAGTCATTTGCTACGGCCTCGCGCCAGCTTTCCAGCTCGGACAACGTTCTTTCGGACGTTTTTCAGCCTTGGTTGAATTTTGACTTGTCCAGCCTACTGTTGTGTTCTCTGACATGTTCAATCTCTCCTTAGCTCAGGTCGTTATACCCACCAGCTTCAACATGTCCACTATCCAGCCCGTGCCCAAGAAAGGGGAAGTAACTGATCTGAATGACTACCGTCCCGTAGCACTCTCTTCCGTCATCGTGAAGTGCTTCAAGAGGTCTAGTCAAAGACCATATCACCTCCTCCCTCCCCGACACACTCGACCTTGGCAGATTCAAGGATAACCAATTTGCTATTGCACTGCACACTTCCCTTACCCACCTGGACAAAAGGAATGCATTTGTGAGGATGCTGTTCATCGACTACAGCTCAAAGCAACCATTGGGTGCACACTGCCTCATCAGGGACCCCAGCCACCCGAGCTACGCCCTGTTCTCCCCGCGTCCATCACTCCGAGCTCCCCCTCAATGGTCCTTTACTCTGCCTGCTGTTCCCTCTATGGTCATTCCCCCTTCCCCCTCAATGGTCCTTTACTCTGCCTGCTGTTCCCTCTATGGTCATTTCCCCCTCCCCTTCAATGGTCCTTTATGTCTGCCTGCTGTTCCCTCTATGGTCATTCCCCCTTCCCCCTCAATGGTCCTTTAGTCTGCCTGCTGTTCCCTCTATGGTCATTCCCCCCCACCCCCCTCAGTTTTTACTCTGCCTCCACCCCAATGGACATGTTATTTATTCATCACTGCTACAGTTATTATGATGTACAGTGAGGGAAAAAAAGTATTTTTTATACTGATTTTGTACGTTTGCCCACTGACAAAGAAATGATCAGTCTATAATTTTAATGGTAGGTTTATTTGAACAGTGAGAGACAGAATAACAACAAAAAAATCCAGAAAAACGCATGTAAAAAATGTTATAAATTGATTTGCATTTTAATGAGGGAAATAAGTATTTGACCCCCTCTCAATCAGAATGATTTCTGGCTCCCAGGTGTCTTTTATACAGGTAACGAGCTGAGATTAGGAGCACACTCTTAAAGGGAGTGCTCCTAATCTCAGCTTGTTACCTGTATAAAAGACACCTGTCCACAGAAGCAATCAATCAATCAGATTACAAACTCTCCACCATGGCCAAGACCAAAGAGCGCTCCAAGGATGTCAGGGACAAGCTTGTAGACCTACACAAGGCTGGAATGGGCTACAAGACCATGGCCAAGCAGCTTGGTGAGAAGGTGACAACAGTTGGTGCGATTATTCGCAAATGGAAGAAACTCAAAAGAACTGTCAATCACCCTCGGCCTGGGGCTCCATGCAAGATCTCACCTCGTGGAGTTGCAATGATCATGAGAACAGTGAGGAATCAGTCCAGAACTACACGGGAGGATCTTGTCAATGATCTCAAGGCAGCTGGGACCATAGTCACCAAGAAAACAATTGATAACACACTACGCCGTGAAGGACTGAAATCCTGCAGCACCCGCAAGGTCCCCCTTGTATGCCAATGAACATCTGAATGATTCAGAGGACAACTGGGTGAAAGTGTTGTGGTCAGAGGAGACCAAAATGGAGCTCTTTGGCATCAACTCAACTTGCCGTGTTAGGAGGAACACCATCCCCACCGTCAAACATGGAGGTGGAAACATTATGCTTTGGGGGTGTTTTTCTGCTAAGGGGACAGGACAACTTCACCGCATCAAAGGGACGATGGACGGGGCCATGTACCGTCAAATCTTGGGTGAGAACCTCCTTCCCTCAGCCAGGGCATTGAAAATGGGTCGTGGATGGGTATTCCAGCATGACAATGACCCAAAACACACGGCCAAGGCAACAAAGGAGTGGCTCAAGAAGAAGCACATTAAGGTCCTGGAGTGGCCTAGCCAGTCTCCAGACCTTAATTCCATAGAAAATCTGTGGAGGGAGCTGAAGGTTCAAGTTGCCAAACGTCAGCCTGGAAACCTTAATGACTTGGAGAAAATCTGCAAAGAGGAGTGGGACAAAATCCCCCCTGAGATGTGTGCAAACCTGGTGGCCAACTACAAGAAACGTCTGACCTCTGTGATTTCCAACAAGGGTTTTGTCACCAAGTACTAAGTCATGTTTTGCAGAGTGGTCAAATACTTATTTCCCTCATTAAAATGCAAATCAATTTATAACATTTTTTACATGTTTTTTTCTGGATTATTTTGTTCTTATTCTGTCTCTCACTGTTCAAATAAACCTACCATTAAAATTATAGACTGATAATTTCTTTGTCAGTGGGCAAACGTACAAAATCAGCAGGGGATCAAATACTTTTTTCCCCTCACTGTATATAGTTCCATTTATACCTTTGTATTTTTAATTTTTTATTACCATTGTCATTATTTTATTTAACTGAGTCCTGCATGTTGGAGCTCAGAGCCTAAGATTGTCCCTGTACCCTGAAATTACTCTTGCAACCCTGTAAATGTGACTTTTAAACACTGTGAATATATCAATATTCAAAATTAGAAGCAAACAAATACCTACACGAAACACCAATCTAACAGACGTCTCAAATATATGTATGACACATCATTTGATCATTAAGTTACTGTTCACAGACGTGTCCAGTTACGTCCGTGTGCTATATTTATATCGAGCATCAAGAAGAAGAGGTGCAGCTGCTAATTGACAACGTCTCTGGTAGCTAATCAGAGAACAGAAAAGCAATATTGATTTCATATTCAACAGTGATATCTACATGTAATGTTCCGCATCCCAAATGGTACCCTATTCCCTTTATAGTGCACTACTTTAGACCAGAGCCCTATTCCCTATATAGAGGCACTACTTTAGACCAGAGCCCTATTCCCTATATAGTGCACTACTTTAGACCAGAGCCCTATTCCCTATATAGTGCACTACTTTAGACCAGAGCCCTATTCCCTATATAGTGCACTACTTTAGACCAGAGCCCTATTCCCTTTATAGTGCACTACTTTAGACCAGAGCCCTATTCCCTTTATAGTGCACTACTTTAGACCAGAGCCCTATTCCCTATATAGTGCACTACTTTAGACCAGAGCCCTATTCCCTATATAGTGCACTACTTTAGACCAGAGCCCTATTCCTTTATAGTGCACTACTTTAGACCAGAGCCCTATTCCTATATAGTGCACTACTTTAGACCAGAGCCCTATTCCTATATAGTGCACTACTTTAGACCAGAGCCCTATTCCCTATATAGTGCACTACTTTAGACCAGAGCCCTATTCCCTATATAGTGCACTACTTTAGACCAGAGCCCTATTCCCTATATAGTGCACTACTTTAGACCCGAGCCCTATTCCCTATATAGTGCACTACTTTAGACCAGAGCCCTATTCCCTTTATAGTGCATTACTTTAGGCCAGAGACATAGGGCTCTGGGGAATTTTTTGATGTGTTTGCAATATGTACGTTATTGGGTGCCTTTTGGGACGTAGCCACGTCCATTTGTTGCCTCATTGGGTGGGTAATAATCAATGATCATGATCTCGATCTAAGTCATCATCATTGATACAAACTATATAAAATACTTCTGCCATGAAAGCCTACTTGACAGTGAATGCTTTGTTGAGAAGGTTTTTGGGAAAGTCTTTCTGTCTTCCCACAAGACGGTTATCACGTCAACTGGCTACTAGTGATTTGGCATTCCGAGTCTTTTCTGTGAGCCGGGAAGATTTGACTCCGTTCACCTTGAAACAGCTGTCCATTCAGCTCCCAAACAGCTCTTTGTCCAGTAATGCTTAGAAATGGTAAATCACTCATTTAAAAGCCCCCCCAAAAATTGCCCACAACTGTGTCAGATTGTGAAATGTTAGTTACAATACGTTTTTACCTGACCAAATAGAGAATGTTTTTATAATTTATCTGCAGATAATCAATGTCTGGAGCTCAAAAAGCTACAGTAAAAGTATGCAAATCAGGCCAGAATAGCCGTTCACTACTGGCTACTGCAGGCCAGAAGAGCCGTTCACTACTGGCTACTGCAGGCCAGAAGAGCCGTTCACTACTGGCTACTGCAGGCCAGAAGAGCCGTTCACTACTGGCTACTGCAGGCCAGAAGAGCCGTTCACTACTGGCTACTGCAGGCCAAAAGAGCCGTTCACTACTGGCTACTGTAGGCCAGAAGAGCCGTTCACTACTGGCTACTGCAGGCCAGAAGAGCCGTTCACTACTGGCTACTGCAGGCCAGAAGAGCCGTTCACTACTGGCTACTGCAGGCCAGAAGAGCCGTTCACTACTGGCTACTGCAGGCCAGAAGAGCCGTTCACTACTGGCTACTGCAGGCCAGAAGAGCCGTTCACTACTGGCTACTGCAGGCCAGAAGAGCCGTTCACTACTGGCTACTGCAGGCCAGAAGAGCCGTTCACTACTGGCTACTGCAGGCCAGAAGAGCCGTTCACTACTGGTTACTGCAGGCCAGAAGAGCCGTTCACTACTGGCTACTGCAGGCCAGAAGAGCCGTTCACTACTGGCTACTGCAGGCCAGAAGAGCCGTTCACTACTGGTTACTGCAGGCCAGAAGAGCCGTTCACTACTGGCTACTGCAGGCCAGAAGAGCCGTTCACTACTGGCTACTGCAGGCCAGAAGAGCCGTTCACTACTGGCTACTGCAGGCCAGAAGAGCCGTTCACTACTGGCCCCACAGGGAGTGATAGACAAGTGCCCACACCACACAGACATTTGCATGTCAATACAGCCGTCTGTAGCGCAAGCAATTTATTTCTCGCTGTCTGTCTGTCAGTGTTCTGGAGTGCTAGCGGTCTGTCAGTGTTCTAGAGTGCTAGCTGTCTGTCAGTGTTCTATAGTGCTAGCTGTCTGTCAGTGTTCTAGAGTGCTAGCTGTCTGTCAGTGTTCTAGAGTGCTAGCTGTCTGTCAGTGTTCTAGAGTGCTAGCTGTCTGTCAGTGTTCTAGAGTGCTAGCTGTCTGTCAGTGTTCTAGAGTGCTAGCTGTCTGTCAGTGTTCTGGAGTGCTAGCTGTCTGTCAGTGTTCTAGAGTGCTAGCTGTCTGTCAGTGTTCTGGAGTGCTAGCTGTCTGTCAGTGCTCTAGAGTGCTAGCTGTCTGTCAGTGTTCTAGAGTGCTAGCTGTCTGTCAGTGTTCTAGAGTGCTAGCTGTCTGTCAGTGTTCTAGAGTGCTAGCTGTCTGTCAGTGTTCTGGAGCGTAAGCTGTCTGTCAGTGTTCTAGAGTGCTAGCTGTCTGTCAGTGTTCTGGAGCGTAAGCTGTCTGTCAGTGTTCTAGAGTGCTAGCTGTCTGTCAGTGTTCTGGAGCGTAAGCTGTCTGGCTGTGTTCTAGAGTGCTAGCTGTCTGTCAGTGTTCTAGAGTGCTAGCTGTCTGTCAGTGTTCTGGAGTGCTAGCTGTCTGTCAGTGTTCTGGAGTGCTAGCTGTCTGTCAGTGTTCTACAGTGCTAGCTGTCTGTCAGTGTTCTAGAGTGCTAGCTGTCTGTCAGTGTTCTGGAGTGCTAGCTGTCTGTCAGTGCTCTAGAGTGCTAGCTGTCTGTCAGTGTTCTAGAGTGCTAGCTGTCTGTCAGTGTTCTAGAGTGCTAGCTGTCTGTCAGTGTTCTAGAGTGCTAGCTGTCTGTCAGTGTTCTGGAGTGCTAGCTGTCTGTCAGTGTTCTGGAGTGCTAGCTGTCTGTCAGTGTTCTAGAGTGCTAGCTGTCTGTCAGTGTTCTAGAGTGCTAGCTGTCTGTCAGTGTTCTAGAGTGCTAGCTGTCTGTCAGTGTTCTAGAGTGCTAGCTGTCTGTCAGTGTTCTGGAGTGCTAGCTGTCTGTCAGTGTTCTGGAGTGCTAGCTGTCTGTCAGTGTTCTAGAGTGCTAGCTGTCTGTCAGTGTTCTACAGTGCTAGCTGTCTGTCAGTGTTCTAGAGTGCTAGCTGTCTGTCAGTGTTCTAGAGTGCTAGCTGTCTGTCAGTGTTCTAGAGTGCTAGCTGTCTGTCAGTGTTCTAGAGTGCTAGCTGTCTGTAAGTGTTCTGGAGTGCTAGCTGTCTGTCAGTGTTCTGGATTGCTAGCTGTCTGTCAGTGTTCTAGAGTGCTAGCTGTCTGTCAGTGTTCTGGAGTGCTAGCTGTCTGTCAGTGTTCTAGAGTGCTAGCTGTCTGTCAGTGTTCTGGATCGCTAGCTGTCTTTCAGTGTTCTGTAGTGCTAGCTGTCTGTCAGTGTTCTAGAGTGCTAGCTGTCTGTCAGTGTTCTAGAGTGCTAGCTGTCTGTCAGTGTTCTAGAGTGCTAGCTGTCTGTCAGTGTTCTGAGTGATAGCTGTCTGTCAGTGTTCTGGATTGCTAGCTGTCTGTCAGTGTTCTGGAGTGCTAGCTGTCTGTCAGTGTTCCAGAGTGCTAGCTGTCTGTCAGTGTTCTGGATCGCAAGCTGTCTGTCAGTGTTCTGGATCGCTAGCTGTCTGTCAGTGTTCTGGAGTGCTAGCTGTCTGTCAGTGTTCTAGAGTGCTAGCTGTCTGTCAGTGTTCTACAGTGCTAGCTGTCTGTCAGTGTTCTAGAGTGCTAGCTGTCTGTCAGTGTTCTAGAGTGCTAGCTGTCTGTCAGTGTTCTAGAGTGCTAGCTGTCTGTAAGTGTTCTGGAGTGCTAGCTGTCTGTCAGTGTTCTGGATTGCTAGCTGTCTGTCAGTGTTCTAGAGTGCTAGCTGTCTGTCAGTGTTCTGGAGTGCTAGCTGTCTGTCAGTGTTCCAGAGTGCTAGCTGTCTGTCAGTGTTCTGGATCGCTAGCTGTCTGTCAGTGTTCTGGATCGCTAGCTGTCTGTCAGTGTTCTGGATCGCTAGCTGTCTGTCAATGTTCTGGAGTGCTAGCTGTCTGTCAGTGTTCTAGAGTGCTAGCTGTCTGTCAGTGTTCTGGATTGCTAGCTGTCTGTCAGTGTTCTAGAGTGCTAGCTGTCTGTCAGTGTTATATAGTGCTAGCTATCTGTCAGGGTTCTGGATCGCCTGCTGTCTGTCAGTGTTCTGGAGTGCTAGCTGTCTGTCAGTGTTCTGGATCGCAAGCTGTCTGTCAGTGTTCTGGATCGCTAGCTGTCTGTCAGTGTTCTAGAGTGCTAGCTGTCTGTCAGTGTTCTAGAGTGCTAGCTGTCTGTCAGTGTTCTGGAGTGCTAGCTGTCTGTCAGTGTTCCAGAGTGCTAGCTGTCTGTCAGTGTTCTGGATCGCTAGCTGTCTGTCAGTGTTCTGGATCGCTAGCTGTCTGTCAGGGTTCTGGATCGCTAGCTGTCTGTCAATGTTCTGGAGTGCTAGCTGTCTGTCAGTGTTCTAGAGTGCTAGCTGTCTGTCAGTGTTCTGGATTGCTAGCTGTCTGTCAGTGTTCTAGAGTGCTAGCTGTCTGTCAGTGTTATATAGTGCTAGCTATCTGTCAGGGTTCTGGATCGCCTGCTGTCTGTCAGTGTTCTGGAGTGCTAGCTGTCTGTCAGTGTTCTGGATCGCAAGCTGTCTGTCAGTGTTCTGGATCGCTAGCTGTCTGTCAGTGTTCTGGAGTGCTAGCTGTCTGTCAGTGTTCTAGAGTGCTAGCTGTCTGTCAGTGTTCTACAGTGCTAGCTGTCTGTCAGTGTTCTAGAGTGCTAGCTGTCTGTCAGTGTTCTAGAGTGCTAGCTGTCTGTCAGTGTTCTAGAGTGCTAGCTGTCTGTAAGTGTTCTGGAGTGCTAGCTGTCTGTCAGTGTTCTGGATTGCTAGCTGTCTGTCAGTGTTCTAGAGTGCTAGCTGTCTGTCAGTGTTCTGGAGTGCTAGCTGTCTGTCAGTGTTCTGGATCGCTAGCTGTCTTTCAGTGTTCTGTAGTGCTAGCTGTCTGTCAGTGTTCTAGAGTGCTAGCTGTCTGTCAGTGTTCTAGAGTGCTAGCTGTCTGTCAGTGTTCTGGAGTGCTAGCTGTCTGTCAGTGTTCTGGATCGCTAGCTGTCTTTCAGTGTTCTGTAGTGCTAGCTGTCTGTCAGTGTTCTAGAGTGCTAGCTGTCTGTCAGTGTTCTAGAGTGATAGCTGTCTGTCAGTGTTCTAGAGTGCTAGCTGTCTGTCAGTGTTCTGGAGTGCTAGCTGTCTGTCAGTGTTCTGGATTGCTAGCTGTCTGTCAGTGTTCTGGAGTGCTAGCTGTCTGTCAGTGTTCCAGAGTGCTAGCTGTCTGTCAGTGTTCTGGATCGCTAGCTGTCTGTCAGTGTTCTGGATCGCTAGCTGTCTGTCAGGGTTCTGGATCGCTAGCTGTCTGTCAATGTTCTGGAGTGCTAGCTGTCTGTCAGTGTTCTAGAGTGCTAGCTGTCTGTCAGTGTTCTAGATTGCTAGCTGTCTGTCAGTGTTCTAGAGTGCTAGCTGTCTGTCAGTGTTATATAGTGCTAGCTATCTGTCAGGGTTCTGGATCGCCTGCTGTCTGTCAGTGTTCTGGAGTGCTAGCTGTCTGTCAGTGTTCTGGATCGCAAGCTGTCTGTCAGTGTTCTGGATCGCTAGCTGTCTGTCAGTGTTCTGGAGTGCTAGCTGTCTGTCAGTGTTCTAGAGTGCTAGCTGTCTGTCAGTGTTCTAGAGTGCTAGCTGTCTGTCAGTGTTCTGGAGTGCTAGCTGTCTGTCAGTGTTCTGGAGTGCTAGCTGTCTGTCAGTGTTCTAGAGTGCTAGCTGTCTGTCAGTGTTCTGGAGTGCTAGCTGTCTGTCAGTGTTCTAGAGTGCCAGCTGTCTGTCAGTGTTCTAGAGTGCTAGCTGTCTGTCAGTGTTCTAGAGTGCTAGCTGTCTGTCAGTGTTCTAGAGTGCTAGCTGTCTGTCAGTGTTCTGGAGTGCTAGCTGTCTGTCAGTGCTCTAGAGTGCTAGCTGTCTGTCAGTGTTCTAGAGTGCTAGCTGTCTGTCAGTGTTCTAGAGTGCTAGCTGTCTGTCAGTGTTCTGGAGTGCTAGCTGTCTGTCAGTGTTCTAGAGTGCTAGCTGTCTGTCAGTGTTCTGGAGTGCTAGCTGTCTGTCAGTGCTCTAGAGTGCTAGCTGTCTGTCAGTGTTCTAGAGTGCTAGCTGTCTGTCAGTGTTCTAGAGTGCTAGCTGTCTGTCAGTGTTCTAGAGTGCTAGCTGTCTGTCAGTGTTTTGGAGCGTAAGCTGTCTGTCAGTGTTCTAGAGTGCTAGCTGTCTGTCAGTGTTCTGGAGCGTAAGCTGTCTGTCAGTGTTCTAGAGTGCTAGCTGTATGTCAGTGTTCTGGAGCGTAAGCTGTCTGGCTGTGTTCTAGAGTGCTAGCTGTCTGTCAGTGTTCTAGAGTGCTAGCTGTCTGTCAGTGTTCTGGAGTGCTAGCTGTCTGTCAGTGTTCTGGAGTGCTAGCTGTCTGTCAGGGTTCTAGAGTGCTAGCTGTCTGTCAGTGTTCTGGAGTGCTAGCTGTCTGTCAGTGTTCTAGAGTGCTAGCTGTCTGTCAGTGTTCTAGAGTGCTAGCTGTCTGTCAGTGTTCTAGAGTGCTAGCTGTCTGTCAGTGTTCTAGAGTGCTAGCTGTCTGTCAGTGTTCTAGAGTGATAGCTGTCTGTCAGTGTTCTAGAGTGCTAGCTGTCTGTCAGTGTTCTAGAGTGCTAGCTGTCTGTCAGTGTTCTAGAGTGCTAGCTGTCTGTCAGTGTTCTAGAGTGCTAGCTGTCTGTCAGTGTTCTGGAGTGCTAGCTGTCTGTCAGTGTTCTAGAGTGCTAGCTGTCTGTCAGTGTTCTGGAGTGCTAGCTGTCTGTCAGTGCTCTAGAGTGCTAGCTGTCTGTCAGTGTTCTAGAGTGCTAGCTGTCTGTCAGTGTTCTGGAGTGCTAGCTGTCTGTCAGTGTTCTGGAGTGCTAGCTGTCTGTCAGTGTTCTAGAGTGCTAGCTGTCTGTCAGTGTTCTGGAGTGCTAGCTGTCTGTCAGTGTTCTAGAGTGCTAGCTGTCTGTCAGTGTTCTGGAGTGCTAGCTGTCTGTCAGTGTTCTAGAGTGCTAGCTGTCTGTCAGTGTTCTAGAGTGCTAGCTGTCTGTCAGTGTTCTAGAGTGCTAGCTGTCTGTCAGTGTTCTAGAGTGCTAGCTGTCTGTCAGTGTTCTAGAGTGCTAGCTGTCTGTCAGTGTTCTAGAGTGCTAGCTGTCTGTCAGTGTTCTGGAGTGCTAGCTGTCTGTCAGTGTTCTAGAGTGCTAGCTGTCTGTCAGTGTTCTAGAGTGCTAGCTGTCTGTCAGTGTTCTAGAGTGCTAGCTGTCTGTCAGTGTTCTAGAGTGCTAGCTGTCTGTCAGTGTTCTAGAGTGCTAGCTGTCTGTCAGTGTTCTAGAGTGCTAGCTGTCTGTCAGTGTTCTAGAGTGCTAGCTGTCTGTCAGTGTTCTAGAGTGCTAGCTGTCTGTCAGTGTTCTGGAGTGCTAGCTGTCTGTCAGTGTTCTAGAGTGCTAGCTGTCTGTCAGTGTTCTAGAGTGCTAGCTGTCTGTCAGTGTTCTAGAGTGCTAGCTGTCTGTCAGTGTTCTGGAGTGCTAGCTGTCTGTCAGTGTTCTAGAGTGCTAGCTGTCTGTCAGTGTTCTGGAGTGCTAGCTGTCTGTCAGTGCTCTAGAGTGCTAGCTGTCTGTCAGTGTTCTAGAGTGCTAGCTGTCTGTCAGTGTTCTAGAGTGCTAGCTGTCTGTCAGTGTTCTAGAGTGCTAGCTGTCTGTCAGTGTTCTGGAGCGTAAGCTGTCTGTCAGTGTTCTAGAGTGCTAGCTGTCTGTCAGTGTTCTGGAGCGTAAGCTGTCTGTCAGTGTTCTAGAGTGCTAGCTGTCTGTCAGTGTTCTGGAGCGTAAGCTGTCTGGCTGTGTTCTAGAGTGCTAGCTGTCTGTCAGTGTTCTAGAGTGCTAGCTGTCTGTCAGTGTTCTGGAGTGCTAGCTGTCTGTCAGTGTTCTGGAGTGCTAGCTGTCTGTCAGTGTTCTAGAGTGCTAGCTGTCTGTCAGTGTTCTGGAGTGCTAGCTGTCTGTCAGTGTTCTAGAGTGCTAGCTGTCTGTCAGTGTTCTGGAGTGCTAGCTGTCTGTCAGTGTTCTAGAGTGCTAGCTGTCTGTCAGTGTTCTAGAGTGCTAGCTGTCTGTCAGTGTTCTGGAGTGCTAGCTGTCTGTCAGTGCTCTAGAGTGCTAGCTGTCTGTCAGTGTTCTAGAGTGCTAGCTGTCTGTCAGTGTTCTAGAGTGCTAGCTGTCTGTCAGTGTTCTAGAGTGCTAGCTGTCTGTCAGTGTTCTGGAGTGCTAGCTGTCTGTCAGTGTTCTAGAGTGCTAGCTGTCTGTCAGTGTTCTGGAGTGCTAGCTGTCTGTCAGTGCTCTAGAGTGCTAGCTGTCTGTCAGTGTTCTAGAGTGCTAGCTGTCTGTCAGTGTTCTAGAGTGCTAGCTGTCTGTCAGTGTTCTAGAGTGCTAGCTGTCTGTCAGTGTTCTGGAGCGTAAGCTGTCTGTCAGTGTTCTAGAGTGCTAGCTGTCTGTCAGTGTTCTGGAGCGTAAGCTGTCTGTCAGTGTTCTAGAGTGCTAGCTGTCTGTCAGTGTTCTGGAGCGTAAGCTGTCTGTCAGTGTTCTAGAGTGCTAGCTGTCTGTCAGTGTTCTGGAGCGTAAGCTGTCTGTTAGTTTCAGAAAAGCATAATTCCAGAAAAAGAAGATAGAGGATAGGCCTACCTTGCTTCTAACACGTTTCACTCTACCCCTCCACCCCTGGGATGGCCATGATCCACAAATAAGGCAAAGTTTGTGCTCCAAATTACACCATATTCCCTATATAACCTAGTGCAATACTTTAGAGTAAAGCCCTATGGGCCCTGGTCAAAAGTAGTGCATTTTAAAAGGAATAGGATGCCATTTGGGTCTCACAGAAAGACCATAGAATTGCTACAGAAATGTCAAATGAAACAAAACAAGTTCCCCAGAGATGGCAGAAATATCACCAAGTCAGAAGATGTATAAGGGTTGAGAGCTGCGGGGGCGAAGCACAAAGACAGGGATTATTTGACCTCTCTGTTGGTATCAACAGCACATCCCCCTCGGGCCTAGTTTACCGTGTAAATCCAACGCTACGGAAATGCCAGGATGTCACCAGGCTAGTGTGTTAGGCCTACAGGGGGATTCAACCACCTAGCGAAGGTTGTTGTTGTTGGTTGTTTAGTTCCAACCGGCACCCTATTCCATATGCAGTGCACTACTCCAGATCAGGACTCCATGGGGCTCTGATTAAAAGTAGTGATCGATTTTAAAGGAACTAGGTTCCCATTTGGGATGCTTGACTGTAAGTCTGGATAAAATTGTCTGCTAAACGATATATATGGCGACAATTTATTTTGACATTATTCTTGAAATTGTTTTGTTTGAAAAAACATAAATTACGCATCAATGAGTTGCTATTACAACATGACACGATGAGACTCCCACACATCGTCAACTCAGCTGGGGACTAAACGCTCCCCATCCAACATGACAGAGGCTTGAGAGGATCTGCAGAGAAGAATGTGAAAAACTCCCCAAATACAGGTGTGCCAAGCTTGTTGTGTCATACCCAAGAAGACTCAAGGCTGTAATCGCTGCCAAAGATGCCACAACAAAGTACTGAGTAAAGCGTCTGAATACTTATGTAAATTTGTTATTTCAGTTTGGATTTTTTTATAAATTAGTACAAATACATAAAAAACGTTTTTTGCTTTGTCATTATGGGGTATTGTGATGTCATTATGGGGTATTGTGATGTTATTATGGGGTATTGTGATGTCATTATGGGTTATTGTGATGTCATTATGGGGTATTGTGATGTCATTATGGGTTATTGTGATGTCATTATGGGGTATTGTGATGTCGTTATGAGGTATTGTGATGTCATTATGGGTTATTGTGATGTCATTATGGGGTATTGTGATGTCATTATGGGGTATTGTGATGTCATTATGGGTTATTGTGATGTCATTATGGGGTATTGTGTGTAGATTGATGAGGGGGACTATTTAATCAATTTTAGAATAAGGCTGGAACCTAACAAAATGTGGAAAAAATCAAGGGGTCTGAATACGTTCCGAAGGCACTGTATGTCCTCTGACACAGTGGAGGGGTTGACCTCAGTATTTATAGCCATTCTGTCTATGTGATGACTGAGCTCCTAATTACTGATAACACGTTACCCAGCCTGACTAGCACACTGACTCACACATCATCTGTTATGCTAATGAGAAGAGCAGGGCTCCCTCCGTCTGAAACGGCAGCCTGTTCCCTACATAGTGCATTACTTTTCACTAGAGGCCTGTGGAGGAAAGGAGAGGATGTGGCCTTTATAGGGAATAGAGCTCCATTTGGGACTAAAGGCCACCTGTTATGCTAATGAGGAGCGTCTGTGTTGAGTCGAGCAGTGTTCAGTATGACATGTCAATTCAAATCAAATCAAATTGTATTAGTCACATTCGCCGAATACAACAGGTGTGGACCTTACAGTGAAATGTTTACTTACCTAACCAACACTGCAGTTAAAAAAACAAAATACGAATAAGAATAAGAAATAAAATAACAAGTATTTAAAGAGCAGCAGTTAAACAACAATAGTGAGACTGTATACAGGGGGGGGTACCGGTACAGAGTCAATGTGCGGGGGCACCGGTTAGTTGTGGTAATATGTACATGAGTTCATTAAAGTGACTATGCATAGATAACAACAACAGAGAGTAGCGGTGTAAAAGGGGAGCAATACAATTAGTCTGGGTAGCCATTTGATTAGATGTTCAGGAGTCTTGGGGGTAGAAGCTGTTTAGAAGCCTCTTGGACCTAGACTTGGTGCTCCGGTACCACTTGCTGTGTGGTAGCAGAGAGAGCAGTCTATGACTAGTGTGGCTGGAGTCTTTGACAATTTTCAGGGCCTTCCTCTGACACCGCCTGGTATAGAGGTCCTGGATGGCAGGAAGCTTTGCCTCAGTGATGTACTGAGCCGTGCGCACTACCCTCTGTCATGGTGGTGGAGCTGGGGCTGGAGCTGACAGGTAATCAACAAGGAGAATATCACAGCCCTCCCTTCTCCACTCGCTACTTCTTTCCTGCTCCTCTCCTCTCTTCTCCTCTCTTCTCTTCTCTTCTCTCCTCTCACCCCTCCTCTCTTCTCCTCTGTTCTCCTCTGTTCTCTTCTCTTGTCTCCTCTCCTATCCTCCTCTTCTCTTCTCCTCTCTTCTCTTCTCTTCTCTCCTCTCACCCCTCCTCTCTTCTCCTCTGTTCTCCTCTGTTCTCTTCTCTTGTCTCCTCTCCTCTCTTCTCTTCTCTTCTCCTCTCTTCTCTTCTCTCCTCTCACCCCTCCTCTCTTCTCCTCCGTTCTCCTCTGTTCTCTTCTCTTCTCTTGTCTCCTCTCCTCTCTTCTCTTCTCTTCTCTTCTCTTCTCCTCTCTTCTCTCCTCTCACCCCTCCTCTCTTCTCCTCTGTTCTCCTCTGTTCTCTTCTCTTGTCTCCTCCCCTATCCTCTCTTCTCTTCTCCTCTCTTCTCTTCTCTTCTCTCCTCTCACCCCTCCTCTCTTCTCCTCTGTTCTCCTCTGTTCTCTTCTCTTGTCTCCTCTCCTCTCCTCTCTTCTCTTCTCCTCTCTTCTCTTCTCCTCTCTTCTCTCCTCTCACCCCTCCTCTCTTCTCCTCTGTTCTCTTCTCTTGTCTCCTCTCCTCTCCTCTCTTCTCTTCTCTTCTCTTCTCTTCTCTTCTCTTCTCTTCTCCTCTCCTCTCTTCTCTTCTCTCCTCTCACCCCTCCTCTCTTCTCCTCTGTTCTCTTCTCTTGTCTCCTCTCCTCTCCTCTCCTCTCCTCTCCTCTCTTCTCTTCTCTTCTCTTCTCTTCTCTTCTCCTCTCTTCTCTTCTCTTCTCTTCTCTTCTCTCCTCTCACCCCTCCTCTCTTCTCCTCTGTTCTCCTCTGTTCTCTTCTCTTGTCTCCTCTCCTCCTCGTCTCATCTCGTCTCCTCTATTCTCACCCCTCCTCTCCCTTCTCCTCTTCTCTTACCTACTTCCCTTCTTTCTCCTCCTCTCTCCTCTCCTCTCCTCTCTTCTCCTCTCTTCTCTTCTCTTCTCTTCTCTCCTCTCACCCCTCCTCTCTTCTCCTCTGTTCTCCTCTGTTCTCTTCTCTTGTCTCCTCTCCTATCCTCCTCTTCTCTTCTCCTCTCTTCTCTTCTCTTCTCTCCTCTCACCCCTCCTCTCTTCTCCTCTGTTCTCCTCTGTTCTCTTCTCTTGTCTCCTCTCCTCTCTTCTCTTCTCTTCTCCTCTCTTCTCTTCTCTTCTCTCCTCTCACCCCTCCTCTCTTCTCCTCCGTTCTCCTCTGTTCTCTTCTCTTCTCTTGTCTCCTCTCCTCTCTTCTCTTCTCTTCTCTTCTCTTCTCTTCTCCTCTCTTCTCTCCTCTCACCCCTCCTCTCTTCTCCTCTGTTCTCCTCTGTTCTCTTCTCTCTCTTGTCTCCTCCCCTATCCTCTCTTCTCTTCTCCTCTCTTCTCTTCTCTTCTCTCCTCTCACCCCTCCTCTCTTCTCCTCTGTTCTCCTCTGTTCTCTTCTCTTGTCTCCTCTCCTCTCCTCTCTTCTCTTCTCCTCTCTTCTCTTCTCCTCTCTTCTCTCCTCTCACCCCTCCTCTCTTCTCCTCTGTTCTCTTCTCTTGTCTCCTCTCCTCTCCTCTCTTCTCTTCTCTTCTCTTCTCCTCTCTTCTCTTCTCTTCTCTCCTCTCACCCCTCCTCTCTTCTCCTCCGTTCTCCTCTGTTCTCTTCTCTTCTCTTGTCTCCTCTCCTCTCTTCTCTTCTCTTCTCTTCTCTTCTCCTCTCTTCTCTCCTCTCACCCCTCCTCTCTTCTCCTCTGTTCTCCTCTGTTCTCTTCTCTTGTCTCCTCCCCTATCCTCTCTTCTCTTCTCCTCTCTTCTCTTCTCTTCTCTCCTCTCACCCCTCCTCTCTTCTCCTCTGTTCTCCTCTGTTCTCTTCTCTTGTCTCCTCTCCTCTCCTCTCTTCTCTTCTCCTCTCTTCTCTTCTCCTCTCTTCTCTCCTCTCACCCCTCCTCTCTTCTCCTCTGTTCTCTTCTCTTGTCTCCTCTCCTCTCCTCTCTTCTCTTCTCTTCTCTTCTCTTCTCTTCTCTTCTCTTCTCTTCTCTTCTCTTCTCTTCTCCTCTCCTCTCTTCTCTTCTCTTCTCTTCTCTTCTCTCCTCTCACCCCTCCTCTCTTCTCCTCTGTTCTCCTCTGTTCTCTTCTCTTGTCTCCTCTCCTCCTCGTCTCATCTCGTCTCCTCTATTCTCACCCCTCCTCTCCCTTCTCCTCTTCTCTTACCTACTTCCCTTCTTTCTCCTCCTCTCTCCTCTCCCATCCTCTCTCCCCCTCTCCCCCTCTCCCCTCCTCCTCCTCTCCCTTCCCCTCCCCTCCTCCTGTCTCGGCCCGGGGAGTCAAGTGTTGCTCCTTGTCAGACATTAGCACCATTAGGGCTAAATTTGTTGATCATTTATTTTTGCAAGTCTAATCAAATAGCAAGACGTGCATGCAAGGGGTGAGCAAATATGGAAAATGATTCCAATATAAAATGTGAAAGACCTGTATTTATTTATTTATGCCACTTAAAAAGTTATTCCAATTAAATGGAAGGTGGCACAGAGCAAACTCAGCAGAGTTTATGACAATAACTCTGTTGTGTTATTCATACGTGTAATAGTACAAACTGGGTAGGTTCCTAAATAGCCTGGGGATGGAGGAGAGCAGACCTGGGTTCAAATAGTGTTTGAAACTATTTCTAATATTTTAGCTGGCCTAGATTTCGCTCCGCCGGCACAATGGAACCAACAGAAGAGTTACAAAAGTGCAAACCCTGCGCATCTGACACTACATACAGGATAACACAAAAAAAAGCATTTGAAATATTTCAAATAGTGTTTGAATGCAAGTCTGGTGGAGAGCCAGCCAGTCAGCTTGGGTATTGGCTCCATTTCTGCTGTGCCTACATCAGCACTACTTGGTCTAACACACACACACACACACCACACCACACACACACACACACACACACACACACCGCACGCACACACACACACACCGCACGCACACACACACACACACCACACCGCACGAACACACACACACACACCACACCGCACGCACACACACCACACACACACACACACACACACACACACACACACACACACACACACACACACACACACACACACACACACACACCAGCAGTACCTGGCCAAATGGGCGGCAGTTTAAACAGGGCGGAGGAGCGGAGGAACTGATGTCAGCGCTAACTAACACACTGCAGATGGTTCCACTGCAGACACAGCTAACTAACACACTGCAGATTGTTCCACTGCATACACAGCTAACTAACACACTGCAGATGGTTCCACTGCAGACACAGCTAACTAACACACTGCAGATGGTTCCACTGCAGACACAGCTAACTAACACACTGCAGATGGTTCCACTGCAGACACAGCTAACTAACACACTGCAGATGGTTCCACTGCAGACACAGCTAACTAACACACTGCAGATGGTTCCACTGCATACACAGCTAACTAACACACTGCAGATGGTTCCACTGCATACACAGCTAACTAACACACTGCAGATGGTTCCACTGCAGACACAGCTAACTAAACACACTGCAGATGGTTCCACTGCAGACACAGCTAACTAACACACTGCAGATGGTTCCACTGCATACACAGCTAACTAACACACTGCAGATGGTTCCACTGCATACACAGCTAACTAACACACTGCAGATGGTTCCACTGTAGACACGGCTAACTAACACACTGCAGATGGTTCCACTGCAGACACAGATAACTAACACACTGCAGATTGTTCCACTGCATACACAGCTAACTAACACACTGCAGATGGTTCCACTGTAGACACGGCTAACTAACACACTGCAGATGGTTCCACTGCAGACACAGCTAACTAACACACTGCAGATTGTTCCACTGCATACACAGCTAACTAACACACTGCAGATGGTTCCACTGCAGACACAGCTAACTAACACACTGCAGATGGTTCCACTGCAGACACAGCTAACTAACACACTGCAGATGGTTCCACTGCAGACACAGCTAACTAACACACTGCAGATGGTTCCACTGCAGACACAGCTAACTAACACACTGCAGATGGTTCCACTGCATACACAGCTAACTAACACACTGCAGATGGTTCCACTGCAGACACACTCAGACATACACCACTCTGTTAACACCAGTTCAACACAAGTGTACACTTAAATCTGTCTTCATGTTGATGTTTTCCTTCCTGATGAGTCATTAGACGATCCCCACGATCTTTCAGAAGTAAACACCTGGACAGATCACTCCAGTATACGTGAGGGGACGAGACACAAATCCCAGCGCTGCGTCCCAAACGGTACCCTTATAGTGAACTACGGTTGACCAGAGCTCATAGGGAACGAGGTGTTATTTGGAACACAGACCCCTAATAACACCTCCTAGCGTGAAAAAAATAAAATAAAATAAAAATAAAAATCACTCCAGTATACACGAGGAGTAGAAACTTCAAACAGCCCCTTAGACAGATTACTATCATGCTGTTGTAATCCTGTCAGTTGAGAGGAGGAAGAAGTGTTTTCATCGGAAACTTGAAAGGAAGACATTTTTTTTGGGGGGAGCTTTCTCCTTGTATAGAGTAGCTACAGTAACAGCTATCTAATGAATCTTTCAACGGTTGCATTAGGGCAATTAAAACAACTCTGAACTGCACCACAGCACTGAGCAAAGGAGGAGTGTTCCCCCTTCCCTTGTCTCAAGTGCTTGGTATTGTGTGCGTCAGTGGGAGGAGATTATAGGAGGACCCTTAGTGTCAGTAGTACAGTGGTATTGATAAGGCCACAGAACAATGCATACCCTTAGTATCAGTAGTACAGTGGTATTGATAAGGCCATGCATACCCTTAGTATCAGTAGCTGAGAGGTAAATATTATCGCTCTCTAGTAAATCACTGCAGCAGAGATAGGTTATGTTCCAATTGCATTGTAGGTCAATTTGTGACAAAGATATGAACACTTTAGACTGCCTGATCTGTTCTGCTCTGTTCTGCTCTGGAGTGGAGCAACTTCACATTAAATTTCATTAAAAAAATGTTATTTAGCAGATACTCTTATCCAGAGGAATTAGGGTTAAGTGCCTCGCTCAAGGGCACATCGACAGATTTTTCACCTAGTCAGCTTGGAGATTCGAACCAGGAAACCTTCGATTACTGGCCTTAAGCGCTAGGCTACATGCCGCTCGGTTAGGTGTTGCTGTCTCCTCACTTCATGTTGATGTTTTCCTTCCTGATGAGTCTTAGACGATCCCACAACCTTTCAGAAATAAACACCTGGACAGATCAGGATAATCTGACAATGTGGAGAAGCAGCAACTTCACATTAAACCACCATGTAGTCTCCCATCTGGTCTCCCATCTGGTCTCCCATCTGGTCTCCCATCTGGTCTCCCATCTAGTCTACCATCTAGTCTACCATCTGGTCTCCCATCTGGTCTCCCATCTGGTCTCCCATCTGGTCTCCCATCTAGTCTACCATCTAGTCTCCCATCTGGTCTCCCATCTGGTCTCCCATCTAGTCTACCATCTAGTCTACCATCTGGTCTCCCATCTAGTCTCCCATCTGGTCTCCCATCTGGTCTCCCATCTGGTCTCCCATCTAGTTTCCCATCTAGTCTACCATCTAGTCTACCATCTAGTTTTCCATCTGGTCTCCCATCTAGTCTACCATCTAGTTTCCCATCTAGTCTCCCATCTAGTCTCCCATCTAGTTTCCCATCTAGTCTCCCATCTAGTCTTCCATCTAGTCTACCATCTTGTCTACCATCTAATCTACCATCTAGTCTACCATCTAGTCTACCATCTAGTTTCCCATCTAGTCTCCCATCTAGTCTCCCATCTAGTCTACCATCTAGTCTACCATCTAGTTTCCCATCTAGTCTCCCATCTAGTCTACCATCTAGTCTCCCATCTAGTCCACCATCTAGTCCACCATCTAGTCCACCATCTAGTCTACCATCTAGTCTACCATCTAGTCCACCATCTAGTCTCCCATCTAGTCCACCATCTAGTCTACCATCTAGTCTACCATCTAGTCTCCCATCTACTCTACCATCTAGTCTACCATCTAGTCTACCATCTAGTCTATCATCTAGTCTCCCATCTAGTCTCCCATCTAGTCTCCCATCTAGTTTCCCATCTAGTCTACCATCTAGTCTCCCATCTAGTGTACCATCTAGTCTCCCATCTGGTCTCCCATCTAGTCTACCATCTAGTCTCCCATCTAGTCTCCCATCTGGTCTCCCATCTAGTCTACCATCTAGTCTCCCATCTAGTCTACCATCTAGTCTACCATCTAGTCTCCCATCTGGTCTCCCATCTGGTCTCCCATCTGGTCTCAAATCTAGTCTACCATCTAGTCTCCCATCTGGTCTCCCATCTGGTCTCCCATCTAGTTTCCCATCTAGTTTCCCATCTGGTCTCCAATCTAGTCTACTATCTAGTCTACCATCTAGTCTATCATCTAGTTTCCCATCTGGTCTCCCATCTAGTCTACCATCTAGTCTACCATCTAGTCTACCATCTAGTTTCCCATCTAGTCTCCCATCTAGTCTCCCATCTAGTCTACCATCTAGTCTACCATCTAGTTTCCCATCTAGTCTCCCATCTAGTCTCCCATCTAGTCTACCATCTAGTCTACCATCTAGTCTCCCATCTAGTCTACCATCTAGTCTACCATCTAGTCCACCATCTAGTCCACCATCTAGTCTACCATCTAGTGTACCATCTAGTCTACCATCTAGTCCACCATCTAGTCCACCATCTAGTCTCCCATCTAGTCTACCATCTAGTCTCCCATCTAGTCTACCATCTAGTCTACCATCTAGTCTACCATCTAGTCTCCCATCTAGTCCACCATCTAGTCTCCCATCTAGTCTCCCATCTAGTCTACCATCTAGTCTACCATCTAGTCCACCATATAGTCTACCATCTAGTTTCCCATCTAGTCTACCATCTAGTCTACCATCTAGTCTATCATCTAGTCTATCATCTAGTCTACCATGTACTGTAGTCTCCCTTCTAGTCTACCATGTACTCTACCATCTAGTCTGCCATGTATTGTAGACTACCATGTACTGTAGTCTCCCATCTAGTCTACCATGTATTGTAGTCTACCATTTACTGTAGCCTCCCATCTAGTGTACCATCTAGTCTCCCATCTAGTCTACCATCTAGTCTACCATCTAGTCTACCATCTAGTGTACCATCTGGTCTCCCATCTAGTCTACCATCTAGTCTACCATCTAGTCTACCATCTAGTCTCCCATCTAGTCTACCATCTAGTCTACCATCTAGTCTACCATCTAGTCTCCCATCTAGTCCACCATCTAGTCTCCCATCTAGTCTCCCATCTAGTCTACCATCTAGTCTACCATCTAGTCCACCATATAGTCTACCATCTAGTTTCCCATCTAGTCTACCATCTAGTCTACCATCTAGTCTATCATCTAGTCTATCATCTAGTCTACCATGTACTGTAGTCTCCCTTCTAGTCTACCATGTACTCTACCATCTAGTCTGCCATGTATTGTAGACTACCATGTACTGTAGTCTCCCATCTAGTCTACCATGTATTGTAGTCTACCATTTACTGTAGCCTCCCATCTAGTGTACCATCTAGTCTCCCATCTAGTCTACCATCTAGTCTACCATCTAGTCTACCATCTAGTGTACCATCTGGTCTCCCATCTAGTCTACCATCTAGTCTACCATCTAGTCTCCCATCTAGTCTCCCATCTAGTCTACCATCTAGTGTACCATCTAGTGTACCATCTAGTCTCCCATCTAGTCTCCCATCTAGTCTACTATCTAGTCTACCATCTAGTCTACCATCTAGTGTACCATCAAGTGTACCATCTGGTCTCCCATCTAGTCTACCATCTAGTCTACCATCTAGTCTCCCATCTAGTCTTCCATCTAGTGTACCATCTAGTCTCCCATCAAGTCCACCATCTAGTCTGCCATATGGTCTCCCATGTAGTCTCCCATCTAGTCTCCCATCTAGTCTACCATCTAGTCTACCATCTAGTCTACCATCTAGTCTACCATCTGGTCTCCCATCTAGTCTCCCATCTAGTCTACCATCTAGTCTCCCATCTAGTCTCCCATCTAGTCTACCATCTAGTGTACCATCTAGTCTACCATCTAGTCTACCATCTAGTCTACCATCTGGTCTCCAATCTAGTCTACCATCAAGTGTATCATCTGGTCTCCCATCTAGTCTACCATCTAGTCTCCCATCTAGTCTATCATCTAGTCTACCATCTAGTCTACCATCTAGTCTCCCATCTAGTCTACCATCTAGTCTACCATCTGGTCTCCAATCTAGTCTCCCATCTAGTCTACCATCTAGTCTACCACATCAGCATTCATTATATTGAGAGTTATGTACACATCCAGTTTAATTTACTGACTGACAGTGAGTGGGAGTGACGTAGTTTAAGGCAACATAGTCCGCAGCTATCCCCATGTTGTCAACTGACTGGCACTATAAGATGGACAGTGGGTTGGAAGTACACTGCAGTACACATACGAGTCACACACACACACATGCACAGACACCCATGTGAACGTGTACACACACAGTCTGTCACACACACACAAACACACACACACACACACGCACACACACACACATGCACGTACGCAGCATGCACGTGTAAACACACACACAAAATTTCTCACAAAGACACACATGCACACACACTCAAAAATACACACACAGATGGTGTCTCAGGGGAGATGGTGTCACAGGGGAGATGGTGTCACAGGGGAGATGGTGTCACAGGGGAGATGGTGTCTCAGGGGAGATGGTGTCTCAGGGGAGATGGTGTCACAGGGGAGATGGTGTCACAGGGGAGATGGTGTCACAGGGGAGATGGTGTCTCAGGGGAGATGGTGTCACAGGGGAGATGGTGTCTCAGGGGAGATGGTGTCACAGGGGAGATGGTGTCTCAGGGGAGATGGTGTCTCAGGGGAGATGGTGTCACAGGGAAAAGGCCACGCACACGAGAGATATCTGGAGACAGATGGACTAAGGATCAGCTATTTGGAGGGCTGTGCGAGGGGGGCTGGAGCAGCTGGGGTGGGATACCGACAGACCACAGCCCTCTGCTCCATGGTGGTCTGACAGCTAAAGGAGAATCCTACCTACCAGCCGTAATCTCTCCAACTCACCACCTGGCACCAGTCAACTTTTTGACATTATGACATCCTACTCAGGTAGGAAGGAGATTACGGGTAGGAGACTGGCAGACAGTCAGATGGGAGAGGCTTAGAAATAGGCCAAACTGAAGGTTTTGGAAATAATAGCAACAGAGAATATAAGAGCCCCAATTCTTTCTTCGTGAATTATTGTAATACATAAATTATGGGTAGTGCTCATTAAGTCATTTTTACATATAGCTCCACTGTTTCGATGAATCTCTTCTAACACATTTGGCCATTTAGGCTGGAGACAAACAGACGGGAGAGGAAGAGAACGAGGCCAAACAGAAGTGTTGGAATTGTCTGGTCACACTTCCAAATCATTGGCTAATCACTGAGCCAAAATCCCTGCAAACAATAATGAGTCATTAGGCTGCCCCCAGGACATCACAAAATGGTTGCTTAAAGTCGTCAGGACGTTGTGTCATGGTCCCCTGGAGGTTTAGTGTAGTTCCCGGTTGATCCTGGGGATGTCCCCGAGGACGCTTTTAGGACTTTCTTAGGATGCTGTGTCATGGTCCACTGAATGTACTTGGGCTCGTTGTGTCATGGTCCCCTGGAGGTTTTTGTCTAGTTCCTGGTTCGTCCCGGAGACGTCACCTAATGGTCGCAAAGAAACATTCTCCCCAACAACAATTTTACCTAAGGCACACGTACCCTAGTTTCGTAAAGCAGCACAACTTGTTACTGTTGCCAAGCCCATCAAGGCCCTGATTGGTGAACCACGGATCAAGTCACAAACTCTTTTGTCTTTTGGAAATACTAGTGTGTTTTCAACTTACATATTTTGACACATACAGTCATTTGTATTTAACATGTCGTAATCTGGGATTTGAACTCGTAACCTCTCGGTTCAAGGCATTACACCACCACGTCTGTATCAATGATTGATTTCACCTGTATAGGCCTATTCCTGCACTTTGCACTTCAAAGTGCACCTCAGCTCTGTTAAAAAATACACTGAAGTAAAATGATTATATTTATCATAGTGATTCAGGAGTCACATTAAAACAGAACAATATGCTCCGCCAACATTGGACAACGATACTGAAAACCCAACCCTCAAATTTCTGAGATAAGTGAATGAAATCAATGAGAGAATAGACAGATTAACTGATATCTAAAATAGCAGTGCAGATGTCACTCTTTCACTAGGTACAGAGATGTATTAAAGATAATGAATGTTTAAGGGGACTGAAATATCTGCATACCCCAAATCCAGAAGTTGTGAGTTCAAATCCCAGGTGGTCATGTTGTCATTGATTAAAGATGTGTACTCTATTTTAGCTGAACAGCCTAACACTTACCTTAAAAAAAAACATTTAATTACTTTACTTATAATGGTTTGGGACACTTGGGACCATCACATGACAAAAACCTCAGGGGACCATGACACAAAGTCCCAAGGATGTCCTAAAAACATCCCCAGGACAAACCGGGAAATATATTTTTTTAAAGTCCCCCAGAGAACGTTCCCTTGGGACCATCATGCAACGTCTTATGGACTAGTAAAATGAATGTCCTGATAACTTAAGTTACCTGTAAAAGTTACCAGTTAAGTAACTTATGGGGAACTACACAAAGGCCCCCAGAGAACGTTCCCATCAAACGACGTGCTTGGAACGTCAGTGCGATAATGTTGCACCGAGAACTTTAAGGGACCTAATGGGAACGTTGACTAAATGTCATCAAGACATCCCCTGTTTGCTGGGATGTGGCTTAACATTTTGTCTATAACACACTCGAGGAATCTTGGTGAAATAGGTGTAGTGCGTTATCCTTCGTAAAGTCAACTGTAGGTGTAGTGCGTTATCCTTCGTAAAGTTAACTGTAGGTGTAGTGCGTTATCCTTCGTAAAGTCAACTGTAGGTGTAGTGCGTTATCCTTCGTAAAGTCAACTGTAGGTGTAGTGCGTTATCCTTCGTAAAGTCAACTGTAGGTGTAGTGCGTTATCCTTTGTAAAGTCAACTGTAGGTGTAGTGCGTTATCCTTTGTAAAGTCAACTGTAGGTGTAGTGCGTTATCGTTCGTAAAGTCAACTGTAGGTGTAGTGTGTTATCCTTTGTAAAGTCAACTGTAAGTGTAGTGCGTTATCCTTTGTAAAGTCAACTGTAGGTGTAGTGCGTTATCCTTTGTAAAGTCAACTGTAGGTGTAGTGCGTTATCCTTTGTAAAGTTAACTGTAGGTGTAGTGCGTTATCCTTCGTAAAGTCAACTGTAGGTGTAGTGCGTTATCCTTTGTAATGTCAACTGTAGGTGTAGTGCGTTATCCTTCGTAAAGTCAACTGTAGGTGTAGTGCGTTATCCTTTGTAAAGTCAACTGTAGGTGTAGTGCGTTATCCTTTGTAAAGTTAACTGTAGGTGTAGTGCGTTATCCTTCGTAAAGTCAACTGTAGGTGTAGTGCGTTATCCTTTGTAAACTCAACTGTTTAACTCAAACTGGGCTGGATTTGGGCCATATTAACCTTAAATACATTCTAGTCATGAGACACAAAGCTTAGTGTGCATCACAAATGGCAACCTTTTCCGTACATAGCAACCCATAGGGCTCTGGTCAAAAGTAGCGCACTACATAGGGTAAAGGGTCCCATAGGGCACTGGTCAAAAGTAGTGCACTAGATAGGGTATAGTGTCCCATAGGGCTCTGGTCAAAAGAAGTGCACTACAAAGTGGATAGGGTCCCATAGGGCTCTGGTCAAAAGGAGTGCACTACATAGGGTATAGGGTCCCATAGGGCTTTGGTAAAAAGAGTGCACTACATAGGGTATAGGGTGTCATTTGAGACACAAAGCCCAGGAGAACCTGGGTCGATCGGAGTGGTGACAAATTAAGGTGTGTGTGTGTGTGTGTCTATGTATGTGTGTGCGTGTATGCGTGGTGTGTGTGTATGTGTTTTTGTGCGTGTGTATGTGTGTGTGTGCGTGTGCGTGTGCGTGTGTGTGTGTGCGTGTGTATGTGTGTGTGTGTGTGTGTGTATGTGTGTGCGTGTATGCGTGGTGTGTGTGTATGTGTTTTTGTGCGTGTGTATGTGTGTATGTGTGTGCGTGCGTGTGCACGTGCGCATGTGCGTGTGCGTGTGTGTGTGTGTGTGTTGGTCAGAAAAAGGTTGATAAGAGCAGGAGCTGAATGTCTTCATTTAATTAGTATGGATCTGACGCTACAGCAAGACTCCTGTGGAAACCCAATGGGTCCCACGCACACACACACACACACACATACATGCACACACACACACACACTCAAATACACACGCACACGCACACTCACACGCACGCACACACACACACACACACACACACATTCACAAACACACACACACTCACAAACACACACACACACACACACACACACACACACACACACACACACACACACACACACACACACACACACACACACACACACAGTGCCCTGCTGCATCTCAAACACAGAACAAATGACTTTCGGACTGAAGCAGAGGAGAACATTCAAAACAAACATTATAACAGTGTGATGATGGAACGAACACTAACAGCATTGTGTCCCAAATGGCACTCTATTCCCCATAGGGCCTTGGTCAAAAGTAGTGCACTACATAGGGATAAGAGTGCCATTTGGGACGCACAAATTGATTTTGAGATGTGCCAGAGAGAAATTGCAATGTGTTTGTCTATTCCTAACAAATTCCTTCGTGGCTTGTTACATCTAATGAGAACCTCCTGTATATCGTGCTATGTCTGTTGAGAATACTGTCTATTTGTCCATTTTATCCAATCAGGCCTCCTGCCGTGAGTTATTTGTGCACCTCAGCGAGAGTGTGAAACACAAATTACCACAAACGTCACTCATCTGTCTATTTCTTCTGTAATCGAATGACTTTAAGAACGTACAGTAAAACTTATAAAGAAAATGAGAAAAATTCCAATGAGTGTTGAGGAGGAAGAGGTTGAATAGTTCTATAGTTATTAGAGGAGGGTGTATATTTCTATAGTTACTAGAGGGTGTATAGTTCTATGGTTATTAGAGGGTGTATAGTTCTATGGTTATTAGAGGGTGTATAGTTCTATAGTTATGAGAGGGTGTATAGTTCTATAGTTATTAGAGGGTGTACAGTTCTATAGTTATTAGAGGAGGGTGTATAGTTCTATAGTTATTAGGGGGTGTATAGTTCTATAGTCATTAGAGGGTGTATAGTTCTATAGTTATTAGAGGGTGTATAGTTCTATAGTTATTAGAGGAGGGTGTATAGTTCTATAGTTATTAGAGGAGGGTGTATAGTTCTATAGTTATTAGAGGGTGTATAGTTCTATAGTTATTAGAGGGTGTATAGTTCTATAGTTATCAGAGGGTGTATAGTTCTATAGTTATTAGAGGGTGTATAGTTCTATAGTTATTAGAGGAGGGTGTATAGTTCTATAGTTATTAGAGGATGTATAGTTCTATAGTTATCAGAGGGTGTATAGTTCTATAGTTATCAGAGGGTGTATAGTTCTATAGTTATTAGAGGGTGTATAGTTCTATAGTTATTAGAGGAGGGTGTATAGTTCTATAGTTATTAGAGGATGTATAGTTCTATAGTTATTAGAGGGTGTATAGTTCTATAGTTATTAGAGGGTGTATAGTTCTATAGTTATCAGAGGGTGTATAGTTCTATAGTTATTAGAGGGTGTATAGTTCTATAGTTATTAGGGGGTGTATAGTTCTATAGTTACCAGAGGGTGTATAGCTCTATAGTTGTCAGAGGGTGTATAGTTCTATAGTTATTAGGGGGTGTATAGTTCTATAGTTATTAGAGGAGGGTGTATAATTCTATAGTCATTTGAGGGTGTATAGTTCTATAGTTATTAGAGGAGGGTGTATAGTTCTATAGTTATTAGAGGAGGGTGTATAGTTCTATAGTTATTAGAGGGTGTATAGTTCTATAGTTATTAGAGGAGGGTGTATAGTTCTATAGTTATTAGGGGGTGTATAGTTCTATAGTTATTAGAGGGTTTATAGTTCTATAGTTATTAGAGGAGGGTGTATAGTTCTATAGTTATTAGAGGGTGTATAGTTCTATAGTTATTAGAGGAGGGTGTATACTTCTATAGTAACGAGAGAAGCTAAGACGGAGGTGGAAGAGGAGGAAGAGGAGGTGGAAGAAGAGGAGGGTTATAACAGGATTATGTAGGTCTGTAGCTGTGAGAGGAGCAATCAGAGGAGGAAGGAGGGGGGGAGGAGGAGGAGGAGGAGGAAGAGGAGGAAGAGGAAGAGGAGGAGGAGGAGGTATTCATGCCCCTTTACTTTTTCCACATTGTTGTGTTTTAGCTTTTAAAATGGATTACATTTAGATGTCATGTTAATAAATAAATTCAGAAGTAAAATGTAGCTTAACAAATCGCATAATAAGTTGCATGGACTCACTCTGTCTGTCTGTCTGTCTGTCTCACTCTGTGTTCTATAATAATGGTTAACATGATTTTTGAATGACTACTTCATCTTTGTAAAATATACATACAATTACCTGTAAGGTCCTTCAAGAATTTCAAGCACAGATTCAACCACAAAGACCAAGGATATTAGGGAAGATTTAAAAAAAAAAGCCAACACTGAATATTCCTTTGATCATGCTGAAGTTATTAATTTGGTTTTGGATGCACCTCGTCACTAAAAATATACTGGCGTCCTTCCTAACTCAGTTGCTGGAGAGGAATGAAATTGCGCCGGGATTTCACCATGAGGCAAATTGTGATTTTAAAGTTACAGAGTTTAATGGCTGTGATAGGAGAAAACTGAGGACGGATCAACAACATTGTAGTTACTCCACAATACTAACCTAAATGACAGAGTGAAAAGGAAGCCTCTACAAGAATGAACAAGGAACTAAAGTATTATTGAAAAAAATTTGGCAAGGAAATGTACCTTTTTGTCCGGAATACAAAGCGTTAAGTTTGGAGCAAATCAAACAAAACACATCACTGAGAACCACTCTCTATATTTTCAAGCATGGTGGTGGCTGCATCATGTTATGGGTATGCTTGTCATTGTTGTGTTGTATTAAAAGAAACTGAATAGAGCTAAGCACAGGCAAAATTGTAGAGGAAAACCTGGTTCAGTCTGCTTTCCACCAGACACTGAGACAAATTCATTTTTCACTGGAGTTGCTTACCAAAACGACATTGAATGCTCCTTAGTGGCCGAGTTACACTTTGAGTTAAATTGGCTTAAAAATCTATTGCAAGGCTTGAAAATGGTTGTCTATCAATGATCAGCAATCTTCTTGACAGAGCTTGAAGAATTAAAAAATATATAATTGGCAAATATTGTACAATCCAGGGGTGTGCAAAGCACTTACCCCAAAAGACACTCAGCTGTAATCACCGCCAAAGGTTCTTCTACAAAGTATTGACACAGAGGTGTGAATAACTATGTAAATTAGATATTTCTGTATTACATTTTCAATACATTTGCAAAAATTATGTCATTATGGGGTATTGTGTGTAGGTGAGTGAGTCAAATATATGTATTTAATACATTTTTTTATTCAGGCTGTAACACAACAAAATGTGGAATAAATCAAGGGGTATGAATACTTTCCAAAGGCACTGTACATGTTTGATGTGGCTAACATATTTCACTAGTAAAAGGTTTCGCTGCCATATTGATATACATTAGATTTGACACCTCGTAAGTCTTTAAAAAGCCACAGACGGGGAACTTTCCACTCTACTCTTCACCTTTCATCCGCTCCAGTCCATTTGGCTATGTTTGATAGACAGCCACTTAATTCCTGTACCCCCTGGTTCTAGGAGACGGCTTGGGAAAGTTATTTTGGAAAGAAAATAACACACACGGTGTGTGTACCCACGCACACACGCGAACGCAAACGCACGCACATATTTTCTAATCTATTTTATCAGATGATGCATTCTAGAGTCTACACCCCATTCCCGGCCCTTATTGTTTTATTAATTTATTCAACAATTCTCTGAAATTACATCTGAACAGAAATTAAGAGTTTAGATCTTGCATATGGGTACCTTCATGTGTGGGTAAAATAGTACTGTTTTCAGATTTTTTTATTCATAGATTTTAAATGTGTATTAATATGGGTTTTGTTGCAAAGGGCGCTATATTCATATATTTATATGTGGTTGTCTCACTGTGACATGTGGTTGTCTCACTGTGATATGTGGTTGTCTCACTGTGATATGTGGTTGTCTCATTGTGATATGTGGTTGTCTCATTGTGATATGTGGTTGTCTCATTGTGATATGTGGTTGTCTCATTGTGATATGTGGTTGTCTCACTGTGATATGTGGTTGTCTCACTGTGATATGTGGTTTTCTCATTGTGATATGTGGTTGTCTCATTGTGATATGTGGTTGTCTCATTGTGATATGTGGTTGTCTCATTGTGATATGTGGTTGTCTCACTGTGATATGTGGTTGTCTCATTGTGATATGTGGTTGTCTCATTGTGATATGTGGTTGTCTCATTGTGATATGTGGTTGTCTCATTGTGATATGTGGTTGTCTCACTGTGATATGTGGTTGTCTCACTGTGATATGTGGTTGTCTCACTGTGACATGTGATTGTCTCACTGTGACATGTGATTGTCTCACTGTGACATGTGGTTGTCTCACTGTGACATGTGATTGCCTCACTGTGACATGTGATTGTTTTACTGTGACATGTGATTGTCTCACTGTGCCATGTGATTGTCTCACTGTGACATGTGATTGTCTCACTGTGATATGTGGTTGTCTCACCTAGCTATATTTAGATGAATGTACTAACTGTAAGTCCCTCTTTATATCACAAAAATGTTAATATTTTACATACAGAGCCATAAAGTGATAGATTTTAAACAAATACATGTATGTCATTGAACAAACCCATTCCATGATCAGGTAGTGAAAAAACACACCAATCTCTTTCATAAATTCTTTACACTAAAAGCTAATTTACCACAATTTCTGAACATGTATATAAACGCAGCAAAAAAATAAACGTCCTCTCACTGTCAACTGCGTTTATTTTCAGCAAACTTAACATGTGTAAATATGTGTATGAACATAAGATTCAAAAACTGAGACATAAACTCAACAAGTTCCACAGACATGTGACTAACAGAAATGGAATAATGTGTCCCTGAACAAAGGGGGGAGGGGTCAAAATCAAAAGTAACAATCTGTATCTGGTGTGGCCACCAGCTGCATTAAGTACTGCAGTGCATCTCCTCCTCATGGACTGCACCACATTTATGGGGGGAATGGCCCGAGCCCTCACCTTCCGATCCAACAGGTTCCAGACGTGCTCAATGGGATTGAGATCTGGGCTCTTCGCTTGCCATGGCAGAATACTGACATTCCTGTCTTGCAGGAAATCACGCACAGAACGAATAGTATGGCTGGTGGCATTGTCATGCTGGAGGGTCATGTCAGGATGAGCCTGCAGGAAGGGTACCACGTGAGGGAGAAGGATGTCTTCCCTGTAACGAACACAGCGTTGAGATTGCCTGCAATGACAAGAAGCTCAGTCCGATGATGCTGTGACACACCGCCCCAGACCATGACGGACCCTCCACCTCCAAATCGATCCTGCTCCAGAGTACAGGCCTCGGTGTAACCCTCATTCCTTTGTCAATAAATGCGAATCCGACCATCACCCCTGGTGAGACAAAACCGCGACTCGTCAGTGAAGAGCACTTTTTGCCAGTCCTGTCTGGTCCAGCAACGGTGGGTTTGTGCCCATAGGCGACGTTGTTGCCGATGATGTCTGATGAGGACCTGCCTTACAACAGGCCTACAAGCCCTCAGTCCAGCCTCTCAGCCTATTTCGGACAGTCTGAGCACTGATGGAGGGATTGTGCGTTCCTGGTGTAACTCGGGCAGTTGTTGTTGCCATCCTGTACCTGTCCCGCAGGTGTGATGTTTGGATGTACCGATCCTGTGCAGGTGTTGTTACACTTGGTCTGTCACTGCGAGGATGCTGGGCATCTTTCTTTGGTTTTTTTTCAGAGTCAGTAGAAAGGCCTCTTTAGTGTCCTACGTTTTCATAAATGTGACGTTAATTGCCTACCGTCTGTAAGCTGTTAGTGTCTAAACAACCGTTCCACAGGCGCTTGTTCATTAATTGTTTATGGTTCATCGAACAAGCATGGGAAACAGTGTTTAAACCCTTTACAATGAAGATCTGTTAGGTTATTTTGACTTTTTACGAATTATCTTTGAACGACAGGGTCCTGAAAAAGGGACGTTTCTTTTTTTTGCTGAGTTTATATCGTTTTGGAATGATACTCATAAAATGTCCTAATAATATGCTAGCCTTCTGTAAGCAGATAATACCCATCAGAAGCATGTATGCAGGCTACTCATCTGAATACAGTGGTGTTGGATGCAGACTTTTTTAAATGGGATTTCACACATATTAAGGAATTATCTAAAGCCATAATAATCTCCTTGGATACTGACTGCTGCTAGCAGCTGAGGATCCTGATGTTGCTACTGACTGCAACTAGACAGCTGAGGATCCTGATGTTGCTACTGACTGCAGCTAGCAGCTGAGGATCCTGATGTTGCTACTGACTGCAGCTAGACAGCTGAGGATCCTGATGTTGCTACTGACTGCAGCTAGCAGCTGAGGATCCTGATGTTGCTACTGACTGCAGCTAGACAGCTGAGGATCCTGATGTTGCTCTACTTCTTTCTTCTCCATCTCTTAAACCGCTCTACTTTGGAGTCTATGTACTCGTCCCAAACGGCACCCTATTCCATTTATAGTGCACTACTTTTTACCAGAGCCCTATGGGTCCTGGTCAGGAGTAGTGCACTACATAGTGAATAGGGTGCCATCACTTAAGGGGGAAATTATGGAGATGATGAGCTGTGATGATACATTACTACACATTATGATTAAACCAGCTGTAATGATACATTACTATACATTATGATTAAACCAGCTGTGATGATACATTAATATACATTATGATTAAACCAGCTGTGATGATACATTAATATACATTATGATTAAACCAGCTGTGATGATACATTACTATACATTATGATTAAACCAGCTGTGATGATACATTACTATACATTATGATTAAACCAGCTGTGATGATACATTACTATACATTATGATTAAACCAGCTGTGATGATACATTAACATACATTATGATTAAACCAGCTGTGATGATACATTAACATACATTATGATTAAACCAGCTGTGATGATACATTAATATACATTATGATTAAACCAGCTGTGATGATACATTACTATACATTATGATTAAACCAGCTGTGATGATACATTAATATACATTATGATTAAACCAGCTGTGATGATACATTAATATACATTATGATTAAACCAGCTGTGATGATACATTAATATACATTATGATTAAACCAGCTGTGATGATACATTAATATACATTATGATTAATTATCTATATTATATTATAACAGACCAGGACAGACTCTGGAGATATATCTACTGTCTCTATTATATTATAACAGACCAGGACAGACTCTGGAGATATATCTACTGTCTCTATTATAACAGACCAGGACAGACTCTGGAGATATATCTACTGTCTCTATTATATTATAACAGACCAGGACAGACTCTGGAGATATATCTACTGTCTCTATTATATTATAACAGACCAGGACAGACTCTGGAGATATATCTACTGTCTCTATTATATTATAACAGACCAGGACAGACTCTGGAGATATATCTACTGTCTCTATTATAACAGACCAGGACAGACTCTGGAGATATATCTACTGTCTCTATTATAACAGACCAGGACAGACTCTGGAGATATATCTACTGTCTCTATTATATTATAACAGACCAGGACAGACTCTGGAGATATATCTACTGTCTCTATT
This sequence comes from Brachymystax lenok tsinlingensis, assembly GCA_030435695.1. NCBI lineage: Eukaryota > Metazoa > Chordata > Actinopteri > Salmoniformes > Salmonidae > Brachymystax > Brachymystax lenok. Next base: position 40,969,361 of record CM059794.1, on the reverse strand, counting down.
ATATTATAACAGACCAGGACAGACTCTGGAGATATATCTACTGTCTCTATTATATTATAACAGACCAGGACAGACTCTGGAGATATATCTACTGTCTCTATTATAACAGACCAGGACAGACTCTGGAGATATATCTACTGTCTCTATTATAACAGACCAGGACAGACTCTGGAGATATATCTACTGTCTCTATTATATTATAACAGACCAGGACAGACTCTGGAGATATATCTACTGTCTCTATTATATTATAACAGACCAGGACAGACTCTGGAGATATATCTACTGTTTCTATTATATTATAACAGACCAGGACAGACTCTGGAGATATATCTACTGTCTCTATTATATTATAACAGACCAGGCTCTCTGGGGTGTGTTTGTGTTTGTGAACAGAGCCCCAGGTCCAGCTTGCTTATGGAACTCTTCGGGTGCTGCAGACTGTTCTAGTGCCCTCGCCAATTCGTTGATATATATGTTGAAGAGGGTGGGGCTTAAGCTGCATCCCTTTCTCACCCCCCGGCCCTGTGGAAATAAATATGTCTCTCTCTCTCTATCTATTTCTCTCTCTCTCTCTCTCTCTCTCTCTCTCTCTCTCTCTCTCTCTCTCTCTCTCTCTCTCTCTCTCTCTCTCTCTCTCTCTCTCTCTCTCTCTCTCTCTCTCTCTCTCTGTCTCTCTCTCTCTATTTCTCTCTCTCTCTCTCTCTGTCTCTCTATCTATTTCTCTCTGTCTCTCTCTCTATCTATTTCTCTCTCTCTCTCTATTTCTCTCTCTCTGTCTCTCTCTCTATCTATTTCTCTCTGTCTCTCTCTCTATCTATTTCTCTCTCTCTCTATCTATTTCTCTCTGTCTCTCTCTCTATCTATTTATCTCTCTCTCTCTCTCTGTCTCTCTCTCTCTCTCTGCCCATCTCTGAGCCTAGCAGTACCACATAGATGTGTTCTGAGTGCCTCCCTGCTGATAAACAGAAATGCTTCCTCAATTCCTAACCCTGTTCATCTTCTGCCTGCCCCGGCTGATGAAATATAATTTTTTGTTCAAGAGTAGAAGAAAACGGTAACTTTACCTGTTACAAGTTGTTCCTGTTTCAACCAAGAAATGGGGTGTTTTTCCTGCAGTTCAGTTGGCTGAAATGGTTTGATGACTGCAGTGGAGTTGAAGTATTGTAGTAATTGTCCTAACTGCTGCTGATAACAGGTAGAGGTTGGGAATAGTGTACTTTAACTGGCCGTTGGAAACACAGAAGAGGTAATAGCTCAAGCCAGAGGACACTATAACTGTTATCTAAGTATCGACAACTAGACAAATACCGTACGTGGAAGGAATATTGTCTGATTGTAGACAAAGTGTCATTCAAACAGACCATCAATCAGACCAACACCAATAACGGAAGAACTTGTCTGTCCTTCATAACTCAGAATCCTGAGCCACTAAAACCCACTATAAACCTGAGAAGTAATGTGCACGGATAGTTATTCTACACACTAACAGGACTCTACACACTAACAGGACTCTACACACTAACAGGACTCTACACACTGACACTCACAGGACTCTACACACTAACAGGACTCTACACATTAACAGGACTCTACACACTAACAGGACTCTACACACTCACAGGATTCTACACACTAACAGGACTCTACACACTCACAGGACTCTACACACTAACAGGACTCTACACACTGACACTCACAGGACTCTACACACTAACAGGACTCTACACATTAACAGGACTCTACACACTAACATGACTCTACACACTCACAGGATTCTACACACTAACAGGACTCTACACACTCACAGGACTCTACACACTCACAGGACTCTACACACTCACAGGACTCTACACACTGACACTCACAGGACTCTACACACTGACACTCACAGGACTCTACACACTAACAGGACTCTACACACTGACAGGACTCTACACACTAACAGGACTCTACACACTCACAGGACTCTACACACTCACAGGACTCTACACACTAACAGGACTCTACACACTAACAGGACTCTACACACTCACAGGATTCTACACACTCACAGGACTCTAGACACTAACAGGACACTACATACTGACAGAACTCTACACACTGACAGAACTCTACACACTGACAGAACTCTACACACTGACAGGACTCTACACACTCACACACACTGACAGGACTCTACACACTAACAGGACTCTACACACTGACAGGACTCTACACACTGACAGGACTCTACACACTGACAGGACTATACACACTAACAGGACTCTACACACTGACAGGACTCTACACACTAACAGGACTCTACACACTCACAGGGCTCTACACACTCACAGGGCTCTACACACTGACAGAACTCTACACACTGACAGGACTCTACACACTCACACACACTGACAGGACTCTACACACTGACAGGACTCTACACACTGACAGAACTCTACACACTGACAGGACTCTACACACTGACAGGACTCTACACACTCACAGGACTCTACACACTAACAGGACACTACATACTGACAGAACTCTACACACTGCCAGAACTCTACACACTGACAGAACTCTACACACTGACAGGACTCTACACACTCAAACACACTGACAGGACTCTACACACTGACAGGACTCTACACACTGACAGGACTCTACACACTGACAGGACTATACACACTAACAGGACTCTACACACTGACAGAACTCTACACACTGACAGGACTCTACACACTCACACACACTGACAGGACTCTACACACTGACAGGACTCTACACACTGACAGGACTCTACACACTGACATGACTCTACACACTCACAGGGCTCTACACACTAACAGGACTCTACACACTGACACACACTGACAGGACTCTACACACTCACAGGACTCTACACACTGACAGAACTCTACACACTGACAGGACTCTACACACTGACAGAACTCTACACACTGACAGGACTCTACACACTGACAGGACTCTACACACTCACAGGATTCTACACACTCACAGGACTCTACACACTAACAGGACACTACATACTGACAGAACTCTACACACTGACAGAACTCTACACACTGACAGAACTCTACACACTGACAGGACTCTACACACTCAAACACACTGACAGGACTCTACACACTGACAGGACTCTACACACTGACAGGACTCTACACACTGACAGGACTATACACACTGACAGGACTCTACACACTGACAGAACTCTACACACTGACAGGACTCTACACACTCACACACACTGACAGGACTCTACACACTGACAGGACTCTACACACTGACAGGACTCTACACACTGACATGACTCTACACACTCACAGGGCTCTACACACTAACAGGACTCTACACACTGACACACACTGACAGGACTCTACACACTCACAGGACTCTACACACTGACAGAACTCTACACACTGACAGGACTCTACACACTGACAGGACTCTACACACTCACGCACACTGACAGGACCCTACACACTGACAGGACTCTACACACTGACAGGACTCTACACACTGACAGGACTCTACACACTGACAGAACTCTACACACTCACAGGACTCTACACACTGACAGGACTCTACACACTAACAGGACTCTACACTGACAGGATTCTACACACTCACGCACACTGACAGGACTCTACACACTGACAGGACTCTACACACTGACAGGACTCTACACACTGACTGGACTCTACACACTGACTGGACTCTACACACTGACAGAACTCTACACACTGACAGGACTCTACACACTGACAGGACTCTACACACTGACAGGACTCTACACACTAACAGGACTCTACACACTCACGCACACTGACAGGACTCTACACACTGGCAGGACTCTACACACTGACAGGACTCTACACACAAACAGGACTCTACACACTCACGCACACTGACAGGACTCTACACACTGACAGGACTCTACACACAGACACTCCTACACACACATTTATACTGACTCTACACACACACGCACACTCAAATACACTCATAATTTACGCTGCTACTGTTTACCATCCATCCTGATGCCTAGTCACCTTACCCCTATACATACAGTTTCTACTCTGATCACTCCAGTATCTACCTCAATCACTCCAGTATCACTGTCTCCTTACCCCTATACATACATGATCTACATCTATCACTCCAGTATCACTGTCTCCTTACCCCTATACATACAGGATCTACCTCCATCACTCCAGTATCTACTCCCATCACTCCAGTATCTATCTGATTGGCTCAAACTCATTAAGAATGAAAATAAAGTCCACAAATGAACTTTTAACATGGCACATCTGTTAATTGAAATGCATTCCAGGTGACTACCTCATGAAGCTGGTTGAGAGAATGCTAAGAGTGTGCAAAGTTGTCATCAAGGCAAAGGGTGGCTACTTTGAAGAATCTGGAGTGGTTTCCCTTACTTAGACAACCTTGTCCAAATGAAAACCTTTTAAAGCTATTTCTACTTTTACTTTGCTTGATCTCCCGAGGTATGCTATTCCACTGACAATGCCTGTATAGGAAATGGTGCTCCTGTCAATACTGTTTACTCTTGGGATTGTACAAGACATAACCCTAGATCTGGTATTGTAACTGTGTTGGTTATAGACTATATGAATGTGTTTTTCCATATAACCTGGGTCACGATCATTTAAGATGTCAAACATATGATTACGTTTAAGTTGGTCCACTCTGGACTCCCAAGGCAACAAGCCCACCTCCCACAACTCTTGTAACCATATATAGGTCCTAGGGTGGACAGTCGGCATATTTAAAAACATTTCTTTTGTGTAATTTAACCTTTATTTAACTAGGCATATAACTGATAAATATTATTTAGCATGACCTGCATTCTCTTGTTCAGCTGTTTTGACAGCCCACCATACCGAGCTGAGCAGGCATAATCAAAATGACCCTGAATCAAGCTTGAAGACAAGCTGCTTCTTAACTTTGATGTTAAAATATCTAGTGTTACGAAAAAAAAAAAAATCTATTTGTTGGCCATTTTAGAAAGAATTTTAGCAGCAATCAAGACTCCAGAAAGGTATTGATCTAGGGACACAGCAAGATAAGATACACTTGTTTGAGATTCAATCTCCTTGCCTGCACAGTGTACCTTTATCTTATCAGCCCTAAGCAATCTACGTTTTTTTTCCAAACAAAATCAATTCAGTTTTTCCCAAATGTAGCAACAATTTGTTGTCAGTCAACCAATCTCTAACAAAATGCAATTCCTTACTCAGGGTCTCCTCTATGTAAACTGTATCCTTCCCTGATACCAGCATGGCTGAGTCATCAGCATAAAGTAAGATTTTACACTTTACTGTATCTGGCATATCATTAATGTACACTACCGTAAAAAAGTAGAAGGCCAGCATCCCGGAGTCACCTCTTCACTGTTGACATTGAGACTGGTGTTTTGCAGGTACTATTTAATAAAGCTGCCAGTTGAGGACTTGTGAGGCGTCTGTTTCTCAAAGTAGATGCTCTAATGTACTTGTCCTCTTGCTCAGTTGTGCACCGGGGCCTCCCACTCCTCTTTCTATTCTGGTTAGAGCCAGTTTGCGCTGTTCTGTGAAGGGAGTAGTACACAGCGTTGCACGAGATCTTCAGCTTCTTGGCAATTTCTCGTATGGAATAGCCTTCATTTCTCAGAACAAGAATAGACTGACGAGTTTCGGAAGAAAGTTCTTTGTTTCTGGCCATTTTGAGCCTGTAATCGAACCCACAAATGCTGATGCTCCAGATACTCAACTAGTCTAAAGAAGGCCAGTTTTATTGCTTCTTTAATCAGAACAACAGTTTTCAGCTGTGCTAACATAATTGCAAAATGGTTTTCTAATGATCAATTAGCCTTTTAAAATGATAAACTTGGATTAGTTTGGTTGCTGATAATGGGCTTATGTACGCCTATGTAGATATTCCATAAAAAAATCAGCATTTTCCAGCCACAATAGTCATTTGCAACATTAACAATGTCTACACTGTATTTCTGATCAATTTGATGTTATTTTAAATGACAAAAAGAGTGATGTTCTTTCAAAAACAAGGACATTTCTAAGTGTCTAAGTAGTGTATATAAGAAATAAGAGAGGCCCTAAAATGTTTCCCTGCGGAACATCACCAACATTACATACTTGTGTTTTGTTGGTCAGATACGACATAAACCAATTACCTGCTACATCATTTAGACCCATGCATTTCAGTTCCATCAGGAGAATATCATGGTCCACAATGTCAAAAAGTTTTCTGCAAATCTAACATGACCATACCTGCATAGTTCCCCCTTCTCACTTTCCTGCTTAATGTTGTCAAAAGGGCTGGATAAGGCAAGTATCCGTGGAATAAGCTGTTCTAAAGCCAGATTGGAGTTCAGAAAGAAGTTTGTTCTCAAGAATGTATCCCTCAAGTTGACAAGAAAAGTATCTCTCAACATCTTTGGTTAAGGTGCTGAGGATCAACACAGGCCAGTTGTGTTTTACTGCTCTTCTTGTGGAGTGGAGCCACCCATGGCTGTTTTGAGATCCTTGGGAAATGTACCACTGCTAATAGAAAGGTGTACAGTATGTGTTATAATTTTAGCAGTGACACGAGCACTATCCTTTAAGAATCTTCCAGGAAGGTTATCCAGCTCAGTTGCTTTGTTTGTGCTCATTAAGCATAGTAGACTGGAAACGGTGTCCTCTGTTACCATGCACAGGTCAAACCAATCATTTGTGATCCTTTGCTATGGTAAAAGTTGTTAATGAATGACTGGTCATAGTGTCCAGAGCAGGTCGGTAACTTCTTAACCGGAGATGAGGTTATTGGGGTAAAAAACGTGTTAAAATAATTTGTAACCTTTTCCTAGTCATGGGATAAAATAACATCAATATCCAGGCCAAAACTACAGGACTTTACCTTATGGGGAGTTTTTGAGCCAATGTCCTTTAAAATGTTCCACAGTTTTTGAGGCTGATTTTTTAGTAGTCATTAACAGCGTAATAATGTAATGTTGGGATTTGGCCTTATACATTTTGTATCTTGCCTGGCTTCTACAGTTAATATAACCATCATAATCTTGTTGTAGATTTGTCCTTCTGAATCTGGCCAGGTAGTGATCCCTTTTTCCTTATAAAGTCTAAGATCACAGAAGTGATCCATTTCCCTGACCGCTGTTAGATTAGAATTTGTTTCATCGGAGCCAGAGAGTCGAGTGCAGACAGAAACAGATCTTTAAAACAAGATACCAAGCCCGATAAACATCCTCACAGTTTAGTGCAAATCAAATCAAATCAAATTTTATTGGTCACATACACATGGTTAGCAGATGTTAACGCGAGTGTAGCGAAATGCTTGTGCTTCTAGTTCTGATCGTGCAGTAATATCTAACAAGTATACTGGTCACGATAACTACACCCACCCGTAGCACGCGCTCCAGCAGGTATATCTCACGGGTCATCCCCAAAGCCAACACCTCCTTTGGCCGCCTTTCCTTCCAGTTCTCTGCTGCCAGTGACTGGAACGAATTGCAAAAATCACTGAAGCTGGAGACATAAATCTCCCTCACTAACTTTAAACATCAGTTATCTGAGCAGCTAACCGATCGCTGCAGCTGTACATAGTCCATCCGTAAATAACCCACCCAATCTACCTACCTCATCTCCATACTGTTTTTATTTACTTTTCTGCTCTTTTGCACACCAGTATCTCTACTTGCACATCATCATCTGCTAAATTGTAATTTACTTTGCTACTATGGCCTATTTATTGCCTTACCTCCTCACGCCATTTGCACACACTGTATATAGACTTTCTTTTTTTTCTATTGTGTTATTGACTGTACGCTTGTTTATTACATGTGTAACTCTGTGTTGTTGTTTGTGTCGCACTGCTACTTGTTCTCAACTATCTTACCTGGTTAAATAAAGGTTACACTATCAAAATAACGGAAGTCGCACACTACATATAGTGTGCCATCAGTTTAATGGGTATTTACCATCAGTTTAATGGGTATTTACCATCAGTTTAATGGGTATTTACCAACAGTTTAATGGGTATTTACCAACAGTTTAATGGGTATTTACCAACAGTTTAATGGGTGTTTACCAACGTTTAGGCATCATTGTGCCTTCCTCAGGGTAATGTCATAAATATTTGAACCAGGTTATATAGACAAAGAGTGCAATTAGTGTAATCAATGACAGGGGTGAGGGGTGTGTTGTATTGATAAAGTTAATTACAATTAATTATTGACACTGTTAAAAAAATTATATAGTATATGGCATATTAAATATATTATTCTATTGTTATCATATAGAAACATAATGGAATATTGTACATCATATTAGCATCAACATACATTATTGTTTCATTCAATTTCATATAATTTTGTATTTCATTTTTGTTACATATAATATTGGTTCAACCTTGATATATAACGAACATCATCGACAGGGGGAACGTATTGGGTATACGCTTAATAAGCTGTACAAATATTTAAACATATAAGACTTGTTCATAATGGAAATAATTTTCATAAGAAGGGCCTGAGAGCAAAGTCAATATTCAGACCATTAGGGGCCAGTGTTTTTAGATAGAATATTCAGTAAGCCTCTCTTTGTAGTAGTAGGATCTCAATGTTACCTCCTCTTCTCGGTAGAGCAACATGCTCAATGCCTGTGTATCTCAGGGAGGAGACAGGATGGTTAGCCTCAACAAAGTGAGCTGCTACTGGATAGTCAATGTTCTTACACCTGAGTGAGCTGCAGTGTTCAGCTATGCGCTGCTTTAATTGTCTCTTCTTTTGTCCTACATAGGCTTTGCCACATGAACAGGTGATGAGATAGAGGTGAAATTAAGGTAAAAAAAATACTACCAATTTCACAACAACTACCTTATACACACAAGTGTAAAAGAAGATTAAGAATGTGTACATATAACTATATGGATGAGCGATGGCCGAACGGCATAGGCAAGATGCAGTAGATGGTATAGAGTACAGTATATACATATGAGATGAGTAATGTAGGGTATGTAAACATGATATAAAGTGGCATTGTTTAAGTGACTAGTGATACATTTATTACATCCAATTATTAATTATTAAAGTGGCTAGAGATTTGAGTCTGTACGTTGGCAGCAGCCACTCAATGTTAGTGATGGCTGTTTAACAGTCTGATGGCCTTGAGATAGAAGCTGTTTTTCAGTCTCTCGGTCCCAGCTTTGATGCACCTGTACTGACCTCGCCTTCTGGATGATAGCGGGGTGAACAGGCAGTGGCTCGGGTGGTTGTTGTCCTTGATGATCTTTGTGCATCTGTAAAGGTTTGTGAGTGCCGCTGTTGTGCCTTCTTCATCACGTTGTCTGTGTGGGTGGACCATTTCGAGGAACTTAAAACTTTCCACCTTCTCCACTACTGTCCCATCGATGTGGATAGGGGGGGTGCTCCCTCTGCTGTTTCCGGAAGTCCACAATCATCTCCTTTGTTTTATTGACGTTGAGTGACACCACACAGAGGCCCCCTGTAGGCCGTCTCATCGTTTTTGGTAAGCAAGCCTACCACTGTAGTGTCGTCTACAAACTTGATGATTGCGTTGGAGGCGTGCATGGCCACGCAGTCATGGGTGAAGAGTTTCCTAGGAACGCCAAACAACATGAGACCAATCCAAAATTCCAAGTACTTCTACAAAACGTTCCTTTAGTATTGTTTCATAAACTGTATCTTCATGTTACTAGGCTCACGTAGCATTTTCTTTTTCTTACCGGTACATTAGGTTACCATATGATCTCTAAAACCTAACTGACAGACATTCTCTTGGTCTGATACAAAAATCTAATCCAAAGGTGATTTACTGTCATTACACACCCGGGTTGGCTCAACAATCCGTTGTTTAAGTCCAAATAACTTTGTACAGGGCATTTACTAGTGTACTTATCTGGGGTGATAACTGCACATTTGTATTGAAATCGCCAAGCAGAATACATTCCCTATCAGCCAAATACATACGGCCTAGGAACAGTTCTGCCCCTTATCGACAGATTTTTACCTTGTCAGCTCGGGGAGGCAGGTAGCCTAGTGGTTAGAGTAACCGAAAGGTTGCAAGATCGAATCCCCCCGAGCTGACAAGGTAAAAATCTGTCGTTATGCCCCCTGAACAAGGCAGTTAAACCCACTGTTCCTAGGCCGTTATTGAATCTAAAGATAATTTGTTCTTCACTGACTTGCCTAGTTAAATAAAGGTTAAACAAAGGTTATAAAACATGACATGTTGATGTCTAAATATACATATGGGATGGATAATGGCCAATCTAATATTCTGTGATCACCCCCAGTACAAGTACCTGACTACGACTACTGCTGAGTCTGTTACACAACAGTTAAGCAACGAATGAACAGTAGCCTACATGTTACAAGTGTCACACATCTTAATGGAAGAACTGGGCTCAATGCATCATATTAATGCAATTATAATGTAAAACACACAGTATAACCGTACTGTAAAGGTCCTGTGAATATACACACACACACACACACACACACACTCCGGGCAGAGACCATTATTTGGAGCAACACAGAGGATCAGTCCAGAGGAAGAAAATGACAACTCTATCACGTGTCCAACACAAAACCATTTCTCCATTTTATCAGAACATTTTTGCTTGTTATAAAACAGGCAGAGAAACCCCATTACGTATCAGCTCATGGAGATTCAGGAGAGGAGAGGAGACATGCAGAAAACGTCCCCTCTGTAGTAATAATAATGGAGACAGGACATATATCCTCAGTATGGGTCTACACCCTGCAGACTGACACACAGAGAGAGAGAGAGAGAGAGAGAGAGAGAGAGAGAGAGAGAGAGAGAGAGAGAGAAAGAAAGACCTGGATGTACACAGAGAGAGAGAGAGAGAGAGAGACCTGGATGTACAGAGAGAGAGAGAGAGAGAGAGAGAGAGAGAGAGAGAGAGAGAGAGAGAGAGAGAGAGAGAGAGAGAGAGAAAGACCTGGATCTACACACAACAGGAGCCGGGAGGGAGCTGTCTGCAGCCAGTCTTCTAAAACTGGAGCAGGTGAGGATCTGTCTCCCTGCTGCCGGTTGTGTCCCTGTTGCCTTGTCTGCCTGCCTACTGCCTGCCTGTAGCCTGCCTACTGCCTGCCTACTGCCTGCCTGTAGCCTGCCTACTGCCTGCCTACCTACTGCCTGCCTGTAGCCTGCCTGCTGCCTGCCTACTGCCTGCCTGTAGCCTGCCTACTGCCTGCCTGTAGCCTGCCTACTGCCTGCCCACTGCCTGCCCACCGCCCGCCTGTAGCCTGCCCACTGCCCGCCCACTGCCCGCCCACTGCCTGCCCGCCTGTAGCCCGCCCACTGCCTGCCTACTGCCTGCCTGCCTGCTGCCTGCCTACTGCCTGCCTGCCTGCTGCCTGCTGCCTGCCTACTGCCTGCCTGCCTACTGCCTGCCTGTAGCCTGCCTACTGCCTGCCTACTGCCTGCCGGCTGCCTGCCTGTAGCCTGCCTACTGCCTGCTTGCCTGCTGCCTGCCTGCTGCCTGCCTGTAGCCTCCCTGCCGGCTGCCTGCCTGTAGCCTGCCTACTGCCTGCCTGCTGGCTGCCTGCCTGCCATGGATGGTAAAAATGGAAAGTGGGTCACACCATTAAATTAGCACTTTCAAACCAGGAAGTCTCTAGTAATGCGTATTGTGTTGAACATGTTCTCGTCTTTGAAGTGTTATCACACCATGGGTTCTGTCTGTCGCCTCTATGGTTCTGTCAGTCTCAGGGAGATTCACCACCATGGTTCTGCTAGTCTGAGGGAGATTCACCACCATGGTTCTGCTAGTCTGAGGGAGATTCACCACCATGGTTCTGTCAGTCTGAGGGAGATTCACCACCATGGTTCTGTCAGTCTGAGGGAGATTCACCACCATGGTTCTGCTAGTCTGAGGGAGATTCACCACCCTGGTTCTGCTAGTCTGAGGGAGATTCACCACCATGGTTCTGCTAGTCTGAGGGAGATTCACCACCATGGTTCTGTCAGTCTGAGGGAGATTCACCACCATGGTTCTGTCAGTCTGAGGGAGATTCACCACCATGGTTCTGTCAGTCTGAGGGAGATTCACCACCATGGTTCTGTCAGTCTGAGGGAGATTCACCACCATGGTTCTGCTAGTCTGAGGGAGATTCACCACCATGGTTCTGTCAGTCTGAGGGAGATTCACCACCATGGTTCTGTCAGTCTGAGGGAGATTCACCACCATGGTTCTGTCAGTCTGAGGGAGATTCACCACCATGGTTCTGCTAGTCTGAGGGAGATTCACCACCATGGTTCTGCTAGTCTGAGGGAGATTCACCACCATAGTTCTGCTAGTCTGAGGGAGATTCACCACCATGGTTCTGTCAGTCTGAGGGAGATTCACCACCATGGTTCTGCTAGTCTGAGGGAGATTCACCACCATGGTTCTGCTAGTCTGAGGGAGATTCATCACCAATATTTCATTCATTCATTAATTTATTCATATACTTGTTTACTTTTATGCTCTAATAAATTGACTCTTTCGAATAATTGACTCCTGCAAGTATGCCACCGGGGAATTAAAGCGGAAGTCGGATCCATCACTTCCATTGTTTGGCTGTGCCCATAGCAACGTTTAAAACGAGGTGGACAGGGAATATATTTAAGATATAAGGCCCGAGGAGGTGGGGTATATAGCCCTGCTGGGAGTTAGAGTAGTTCATGTTTAAAGGTTTCACCACATTTTATACATCGTATTCATTATCTCTAAAACCATACCAGTGCCTACACACACTACATGTGTATGTGGACACCAGCTGTCTAACATCTCATTCCAAAATAATGGGCATTAAAATGGAATTGGTCTCCCCCTTTGCTGCTATAACAGCCTCCACTCTTCTGGCAAGGCTTTCCACTAGATGTTGGAACATTGCTGCGAGGACTTGTTTTCATTCAGCCACAAGAGCATTAGTGAGGTCGGGCTTTGATGTTGGGAGATTAGGCCTGGCTCACAGTCAGTGTTCCAATTCATCCCAAAGGTGTTTGATGGGGTTGAGGTCAGGACTCTTTGCAGGCCAGTCAAGTTCTTCCACACCAATCTCGACAAACCATTTCTGGACCTCGCTTTGTGCACGGGGGCAATGTCATGCTGAAACAGGAAATGTCCTTTCCCAAACTGTTGCCACAAATTTGAAAGCACAGAATCATCTAGAATGTCATTGTATGCTGTAGCGTTAAGATTTCCCTTCACTGGAACCATGAAAAACAGCCACAGACCATTTTTCCTCCTCCACCAAACTTTACCATTGGCACTATGCATTCGGGCAGGTGGCTTTCTCCCAGCATCCGCCAAACCCAGATTCGTCTGTTGGACTGCCAGATGGTGAAGCGTGATTCATCACTCTAGAGAACACATTTCCACTGTGTTTCCACTGAGTCCAATGGCGGCGAGCTTTACACCACTCCAGCCGACGCTTGGCCTTGCGCCTGGTGATCTTAGGTTTGTGTGCGGCTGCTCGGCCATGGAAACACATTTCATGAAGCTCCCGACGAACAGTTCTTGTGCTGACGTTGCTTCCAGAGGCAGTTTGGAACTCAGTAGAGAGTGTTGCAAACTAGGACTGCCGATTTTTACCCGCTTCAGCACTAACTTCAGCACTCGGCGCTCCCGTTCTGTGAGCTTGTGTGGCCTACCACTTTGTGGCTGAGCCGTTGTTTCTCCTAGACGTTTCCACTTCACATTAAACAGCACTTACAGTTGACCGGAGCAGCTCTAGTAGGACAGAAATATTGCGAACTGACTTGTTGGAAAGGTGGCATCCTATAACAGTGCCACGTTGAAAGTCACTGAGCTCTTCAGTAAGGCCATTCTACTGCCAATGTTTGTCTATGGAGATTGCATGGCTGTGTGCCTAGGTTTTATACACCTGTCAGCAACGGGTGTGGCTGAAATCGCAGAATCCACTCATTTGAAGGGGTGTCCACATACTTTTGTAAATATAGTGTATGTGAAAATGTTGATTTCCGATAATGGACTAAACTGGATAAATAACATATTTTATTTTCACAACATTACAGACAAGTCATATGTTTTGTTGTATGAGCTGTGCTGTCAAAAAGCCAATAAGACAAGATGGTTATTTGTAACACCAGTGGATTACAGCGTGTCATCGTCAAGCGACAGTATGCAGACTTTTCTGTTCTGTTTCCTTGAGAACAACACTGTGTGCATCCAAAATGGCACCCTATTCCCTATATTGTGCCGTACTTGTAGTGGGCCTTGGTCAAAAGTAGTGAACTATATAGGGAGTAAGGTACTAATTGGGATGCACACTCTGCTTGACTGTACTTCTAAGAATATTGTTAAATTATTAAAATTATCACTTTGAGTTGATATGAATCTAAAACAGGTTCAGATTTATAGGAGAATGATTATCTCGAATTGTACAATAAACAACTAGATGAATGATTGTTTTTTAACACTAACCAAAAAACAACTAAATACTGTACATATCATATCTGTTTGTTGTGGCTACTGTGGCTAAAGCATTTCAGTCCTGACAGGATGAGACGGAGAGAGAGAGAGAGAGAGAGAGAGAGAGAGGGGGAGGAATAGGGCAGAGGGCAGAGGGTGGGAGAGGAGAGGTGAGGGGAGGGAGGGAAGGGGAGAGGAGAGGGACGGAAGGGGAGAGATGGGGAGGGAGGGGGAGAGGAGGAGGAGGGCGGAGGGTGGGAGAGGAGAGGTGAGGGGAGGGAGGGAAGGGGAGAGGAGAGGGGACGGAAGGGGAGAGATGGGGAGGGAGGGGGAGAGGAGGAGGAGGAGGAGGGCGGAGGGTGGGAGAGGAGAGGTGAGGGAGGGAGGGAAGGGGAGAGGAGAGGGGACGGAAGGGGAGAGATGGGGAGGGAGGGGGAGAGGAGGAGGAGGAGGAGGGCGGAGGGTGGGAGAGGAGAGGTGAGGGGAGGAGAGGAAAGGGGAGAGAGGAGAGAGAGGAGAGGGGACGGAAGGGGAGAGATGGGGAGGGAGGGGAGAGGAGGAGGAGGAGGGCGGAGAGTGGGAGAGGAGAGGTGAGGGAGGGAGGGAAGGGGAGAGGAGAGGGGACGGAAGGGGAGAGATGGGGAGGGAGGGGGAGAGGAGGAGGAGGGCGGAGGGTGGGAGAGGAGAGGTGAGGGAGGAAGGGAGGGCAGAGGGTGGGGGAGGAGAGGGAAGGGGAGAGAGGAGAGAGGAGGAGGAGGGCAGAGGTTCTTTAGAGCAGATGAGGCTTTATGTATCTTATAATTGTTCCCCGTCTTCACTTCCATACGGTCATATAAATATGGGCAATTATTATTATCCAGAGTCTCCACCACTGTTCAGAGGAGATAATGAGTGGTGGTGTGCGTCCCAAATGGCACCCTATTCCCCATATAGTGGCACTACTATTGACCGGGGCCCAATTCCCTATATAGTGCACTACTATTGACCAGAGCCCTATTCCCTATATAATGCACTACTATTGACCAGGGCCATATTCCCTATATAGTGCACTACTTTTGACCAGGGAATAGGGTGCCATTTGGGACACAGTCGTTGAGTGAAGTGCTGTTGTTGACTGGTGCTAAAGGGGAGAAATGGGGAAGGCTGAGGAAGGCTGGAGAGACCCCTACCTCCTCTCCTGCCCTCCTCTCCTGCCCTCCTCTCTACCCTCCACTCCTCTCCTTTCCTGGAAACACTCCTCTGCTCTCCTCTTCTCTCCTGTCCTCACCTCTACTCTCCTCTACTCAGACTTCTGAAGGAATCACAACCTCAGGCCCTGCCTGTTCGCTGAAGAGTGTCTGGGAGCTTGTCTGAGAACTCACTCAGGCATAGCGGAGAGAGAGAGAGAGAGAGAGAGAGAGAGAGAGAGAGAGAGAGAGAGAGAGAGAGAGAAAATTGGACAGAAACACTTTTTGACACACTATTTGAGAAATATTTGACACATTGGAAATAATCAACCAAAAAACAGAGACAACTTGAATGCTACCTGGCCCTAAACAGAGAGTACACAGTGGCAGAATACCTGACCACTGTGACCCAAAATTAAGGAAAGCTTTGACTATGTACAGACTCAGTGAGCATAGCCTTGCTAATGAGAGCGGCCGCTGTAGGCAGACCTGGCTCTCAAGAGAAGACAGGCTATGTGCACACTGCCCACAAAATGAGCTGGAAACTGAGCTGCACTTCCTAACCTCCTGCCAAATGTATGACCAAATTAGAGACACATGTTTCTCTCAGATTACACAGAATTCTAATACCCCCATTCGTCCATTCTACTATTTGCACATTGTCAAGATACTGTACATTGCTTATGTAACATTTGAAATATTATACCTTTTTTTTCTTGCAAATAGTATATTGCAATAGCTATTCTCTTGAAACGTTTTGTCAGTGTAATGTTTACTGTTAATGTTTACTGTTAATGTTTACTGTTAGTGTTTACTGATGTTTGTTGTTAGGGTTTACTGTTAATGTTTACTGTTAGTGTTTACTGATGTTTATTGTCAGGGTTTACTGTAAGTGTTTACTGTTCATGTTCATTTGTTTTGGTCTTAGTTTTTTCACTTGCTTAAGCAATGTAAACACGTTTCCCATGCCAATAAAGCTCTTTGAATTTAATTTAATTGACAGAGACAAAGCGAGAGGCAGAAAGAGAGAGAGAGAGAGAGAGAGACAGAGAGAGAGAGACAGAGAGAGAGAGAGAGAGAGAGAGAGAGAGAGAGAGAGAGAGATGCAGATCAGCCCATCCCCAGCTCCAGCACCCTGGCACATCATTTGTTGCCATGATCTCCTCTGATACAGCTGACTGGCAGGGGACCTGCAGATGTGTCAGGTTCATCCAGACTATCTGACAGTCTGGTCAGAAGACATGTGCATCCCAGAGTTCCATAACAGTCCAGGGTAATAACTATCTATAGCAGGCTACAGAGTTCAGAGCATGTGTCCCAAATGGCCTCATATTCTCCATATAGCGCACTAAAGACCAGGTTCCATAGGGGTCAAAAGTAGTGCCTTATATAGGGATTAGGGTACCATTTGGGACATAACCAGGGACAGTGCAGTCATCTCTCTCTGACCATTAGTTGGTGATTTATTCAGTTAGGCCCAAGCCAACAGCCTTATGGGCCATTTCATAATCTATAACAGTTAGCAGTGTGATGGAATTGTAATATTGTGCTGTTCTGATAACTAATTTCTGTGTCCTATTCATGTGCTGTTCTAAGTGACTGATTGAACGAATCCTCACTTATCAGTATCTGCAATTTGGCAGTACGCCCAGACCTTGTTTTGAGAATGAAAGATACCTCAGTTTCAAGGTCTCAGGTTAGAGTGAAGAAGCCTCGTGAGGTATTGGTCGGTCACATGAATGAAGCGAACGTTAATGATTCATTAATTATGAATAAGCTAAATCATGCAAATATGACTTGTCTGCAGTATATGAGATAACTAAACGGGACTGTCCCGTTAGAGGTCCTGACAGACATTCACTATGGTGCATTAAGTTTGTTGGAACCTCTCTAGCGCACTGACAATAAACAACGATTAATTTAAAGATTGACTTCGAGTGTCCCTGTGTAAGAATTTCAGCAATTTGGCGTCACAAACTAATGATTGATTCTGCCTGCAGAACGTTCCAGCGGAAGTTTACAAGGAAAACCGGTGGTGCATTTTATGAAGCGTGAGGGAAATTCCCGTCTGACCAAAATACGACGAGACCCGCCCAGAACAGACCCTTACTGTGAGCTGCCCAGGAGGAGACACATCATCCGCAAAACAATTGAGGGACTGCAACTGATTTCAGTAAGTCAATTTAAATGAATCTTTAGTGAGTAACGCATAAAAAAAGGTACCCATAGTCTTAAAGAGAGAAGACTATTCACTAGTTTTATGAGAAGACTAGAGTGAGGGTGTAACGGTACAATGGAAAGCCTAGCTGACAGCTGTCTGTAGGCATTCATAAGAAACGTCTACGTGGTTTGCAGCCACTACAAAATAAAATAACACAATGTTTGAATCTGGCGTGTTATTTATATCTATAGCAAGGAGCGGCAAGAGAACCGTTGACAATACATATGGTGCATAGCAAGTAAAGACAAGAGAATTGTTGAAGATGCACGTGGGTTTTAAGGGAGATTACCGAGTGTATAACAGTGATATGAGCAGTCGTAATACACCGTAAGGCTGGTTACACCATAGAAATGGAATCCATGGATACTACACCCTCTCTACAGCAGCCATGACATCCTGAAAAGTAGAAACATTATATTCAGCAGTAATAAGACAGCAAGCTAGTCAATGGCAGCAGCCTTCATAACCCTAACCCTAACCTCTAACCTCTAAACCCTAAACCCTAACCCCTTTCCACTAACCACGAACCCCTAACCTCCAACCTCTAACCTCTAACCCTAAACCCTAAACCCTTACCACTAACCACCAACCTCTGAATGCTAAACACTTCATAACTCTAATTCTTAACCCTAACCTCTAACCCTAAACCCTAACCCTAAACTCTAACCCTAAACTCTAACCCCTTTCCACTAACCACTAACCCCTAACCTCAAACCCTAAACCCTTACCACTAACCACCAACCTCTGAATGCTAAACACTTCATAACCCTAATTCTTAACCCTAACCTCAAACCCTAAACCCTAACCCTTAACTCTAACCTTAACTTACCACCAACCTCTGAATGCTAAACACTTCCTAACCCTAATTCTTAACCCTAACCTCTAAATCCTAAACCCTAACCACTAACCCCTAACCTCTAACCTCTATCCCCTAACCTCTATCCCCTAACCTCTAACCCTTCACAACCCTAACCCTAGAAATGCATATAGCATGTATATAGCCTCGCTACTGTATACAGCCTCGCTACTGTATACAGCCTCGCTACTGTTATAGCCTCACTATTGTATATAGCCTCGCTACTGTATATAGCCTCGCTACTGTATATAGCCTCGCTACTGTATATAGCCTCGCTACTGTATATAGCCTCGCTACTGTATATAGCCTCACTACTGTATATAGCCTCGCTACTGTATATAGCCTCGCTACTGTATATAGCCTCTCTACTCAAAGTCACCATTATTAGTCAGTTGTACAACCAAATGCCTTCAACCGAAATGTGTCTTCCGCATTTAACCCAACCCCTCTGAATCAGAGAGGTGCGGGGGGCTGCCTTAATCAACATCCACGTCTTCGGCGCCTGGGGAACAGTGGGTTAACTGCCTTGTTCAGGGGCAGAACGACAGATTTTTTCCTTGTCAGCTCTGGGATTCGAACTTGCAACCCTCCAGTTACAAGTCCAACGCTCTAACCACTAGGCTACCTGCCGCCCCTGTATATAGCCTCGCTACTGTATATAGCCTCTCTACTGTATATAGCCTCGCTACTGTATATAGCCTCACTACTGTATATAGCCTCGCTACTGTATATAGCCTCGCTACTGTATATAGCCTCACTACTGTATATAGCCTCACTACTGTATATAGCCTCTCTACTGTATATAGCCTCGCTACTGTATATAGCCTCTCTACTGTATATAGCCTCACTACTGTATATAGCCTCTCTACTGTATATAGCCTCACTACTGTATATAGCCTCGCTACTGTATATAGCCTCTCTACTGTATATAGCCTCGCTACTGTATATAGCCTCACTACTGTATATAGCCTCGCTACTGTATATAGCCACTCTACTGTTATAGCCTCTCTACTGTATATAGCCTCGCTACTGTATATAGCCTCACTACTGTATATAGCCTCGCTACTGTATATAGCCTCTCTACTGTATATAGCCTCTCTACTGTATATAGCCTCGCTACTGTATATAGCCTCTCTACTGTATATAGCCTCTCTACTGTATATAGTCTCTCTACTGTATATAGCCTCTCTACTGTATATAGTCTCTCTACTGTATATAGCCTCTCTACTGTATATAGCCTCGCTACTGTATATAGTCTCTCTACTGTATATAGCCTCGCTACTGTATATAGCCTCTCTACTGTATATAGCCTCTCTACTGTATATAGCCTCTCTACTGTATATAGCCTCGCTACTGTATATAGCCTCTCTACTGTATATAGCCTCTCTACTGTATATAGCCTCTCTACTGTATATAGTCTCTCTACTGTATATAGCCTCTCTACTGTATATAGCCTCGCTACTGTATATAGTCTCTCTACTGTATATAGCCTCTCTACTGTATATAGTCTCTCTACTGTATATAGCCTCTCTACTGTATATAGTCTCTCTACTGTATATAGCCTCTCTACTGTATATAGCCACTCTACTGTATATAGCCACTCTACCATATATAGCCTCGCTACCGTATATAGCCTCTCTACTGTATATAGTCTCTCTACTGTATATAGCCACTCTACTGTATATAGCCTCTCTACTGTATATAGCCTCTCTACTGTATATAGCCACTCTACTGTATATAGCCACTCTACCATATATAGCCTCACTACTGTCTTTTTTACTGTTGTTTCTTACATATTGTTCACCTAATAACATTTTTGCACTGTTGGTTAGATCCTGAAAGGATTTCACTACACCTGTTATATTCGACGCATAAATAAACAAATAAACTTTGATTTGATATAAACACACCCTAACCCCAGCCAGCTCTAACCCCAGCCAGCCCTTACCCCAGCCAGCCAGCCCTTACCCCAGCCAACCAGCCAGCCTTAATCCCATCCAGCCATCCAGCCAGCCAGCCTTAACCCCAGCAAGCCAGCCTTAACCCCAGCCAGCCAGCCCTTACCCCAGCCAGCCCTAACCCCAGCCAGCCCTTACCCCAGCCAGCCAGCCCTTACCCCAGCCAGCCAGCCCTTACCCCAGCCAACCAGCCAGCCTTAATCCCATCCAGCCATCCAGCCATCCAGCCAGCCAGCCTTAACCCCAGCAAGCCAGCCTTAACCCCAGCCAGCCAGCCCTAACCCCAGCCAACCAGGCCTAACCCCAGCTAACCAGCCCTAACCCCAGCCTACCAGCCCTACCCCAGCCAGCCCTAACCCCAGCCAGCTATTCCTGACCCCAGCCAGCCCTAACCCCAGCCAGCCAGCACTAACCCCAGCCAGCCAGCCCTAACCCCAGCCAGCCAGCCATTCCTGACCCCAGCCAGCCACCCACCAGGGATGTAAACGAAACACTAGGACTGAGACATATGTCAGAGAGTGTTACCATGGTAAAACAGCTTATTCTGACTGACAACTATATTGCTTCTGCTGTAGAGCAACAAAAAAATCTCTCTCTCTCTCTCTCTCTCTCTCTCCCTCTCCCTCTCCCTCTCCCTCTCCCTCCCTTGGGACTGAGTTTCACTCCTCTTCTACTGGGTCAACCACAGGGAGATAATCCGCTACCAATTTACTTGACTGATGGCCCAATTATGACTGTTTACGTCA
Source organism: Brachymystax lenok tsinlingensis (assembly GCA_030435695.1). NCBI lineage: Eukaryota > Metazoa > Chordata > Actinopteri > Salmoniformes > Salmonidae > Brachymystax > Brachymystax lenok. The sequence goes on along the minus strand of CM059794.1, from coordinate 40,947,930 downwards.
TGGTTAATATGTCCTTCTTTGATTGAGCAGAAGCACCCCTTTAATTAATCCCCATTGAAGAGAGAGCTGTGATGATGATGATGATAACGAAGAGGAACACTCTGGGATATCTCCAGCTTTTACAGAGAGAAGTGGAAAACCCTGAAACACAAATGGAGTCATTGAGAGTGTGTGTGTGTGTGTGTGTGTGTGTGTGTGTGTATGTGTGTGTGTGTGTGTGTGTGTGTGTTTTCACAGCGCTGTACTCACACCACCCGTCTTTTACACCGCTGCTATTCTCTGCTGTTATCATCTATGCATGTACATATCACCTCAACTAACCTGTGCCGGTGCCCCCTGTATATAGTCTCCACATTGACTCTGTACCAGTTCCCCCCTGTATATAGTCTCCACATTGACTCTGTACCAGTTCCCCCCTGTATATAGTCTCCACATTGACTCTGTACCGGTACCCCCTGTATATAGCCTCCACATTGACTCTGTACCGGTTCCCCCTGTATATAGCCTCCACATTGACTCTGTACCAGTACCCCCTGTATATAGTCTCCACATTGACTCTGTACCAGTACCCCCTGTATATAGCCTCCACATTGACTCTGTGCAGTACCCCCTGTATATAGCCTCCACATTGACTCTGTACCGGTTCCCCCCTGTATATAGCCTCCACATTGACTCTGTACCGGTTCCCCCCTGTATATAGCCTCCACATTGACTCTGTACCGGTTCACCCCTGTATATAGCCTCCACACTGACTCTGTACCGGTTCCCCCCTGTATATAGCCTCCACATTGACTCTGTACCGGTTCCCCCCTGTATATAGCCTCCACACTGACTCTGTACCGGTTCACCCCTGTATATAGCCTCCACACTGACTCTGTACCGGTACCCCCCTGTATATAGCCTCCACATTGACTCTGTACCGGTTCACCCCTGTATATAGCCTCCACACTGACTCTGTACCGGTTCCCCCCTGTATATAGCCTCCACATTGACTCTGTACCGGTTCCCCCCTGTATATAGTCTCCACACTGACTCTGTACCGGTACCCCCTGTATATAGTCTCCACACTGACTCTGTACCGGTACCCCCTGTATATAGTCTCCACATTGACTCTGTACCAGTACCCCCTGTATATAGCCTCCACATTGACTCTGTACCGGTACCCCCTGTATATAGTCTCCACATTGACTCTGTACCGGTACCCCCTGTATATAGTCTCCACATTGACTCTGTACCAGTACCCCCTGTATATAGTCTCGCTATTGTTATTTTACTGTTGCTCTTTAACTACTTGTTACTTTTATTTCTTATTCTTATCAGTATGTTTTTACAGCATTGTTGGTTAGGGGCTTGTAAGTAAGCATTTCACTGTAAGGTCTACCTACACCTGTTGTATTCGACGCATGTGACTAATACAATTTGATTTGATTTGATTGACTGGTAGACACCTGTCATGTCTTCCAGGTGATCATTATCTTTCTGTACAGACTGAGCAACAGTGTTGAAGAACAACCTTGTGGGGTTTCACCTCCTATAAAAGAGACGTGAACCATTCCACCTTGTTGGGTATCACCTCCTATAAAAGAGATGTGAACCATTCCACCTTGTGGGGTTTCACCTCCTATAAAAGAGACGTGAACCATTCCACCTTGTTGGGTTTCACCTCCTATAAAAGAGACGTGAACAATTCCACCTTGTTGGGTATCATCTCCTATAAAAGAGACGTGAACCATTCCACCTTGTGGGGTATCACCTCCTATAAAAGAGACGTGAACCATTCCACCTTGTGGGGTTTCACCTCCTATAAAAGAGACGTGAACCATTCCACCTTGTGGGGTATCACCTCCTATAAAAGAGACGTGAACCATTCCACCTTGTGGGGTTTCACCTCCTATAATAGAGACGTGAACCATTCCACCTTGTTGGGTTTCACCTCCTATAAAAGAGACGTGAACCATTCCACCTTGTTGGGTTTCACCTCCTATAAAAGCGACGTGAACCATTCCACCTTGTTGGGTTTCACCTCCTATAAAAGAGACGTGAACCATTCCACCTTGTTGGGTTTCACCTCCTATAAAAGAGACGTGAACCATTCCACCTTGTTGGGTTTCACCTCCTATAAAAGAGACGTGAACCATTCCACCTTGTTGGGTTTCACCTCCAACGTGTACTGTCTATATATATATATATAGAGAGAGAGAGTCAGACAGTCAGACAGTCAGAAACAGATGTGGTTGATGTGAGGGCTGTCAGTAGGAGATGTGGTTGATGTGAGATGTGAGGGCTGTCAGTAGGAGATGTGGTTGATGTGAGATGTGAGGGCTGTCAGTAGGAGATGTGGTTGATGTGAGATGTGAGGGCTGTCAGTAGGAGATGTGGTTGATGTGAGATGTGAGGGCTGTCAGTAGGAGATGTGGTTGATGTGAGATGTGAGGGCTGTCAGTAGGAGATGTGAGATGTGAGGGCTGTCAGTAGGAGATGTGGTTGATGTGAGATGTGAGGGCTGTCAGTAGGAGATGTGAGATGTGAGGGTTGTCAGTAGAACAGAGAACGTTGCTGCTGCCACGTCTAGTAACAAGGCTGTTATATGTTGTCGGTTTAACTATGGCTTCGTCCATTGTCCCTGTCAGTATCACGGCTCGAACTAGTGATCCTCTGGTTCGCAAAGACACGTGACAACCTACTAGACAGTTAAAAAGTTAGCAATTCAGCGATGCAAGCAGAGACATCTCAAGCTGTGGATTGAGGTTACAGTATACGATCTTATGTCTGTTACATAGGTCAGGTAACAACACAGGCTTTGGGTTTGCCGTTTGAAGACCCTGAACATATTGTCAGTGACGAAATCTGATTCCCAATAAGGTCCGACACAAGTAATCATGCGTAAGGTTTTCCTCTAGGTTTTCCTCTAAAGGAAAAGGAACAGCAAGTCTTGAATGATGGCTATAGCTGCTAGCTGTTTTCTTAACGATGTGTGTGTGTGTGTGTGTGTGTGTGTGTGTGTGTGTGTGTGTGTGTGTGTGTGTGTGTGTGTGTGTGTGTGTGTGTGTGTGTGTGTAGCTCTTGTGGGGGTGGGCTTCACTACAGGCCAGAGAGAGGTGGAATAAGATGGAACTGTTGGATAATATTACAAAGCGAAACCCAATTAACAGAAATGTGATAAGGGAATATATGAAATGCCAAAGATGGATTGTTTCATTAGCAGTTAAAAAAGATGGTTTAACCTTGTGCTTCTGCTCTCTCTCTTTCCCTCTCCCTATCTCTCTCTCTCTCTCTCTTTCCCTCTCTCTCCATCTCCATCTCTAGCTCTCTCTCTATCTCTCCCTCTCTCTCCATCTCCATCTCTAGCTCTCTCTCTTTCCCTCTCCCTCTATTTCTCCCTCCTTACATCCATCTCTCACTCCCTCTCCTTCTCTCTTGCCCTGTTCCTTCCCTGGTCTCCCTCTTTCACTCTCACTCTCTCACGTTCTACCAGTAACAGTACAATATCCTGAGTTAACAGAGACAGAGAGAGCACGAGAGAGAGAGAGAGAGAGAGAGAGAGAGAGAGAGAGAGAGAGAGAGAGAGAGAGAGAGAGAGAGAGCAGCAAGTGGTCATACAGAATACAAACATATTAGGAAGTTTCATCAGTAGATTAAAGCCACTTCTATAAATACTTAAATACATTAGAGGGAAGGTTGTTTTAATTCACAATGTTGGTACAGTAATGTAGCTCTGACCAATCACAACGTTGGTACAGTAACGTAGCTCTGACCAATCACAATGTTGGTACAGTAATGTAGCTCTGACCAATCACAATGTTGGTACAGTAACGTAGCTCTGACCAATCACAATGTTGGTACAGTAATGTAGCTCTGACCAATCACAATGTTGGTACAGTAATGTAGCTCTGACCAATCACAATGTTGGTACAGTAATGTAGCTCTGACCAATCACAATGTTGGTACAGTAATGTAACTCTGACCAATCACAATGTTGGTACAGTAATGTAGCTCTGACCAATCACAATGTTGGTACAGTAATGTAGCTCTGACCAATCACAATGTTGGTACAGTAACGTAGCTCTGACCAATCACAATGTTGGTACAGTAACGTAGCTCTGACCAATCACAATGTTGGTACAGTAACGTAGCTCTGACCAATCACAATGTTGGTACAGTAACGTAGCTCTGACCAATCACAATGTTGGTACAGTAATGTAGCTCTGACCAATCACAATGTTGGTACAGTAATGTAGCTCTGACCAATCACAATGTTGGTACAGTATCTCTATCACCAACCTCTCTCCTTCTTTCTGTCTCAGTCGTTCTTTCTGCCTATCATTCTCTCTCTTTCTCTCTCTCTTTCTACCTCTCTCTCTGTCTCTCTTTCTCCCTCCAACCTCTGTCTCAATCTCCCTCTCATTTCCACCATCTCTGTGGCTGTGGTCGATGCACGAAGTAATTAAATTTTCTCTAATGAATACATTTATTCCACTGTTAGCCTGTATTTGGTCAGATCCTAATATGCGATGGCAATGCATGTCCTGTAAAATAATTAAAGTTTGATTTAACCACGGATTCTCATGTATAATACTTTTTTTTATAATGAATCTACTTAATCCATTAGGCACTTAACTTGAAAAACTGAACTTGAGTTTTAATGCAAATTATCAGACGGGAAAAAAGGAAGGTGAGAGGAAATTAAGTGGAAAATCCAAATCGTTAAAACGTGTGAGTCGTTCGTTTCGTTCCGAACTCACCGGACGGGTGTCCCGTCTGCCGTGTGCCAATACCAATTTCATATTTTAAATTATTCAAGGGACGAAAATACTTCTCAGCTCGGCATAGCAAGCATTTAAAAAATCCAAATGAGTCCAGCATATTTATTCAAGCATTGATTGGCTGGGGAAGTGATAGATGTTTAGCAGGGGAAGCTCTACCAGACTACCAGAACAGTCGATAGTAAAAAGAGGTTCTGATGATCCTAATGAGTGTGTGTGTGTGTGTGTGTGTGTGTGTGTGTGTGTGTGTGTGTGTGTGTGTGTGTGTGTGTGTGTGTTTGCAGGGCGGGCTCCAGGCATCAGTGACACGAGCAGTCGTTTAGGGCCCCCGGCTGCTAGGGGGCCCCGTATGTTAAATAACTATTTTAGGAACTCAGTCGGGGTCTCAACTCAATGCTGAAAGTTAGAATAGTAGAATACAGCAGGTGCAATTTCGAAATGTGGTGGTGTGTCAGCAATTTGTCTCTTGTCATGTCAGTCACTGACAGTCACTCCATTAGCCATGGCAGCTAACATTTTTATTATGTTGAATACCAACTGGGCACGCAGGGCACATGCACAGGTAGCCCACCTTAATTTTGTTAGTCACTCTCACCTAGATATCATATTAACACGGCATACGTAATGGAAAAAGGAAAAAGGGCTAGAATTGCAGGAAATCAACTTTAAAGGGAACATGCCCCCACTCCCCTCCCCACTCCACCCACCCAACCAAATCTTGCTTGGAGCCGGCCCTGTGTGTGTGTGTGTGTGTGTGTGAGTGTGTGTTTGATGATGATGCTAATGAGAAAGGTCTGAACGAGGGGGAAGAATCTCACTGGGGGCCAAAATCGGAGAAACTTGATAGTGCCCTCCATTCAACTCTCTTGCATTTGATGTCAATGAGAGATTGAATGATTCAGTCCTTAAGACGATTCATGAATTATTTAAAATGATATAATATGGATTAATAGGCTATTGATCTTCGTTTTATTCACCCTCTCTGACAGAAAACTGATAGCCAACTAATCTAATGGAAAAATAATGGAGAGAAAGAACTGGAGGGCAAATCTGAACCTTATTCCCTAAATCCTCTGTGGTGCACGCCTCTGTCTGAAACAGTGTAGCAGCGCTACTACAGCAGTAATACGATAGCAGTAATACTAGAGCAGCAATAATATAGCAGTACTACTATACTAGTAATACTATAGCAGCAATAATATAGCAGTAATAATATTGCAGTAATACTATACTAGTAATACTATAGCAGCAATAATATAGCAGTAATAATATTGCAGTAATACTATACTAGTAATACTATAGCAGCAATAATATAGCAGTAATACTATACTAGTAATACTATAGCAGCAATAATATAGCAGTAATACTATACTAGTAATACTATAGCAGCAATAATAAAGCAGTAATACAATACTAGTATAATATATCAGCAATAATATAGCAGTAATACTATACTAGTAATACTATAGCAGCAATACTATAGCAGTAATACTATACTAGTAATACCATAGCAGAAATAATATAGCAGTAATACTATACTAGTAAAACTATACTAGAAATACTATAGCAGCAATAATATAGCAGTAATACTATACTAGTAATACTATAGCAGCAATAATATAGCAGTACTATACTAGTAACAATACAGCAAGCAACAATACTAAGAGTAATACTATACACTAGCAAAAACCATACTGGTGAAATACTATAGCAACAATAATATAGCAGTAATACCATACTAGCAACAATTCATAGCAGCAATAATATAGCAGTAATACTACATACCAGTAATACTATGTAAAGCAATACTATAGCAAGTAATACTATACCAGTAATACCACAGCAGAAACAACATAGCAGCAATTACCATACCAGCAAAAAACCATACCAGAAACACCATAGCAGCAATAATATAGCAGTAACACCATACCAGTAACACCATTACAGCAGCAAATAATATACAGCACACCATACACCAGTAACACCATGTTGCAACACCATAGCAGCAACACCATACCAGTAACACCACAGTTATGCAACATTATAGCAGCATAATATACAATAGCAAAACCATACCAGAAACACCATATGTTGCCAACAATATACAGCAGTAATACATACAGTAACACCATGTTAAGCAAACAATATAGTTGTTATAACACTATACTAGTAACACCATGCAGCAACACTATGTTGTGCTACTACACCAGTAACACCACAGCAAGAAACAATAGCAGCAATACCACCAGTAAACCGTACCAGAAACACCTATGTTAAGCAATAATATACAGCTATAACACTTACACCAGCAACAATTACAGCTGCAACAACATGTTATAACACCATACCAGCAGTACCATGTTACAACACCATACCAGCAACACCATGCTATGCCAATAATAGCAGCAACATGCTATGGCATGTAAGCTGTGCAGTAACACTACACCAGCAAAACGACAGTGTTAACACTAGCAGCACCACCATAGCTGCACCACCATACCAGCAACACTATGTTGAGTAACACCATGTTGCGCACCACCACACCAGCAACACCATAGCAGCAACACCATGCTATGCAGCAACACCATAGCAGCAACACTGTTGAGCAGCACTCACTGCAGTAACACAACACCAGCAACACCACAGGCCAACAACACAGCAGCAACACTACAGCAGCACCACTACAGCAGCAACACCACACCAGCAACATAGCCAAATAACATATCGGCAATACTACAGCAGCACCACCACAGCAGCAATACCATACCAGCAACATACAGAAGCACACATGCAGTAATACCATAGTTAAGAAACACCATGTTGCAGTACCACTACACCAGCAATACCATATAAGTAATAATATAGCAGCACCACTACACTAGTAATGCCACTATAGCAATAAATATAGCAGCAATAACATAGCAGTAATACACTATACCAGTAATACTATAGAAGTAATAATTTAGCAGTAACACCATAGCAGTAATACTATAGCAGTAATAATATAGCAGTAATAATATAGCAGTAATACTATACTAGTAATACTATAGCAGTAATAATATAGCAGTAATACTATACTAGTAATACTATAGAAGTAATAATTTAGCAGTAATACTATAGCAGTAATACTATAGCAGTAATAATATAGCAGTAATAATATAGCAGTAATACTATACTAGTAATACTATAGCAGTAATAATATAGCAGTAATAATATAGCAGTAATACTATACTAGTAATACTATAGAAGTAATAATTTAGCAGTAATACTATAGCAGTAATACTATAGCAGTAATAATATAGCAGTAATAATATAGCAGTAATACTATACTAGTAATACTATAGCAGTAATAATATAGCAGTAATAATATAGCAGTAATACTATACTAGTAATACTATAGAAGTAATAATTTAGCAGTAATACTATAACAGTAAAACTCTTCTGGGAAATGTTTCCAATTCAAAAAATACATTAGATGAGAACAATGTTGGAGCAGTTTTATAATCACCCTCTATTGTATGGTCCTGGGTGATAACACACTTCCTAATGGCAAAACACAGCCCACTGGGCAAAAGCTTGTTAAATCAATGTTATCCCCCACACACACATTTTATTTATTTATTATAATAACATGCAATGTGATGCCGCTGAATCAACGTGAGAAACTGATTGGATTGGCAAAAAGTAATCAAAGTAAGGGAATTTCACCCAACTTTTAACCTAAATCCAAAGACATGGTGACACTGTTTGTTGATTTCACGTTGAATTCACGTTAGTTGACAACTAAACCAAATAAAATAAAATAAATTAAACTGACTACTGTACCCAGCGGGAGACCTGTAAGCAGACCTATAAACAGACCTATAACCAGATCTATAATACCTATAAACAGACATATAAACAGACCTATAAACAGACCTATATACAGACCTATAAACAGACCTATAATACCTGTAAACAGACCTATAAACAGACCTATAAACAGACCTACAATACCTATAAACAGACATATTAACAGACCTATAAACAGACCTATAAACAGACTTATAAACAGACCTATATACAGACCTATAAACAGACCTATAATACCTGTAAACAGACCCATAAACAGACCTATAAACAGACCTATAAACAGACTTATAAACATACTTATAAACAGACCTATATACAGACCTATAATACCTATAAACAGACCTATAAACAGACCTATAAACAGACCTATAAACAGACCTATAATACCTATAATCAGACTTATAAACAGACCTATAAACAGACCTATAATACCTATAATCAGACTTATAAACAGACCTATAATACCTATAAACAGACCTATAAACAGACCTATAAACAGACCTGTAAACAGACCTATAAACAGACCTATAAACAGACCTATAAACAGACCTATAAAGAGACCTATAAACAGACCTATAATACCTATAAACAGACCTATAAACAGACTTATAAACAGACCAATAAACAGACCTATAAACAGACCTATAATACCTGTAAACAGACCTATAAACAGATCTATAATACCTATAAACAGACCTATATAAACAGACTTATAAACAGACCTATAAACAGACCTATAAACAGACTTATTAACAGACCTATAAACAGACCTATAAACAGACTTATTAACAGACCTATAAACAGACCTATAAACAGACCTATAAACAGACCTATAATCAGACCTATAAACAGACCTATAATCAGACCTATAAACATACCTATAAAGAGACCTATAAACAGAACTATATACAGACCTATAATACCTATAAACAGACCTATAAACAGACCTATAAACAGACTTATAATCAGACCTATAAACAGACTTATAAACAGACCTATAAAAAGACCTGTAAACAGACCTATAAACAGACCTATAATCAGACCGATAAACAGACTTATAAACAGACCTATAAACAGACTTATAAACAGACCAATAAACAGACCTATAATCAGACCTATAAACTTACCTATAAAGAGACCTATAAAAAGACCTATATACAGACCTATAATACCTATAAACAGACCTATAAACAGACCTATAAACAGACTTATAATCAGACCTATAAACAGACTTATAAACAAACCTATAAACAGACCTATAAACAGACCTGTAAACAGACCTGTAAACAGACTTATAAACAGACCTATAAAAAGACCTGTAAACAGACCTATAAACAGACCTATAATACCTGTAAACAGACCTATAAACAGATCTATAATACCTATAAACAGACCTATATAAACAGACTTATAAACAGACCTATAAACAGACCTATAAACAGACTTATTAACAGACCTATAAACAGACCTATAATCAGACCTATAAACAGACCTATAAACAGACCTATAATCAGACCTATAAACAGACCTATAATCAGACCTATAAACTTACCTATAAAGAGACCTATAAACAGACCTATATACAGACCTATAATACCTATAAACAGACCTATAAACAGACCTATAAACAGACTTATAATCAGACCTATAAACAGACTTATAAACAAACCTATAAACAGACCTATAAACAGACCGATAAACAGACTTATAAACAGACCTATAATACCTATAAACAGACCTATAAACAGACCTATAAACAGACCTATAATACCTATAATCAGACTTATAAACAGACCTATAATACCTATAAACAGACCTATAAACAGACCTATAATACCTATAAACATACCTATAAACAGACCTATAATACCTATAAACAGACCTATAAACAGACCTATAAACAGACCTATAATACCTATAAACAGACATAAACAGACCTATAATACCTATAAACAGACCTATAAACAGACCTATAAACAGACCTGGAAACAGACCTATAAACAGACCTATAAACAGATAATACCTATAAACAGACCTATAAACAGACCTATAATACCTATAATCAGACTTATAAACAGACCTATAAACAGACCTATAAACAGACCTGTAAACAGACCTATAAACAGACCTATAATACCTCTAAACAGACCTATAAACAGACCTATAATACCTATAAACAGACCTATAAACAGACCTATAATACCTATAATCAGACTTATAAACAGACCTATAAACAGACCTATAAACAGACCTATAATACCTATAATCAGACCTATAAACAGACCTATAAACAGACCTATAAAGAGACCTATAAACATACCTATAAAGAGACCTATAAACAGACCTATAATCAGACCTATAAACAGACTTATAAACAAACCTATAAACAGACCTATAAACATGTTAAGTTATATATTTCTGCCAATGAACCCTCCCCCCTGCTAATAGCACAACCCCCCCACACACACACAAACTCCTGCACATGAAATGACAGCCATTAGAGACCAACTACTCCGCTTGACAGTTTCCATAGTTTCTGTTCATTTCTAATAATGTCGTAAGGTTCAAATTATTTCTAATTAGAGAAAAGATAAACTACACTGATTGTTTGTGATTGTCCTTTTGATAAACCATCAGGTCGTGGACTACACGTTAATGTTTCAACGACTCCAGGTCTCGGACTACACCTCTCTCTCTCTCTCTCTCTCTCTCTCTCTCTCTCTCTCTCTCTCTCTCTCTCTCTCTCTCTCACACACACACACACACACACACACACACACACACACACACACAAATGTAATTGTATATTTCTCTTCATGTTCATTCAGGCTGTCATCCCATCTCAGATAATGTTTATCATATTGAATCCCTGTATATTATGTCATCCTTGTATTGGAAAATAAAAACATGTATTTAGATAATGGAGTGTTTGAATGTTGTGAACCCGTGGGGGAGTGGAATGAAGTGCTACCATGTGACTCAGTGCTGGAACCCTCCTCTGTATAGACCCATAGGGGCCTGTACGACATTATGTAAGATCCTGTTTTAAAGTGGGATATCACTTTATTGCTATCTTTCCCTAGGAGCCTATAAACCAGTACATTGCTTTCTATCACAGTTTGTATTTTTCCACAGCACAACCAACCTAGCCAGCATCAGGAGAACAACAACCACAACCAACCTAGCCAGCATCAGGAGGACGACAACCACAACCAACCTAGCCAGCATCAGGAGAACAACTACCACAACCAACCTAGCCAGCATCAGGAGAACAACTACCACAACCAACCTAGCCAGCATCAGGAGAACAACTACCACAACCAACCTAGCCAGCATCAGGAGAACAACTACCACAACCAACCTAGCCAGCATCAGGAGAACAACAACCACAACCAACCTAGCCAGCATCAGGAGAACAACAACCACAACCAACTTAGCCAGCATCAGGAGGACGACAACCACAGCCAAAACAGCAGTGATTATCATGGCAAAGCAGCACTGTGATTATCATGGCATGGCAGCACTGTGATTATCATGGCATAGCAGCACTGTGATTATCATGGTATAGCAGCACTGTGATTATCATGTTATAGCATCACTGTGATTATCATGTTATAGCAGCACTGTGATTATCATGGCATAGCAGCACTGTGATTATCATGGTATAGCAGCACTGTGATTATCATGTTATAGCAGCACTGTGATTATCATGGCATAGCAGCACTGTGATTATCATGGTATAGCAGCACTGTGATTATCATGGTATAGCAGCACTGTGATTATCATGGCATAGCAGCACTGTGATTATCATGGCATAGCAGCACTGTGATTATCATGGCATAGCAGCACTGTGATTATCATGGCATAGCAGTACTGTGACTATCATGGTATAGCAGCACTGTGATTATCATGTTATAGCAGCACTGTGATTATCATGTTATAGCAGCACTGTGATTATCAAGTTATAGCAGCACATTATCATGGTATAGCAGCACTGTGATTATCATGTTATAGCAGCACTGTGATTATCATGGTATAGCAGTACTGTGATTATCATGTTATAGCAGCACTGTGATTATCATGGTATAGCAGTACTGTGATTATCAAGTTATAGCAGCACTGTGATTAGCATGTTATAGCAGTACTGTGATTATCATGGCATAGCAGTACTGTGATTAGCATGGTATAGCAGCACTGTGATTATCAAGTTATAGCAGCACTGTGATTAGCATGTTATAGCAGTACTGTGATTATCATGGCATAGCAGTACTGTGATTAGCATGTTATAGCAGCACTGTGATTATCATGGCATAGCAGTACTGTTATTAGCATGTTATAGCATTATTGTGATTATCATGTTATATCAGTACTGTGATTAGCATGTTATAGCAGTACTGTGATTATCATGGCATAGCAGTACTGTGATTATCATGGCATAGCAGTACTGTGATTAGCATGTTATAGCATTATTGTGATTAGCATGTTATAGCAGTACTGTGATTATCATGGCATAGCAGTACTGTGATTAGCATGGTATAGCAGCACTGTGATTATCAAGTTATAGCAGCACTGTGATTAGCATGTTATAGCAGTACTGTGATTATCATGGCATAGCAGTACTGTGATTAGCATGTTATAGCAGCACTGTGATTATCATGGCATAGCAGTACTGTTATTAGCATGTTATAGCATTATTGTGATTATCATGTTATATCAGTACTATGATTAGCATGTTATAGCAGTACTGTGATTATCATGGCATAGCAGTACTGTGATTATCATGGCATAGCAGTACTGTGATTAGCATGTTATAGCATTATTGTGATTATCATGTTATATCAGTACTGTGATTAGCATGTTATAGCATTATTGTGATTATCATGTTATAGCAGTACTGTGATTATCATGGCATAGCAGTACTGTGATTATCATGACATAGCAGTACTGTGATTATCATGACATAGCAGTACTGTGATTATCATGTTATAGCAGTACTGTGATTATCATGGCATAGCAGTACTGTGATTATCATGGCATAGCAGTACTGTGATTATCATGTTATAGCAGTACTGTGATTATCATGTTATAGCAGTACTGTGATTATCATGTTATAGCAGTACTGTGATTATCATGGCATAGCAGTACTGTGATTATCATGTTATAGCAGTACTGTGATTATCATGTTATAGCAGTACTGTGATTATCATGTTATAGCAGTACTGTGATTATCATGGCATAGCAGTACTGTGATTATCATTGCATAGCAGCACTGTGATTATCATGTTATAGCAGTACTGTGATTATCATGTTATAGCAGTACTGTGATTATCATGTTATAGCAGTACTGTGATTATCATGTTATAGCAGTACTGTGATTATCATGTTATAGCAGCACTGTGATTATCATGTTATAGCAGCACTGTGACTATCATGTTATAGCAGCACTATGATTAGGTAGCTGTATATAAATATATATATATTTTTTTGAAGGGGGCGTTCACAGTGACAGCACACTACATGTTACTGACATGAATATAATCTTAACAACTTCTACCTCATGAGCGTTGCGAGCGCTCACGTGCACTATAAACAAAGCGCCTAGTCAGAGGGTTAGAAAAGTCAAATGAAAACGTAATGTGGCCTGTTTCAAAACATGAACCAGAAATGTCTTAAATGTTACAATAAACTGTGAAACGTTAGCAACTATAGTGTAATATGGTTATATGGATTTAACAAATATACATTTTAACTTGTGAAAGCAACAACCAACATTTCAACAAGTGAACAAAGCACCTATGGTCCCTCGCCGCCACAGACACCCTATTTCCTATATAGTGCACTACTTTAGACCAGGGCCCATAGCACCCTATTCCCTATATAGTGCACTACTTTAGACCAGGGCCCATAGCACCCTATTCCCTATATAGTGCACTACTTTTGACCAGGGCCCAGAGCACCCTATTCCCTATATAGTGCACCACAGAAAAACGCATGTGAAAAATGTTATAAATTGATTTGCATTTTAATGAGGGAAATAAGTATTTGACCCCCTCTCAATCAGAAAGATTTCTGGCTCCCAGGTGTCTTTTATATAGGTAACGAGCTGCGATTAGGAGCACACTCTTAAAGGGAGTGCTCCTAATCTCAGCTTGTTACCTGTATAAAAGACACCTGTCCACAGAAGCAATCAATCAATCAGATTCTAAACTCTCCACCATGGCCAAGACCAAAGAGCTCTCCAAGGATGTCAGGGACAAGATTGTAGACCTACACAAGGCTGGAATGGGCTACAAGACCATCACCAAGCAGCTTGGTGAGAAGGTGACAACAGTTGGTGCGATTATTCGCAAATGGAAGAAACACAAAAGAACTGTCAATCTCCCTCGGCCTGGGGCTCCATGCAAGATCTCACCTCGTGGAGTTGCAATGATCATGAGAACAGTGAGGAATCAGCCCAGAACTACACGGGAGGATCTTGTCAATGATCTCAAGGCAGCTGGGACCATAGTCACCAAGAAAACAATTGGTACCACACTACGCCCTGAAGGACTGAAATCCAGCAGCGCCCGCAAGGTCCCCCTACTCAAGAAAGCACATATACATGCCCATCTGAAGTTTGCCAATGAACATCTGAATGATTCAGAGGACAACTGGGTGAAAGTGTTGTGGTCAGATGAGACCAAAATGGAGCTCTTTGGCATCAACTCAACTCGCCGTGTTTGGAGGAGGAGGAATGCTGCCTATGACCCAAAGAACACCATCCCCACCGTCAAACATGGAGGTAGAAACATTATGCTTTGGGGGTGTTTTTCTGCTAAGGGGACAGGACAACTTCACCGCATCAAAGGGACGATTGACGGGGCCATGTACCGTCAAATCTTGGGTGAGAACCTCCTTCCCTCAGCCAGGGCATTGAAAATGGGTCATGGATGGGTATTCCAGCATGACAATGACCCAAAACACACGGCCAAGGCAACAAAGGAGTGGCTCAAGAAGAAGCACATTAAGGTCCTGGAGTGGCCTAGCCAGTCTCCAGACCTTAATCCCATAGAAAATCTGTGGAGGGAGTTGAAGGTTCGAGTTGCCAAACATCAGCCTCGAAACCTTAATGACTTAGAGAAGATCTGCAAAAAGGAGTGGGACAAAATCCCTCCTGACATGTGTGCAAACCTGGTGGCCAACTACAAGAAACGTCTGACCTCTGTGATTGCCAACAAGGGTTTTGCCACCAAGTACTAAGTCAAGTTTTGCAGAGGGGGTCAAATACTTATTTCCCTCATTAAAATGCAAATCAATTTATAACATTTTTCACATTCGTTTTCTGGATTCTTTTGTTGTTATTCTGTCTCTCACTGTTCAAATAAACCTACCATTAAAATTATAGACTGATAATTTCTTTGTCAGTGGGCAAACGTACAAAATCAGCAGGGGATCAAATACTTTTTTCCCCTCCCTGTATATATATTTTTAAAATACAAAGAAAATGGATGTAATACTCCCAAATGTCCGATTTAATTACATTTCTGGTTTATTTTCCCAACAGGAGGACGCTTCATCTACTCTACCTCGGCACCACCGCTTCCCACCGATCTGTGTGACTCAGTGGGACTTTATTTGGGTACAGTATGGCCTTCGCAGGAAGAACTACAGTAGATATCTTTAACACTCCTACATTTTCACAACACTCAGTACTCAGGACATGGTCAACAGGTTGCCATTATACAACACTCAGTACTCAGCAGATGGTCAACAGGTTGGCATTATATAACACTCAGTACTCAGGACATGGTCAACAGGTTGGCATTATAACACTCAGTACTCAGGACATGGTCAACAAGTTGGCATTATAACACTCAGTACTCAGCACATGGTCAACAGGTTGGCATTATATAACACTCAGTACTCAGCCTATGGTCAACAGGTTGGCATTAAAACACTCAGTACTCAGCACATGGTCAACAGGTTGGCATTATAACACTCAGTACTCAGCACATGGTCAACAGGTTGGCATTATATAACACTCAGTACTCAGCACATGGTCAACAGGTTGGCATTATAACACTCAGTACTCAGCACATGGTCAACAGGTTGGCATTATATAACACTCAGTACTCAGGACATGGTCAACAGGTTGCCATTATATAACACTCAGTACTCAGGACATGGTCAACAGGTTGGCATTATAAAACTCAGTACTCAGCACATGGTCAACAGGTTGGAATTATAACACTCAGTACTCAGCACATGGTCAACAGGTTGGCATTATAACACTCAGTATTCAGGACATGGTCAACAGGTTGCCATTATATAACACTCAGTACTCAGCACATGGTCAACAGGTTGGCATTATATAACACTCAGTACTCAGCCTATGGTCAACAGGTTGGCATTAAAACACTCAGTACTCAGCACATGGTCAACAGGTTGGCATTATAACACTCAGTACTCAGCACATGGTCAACAGGTTGGCATTATATAACACTCAGTACTCAGCACATGGTCAACAGGTTGGCATTATAACACTCAGTACTCAGCACATGGTCAACAGGTTGGCATTATAACACTCAGTACTCAGGACATGGTCAACAGGTTGGCATTATAACACTCAGTACTCAGCACATGGTCAACAGGTTGCCATTATATAACACTCAGTACTCAGCACATGGTCAACAGGTTGGCATTATAACACTCAGTACTCAGCACATGGTCAACAGGTTGGCATTATATAACACTCAGTACTCAGCACATGGTCAACAGGTTGGCATTATAACACTCAGTACTCAGCACATGGTCAACAGGTTGGCATTATATAACACTCAGTACTCAGGACATGGTCAACAGGTTGCCATTATATAACACTCAGTACTCAGCACATGGTCAACAGGTTGGCATTATAAAACTCAGTACTCAGCACATGGTCAACAGGTTGGCATTATAACACTCAGTACTCAGCACATGGTCAACAGGTTGGCATTATATAACACTCAGTATTCAGGACATGGTCAACAGGTTGCCATTATATAACACTCAGTACTCAGCACATGGTCAACAGGTTGGCATTATATAACACTCAGTACTCAGCACATGGTCAACAGGTTGGCATTATAACACTCAGTACTCAGCACATGGTCAACAGGTTGGCATTATAACACTCAGTACTCAGGACATGGTCAACAGGTTGCCATTATATAACACTCAGTACTCAGCACATGGTCAACAGGTTGGCATTATATAAAACTCAGTACTCAGCACATGGTCAACAGGTTGGCATTATAACACTCAGTACTCAGCACATGGTCAACAGGTTGGCATTATAACACTCAGTACTCAGCACATGGTCAACAGGTTGGCATTATAAAACTCAGTACTCAGCACATGGTCAATAGGTTGGCATTATATAACACTCAGTACTCAGCACATGGTCAACAGGTTGGCATTAAAACACTCAGTACTCAGCACATGGTCAACAGGTTGGCATTATAGCACTCAGTACTCAGCACATGGTCAACAGGTTGGCATTTTAACACTCAGTACTCAGCACATGGTCAACAGGTTGGCATTATAACACTCAGTACATGGTCAACAGGTTGGCATTATAACACTCAGTACTCAGGACATGGTCAACAGGTTGGCATTATATAACACTCAGTACTCAGCCTATGGTCAACAGGTTGGCATTAAAACACTCAGTACTCAGCACATGGTCAACAGGTTGGCATTATAACACTCAGTACTCAGCACATGGTCAACAGGTTGGCATTATATAACACTCAGTACTCAGCACATGGTCAACAGGTTGGCATTATATAACACTCAGTACTCAGCACATGGTCAACAGGTTGGCATTATATAACACTCAGTACTCAGCACATGGTCAACAGGTTGGCATTATATAACACTCAGTACTCAGCACATGGTCAACAGGTTGGCATTATAACACTCAGTACTCAGCACATGGTCAACAGGTTGGCATTATAAAACTCAGTACTCAGCACATGGTCAATAGGTTGGCATTATATAACACTCAGTACTCAGCACATGGTCAACAGGTTGGCATTAAAACACTCAGTACTCAGCACATGGTCAACAGGTTGGCATTATAAAACTCAGTACTCAGCACATGGTCAACAGGTTGGCATTATAACACTCAGTACTCAGCACATGGTCAACAGGTTGGCATTATAACACTCAGTACTCAGGACATGGTCAACAGGTTGCCATTATATAACACTCAGTACTCAGCACATGGTCAACAGGTTGGCATTATATAACACTCAGTACTCAGCCTATGGTCAACAGGTTGGCATTAAAACACTCAGTACTCAGCACATGGTCAACAGGTTGGCATTATAACACTCAGTACTCAGCACATGGTCAACAGGTTGGCATTATATAACACTCAGTACTCAGCACATGGTCAACAGGTTGGCATTATATAACACTCAGTACTCAGCACATGGTCAACAGGTTGGCATTATAACACTCAGTACTCAGCACATGGTCAACAGGTTGGCATTATAACACTCAGTACTCAGCACATGGTCAACAGGTTGGCATTATATAACACTCAGTACTCAGCACATGGTCAACAGGTTGGCATTATAACACTCAGTACTCAGCACATGGTCAACAGGTTGGCATTATAACACTCAGTACTCAGCACATGGTCAACAGGTTGGCATTATAACACTCAGTACTCAGGACATGGTCAACAGGTTGCCATTATATAACACTCAGTACTCAGCACATGGTCAACAGGTTGGCATTATATAACACTCAGTACTCAGCACATGGTCAACAGGTTGGCATTATAACACTCAGTACTCAGCACATGGTCAACAGGTTGGCATTATAACACTCAGTACTCAGCACATGGTCAACAGGTTGGCATTATATAACACTCAGTACTCAGCACATGGTCAACAGGTTGGCATTATATAACACTCAGTACTCAGCACATGGTCAACAGGTTGGCATTAGTACTCAGCTGGTCATATTATAACACTCAGTACTCAGCACATGGTCAACAGGTTGGCATGGTATATAACACTCAGTACTCAGCACATGGTCAACAGGTTGGCATTATAACACTCAGTACTCAGCACATGGTCAACAGGTTGCCATTATATAACACTCAGTACTCAGCACATGGTCAACAGGTTGGCATTATATAACACTCAGTACTCAGCACATGGTCAACAGGTTGGCCATTATATAACACTCAGTACTCAGCACATGGTCAACAGGTTGGCATTATATAACACTCAGTACTCAGCACATGGTCAACAGGTTGGCATTATATAACACTCAGTACTCAGACATGGTCATTGGCATTATATAACACTCAGTACTCAGCACATGGTCAACAGGTTGGCATTATATAACACTCAGTACTCAGCACATGGTCAACAGGTTGGCATTATAACACTCAGTACTCAGCACATGGTCAACAGGTTGGCATTATAAAACTCAGTACTCAGCACATGGTCAATAGGTTGGCATTATATAACACTCAGTACTCAGGACATGGTCAACAGGTTGGCATTATATAACACTCAGTACTCAGCACATGGTCAACAGGTTGGCATTATAAAACTCAGTACTCAGCACATGGTCAATAGGTTGGCATTATATAACACTCAGTACTCAGCACATGGTCAAGAGGTTGGCATTAAAACACTCAGTACTCAGCACATGGTCAACAGGTTGGCATTATAGCACTCAGTACTCAGCACATGGTCAACAGGTTGGCATTTTAACACTCAGTACTCAGCACATGGTCAACAGGTTGGCATTATAACACTCAGTACTCAGCACATGGTCAACAGGTTGGCATTATATAACACTCAGTACTCAGCACATGGTCAACAGGTTGGCATTATAACACTCAGTACTCAGCACATGGTCAACAGGTTGGCATTATAACACTCAGTACTCAGGACATGGTCAACAGGTTGCCATTATATAACACTCAGTACTCAGCACATGGTCAACAGGTTGGCATTATATAAAACTCAGTACTCAGCACATGGTCAACAGGTTGGCATTATAACACTCAGTACTCAGCACATGGTCAACAGGTTGGCATTATAACACTCAGTACTCAGCACATGGTCAATAGGTTGGCATTATATAACACTCAGTACTCAGCACATGGTCAACAGGTTGGCATTAAAACACTCAGTACTCAGCACATGGTCAACAGGTTGGCATTATAGCACTCAGTACTCAGCACATGGTCAACAGGTTGGCATTTTAACACTCAGTACTCAGCACATGGTCAACAGGTTGGCATTATAACACTCAGTACATGGTCAACAGGTTGGCATTATAACACTCAGTACTCAGGACATGGTCAACAGGTTGGCATTATATAACACTCAGTACTCAGCCTATGGTCAACAGGTTGGCATTAAAACACTCAGTACTCAGCACATGGTCAACAGGTTGGCATTATAACACTCAGTACTCAGCACATGGTCAACAGGTTGGCATTATATAACACTCAGTACTCAGCACATGGTCAACAGGTTGGCATTATATAACACTCAGTACTCAGCACATGGTCAACAGGTTGGCATTATATAACACTCAGTACTCAGCACATGGTCAACAGGTTGGCATTATAACACTCAGTACTCAGCACATGGTCAACAGGTTGGCATTATACAACTCAGTACTCAGCACATGGTCAATAGGTTGGCATTATATAACACTCAGTACTCAGCACATGGTCAACAGGTTGGCATTAAAACACTCAGTACTCAGCACATGGTCAACAGGTTGGCATTATAAAACTCAGTACTCAGCACATGGTCAACAGGTTGGCATTATAACACTCAGTACTCAGCACATGGTCAACAGGTTGGCATTATAACACTCAGTACTCAGGACATGGTCAACAGGTTGCCATTATATAACACTCAGTACTCAGCACATGGTCAACAGGTTGGCATTATATAACACTCAGTACTCAGCCTATGGTCAACAGGTTGGCATTAAAACACTCAGTACTCAGCACATGGTCAACAGGTTGGCATTATATAACACTCAGTACTCAGCACATGGTCAACAGGTTGGCATTATATAACACTCAGTACTCAGCACATGGTCAACAGGTTGGCATTATAACACTCAGTACTCAGCACATGGTCAACAGGTTGGCATTATAACACTCAGTACTCAGGACATGGTCAACAGGTTGCCATTATATAACACTCAGTACTCAGCTCATGGTCAACAGGTTGGCATTATATACAACTCAGTACTCAGCACATGGTCAACAGGTTGGCATTATAACACTCAGTACTCAGCACATGGTCAACAGGTTGGCATTATAACACTCAGTACTCAGCACATGGTCAACAGGTTGCCATTATATAACACTCAGTACTCAGCACATGGTCAACAGGTTGGCATTATATAACACTCAGTACTCAGCACATCGTCAACAGGTTGCCATTATATAACACTCAGTACTCAGCACATGGTCAACAGGTTGGCATTATATAACACTCAGTACTCAGCACATGGTCAACAGGTTGGCATTATATAACACTCAGTACTCAGCACATGGTCAACAGGTTGGCATTATATAACACTCAGTACTCAGCACATGGTCAACAGGTTGGCATTATAACACTCAGTACTCAGCACATGGTCAACAGGTTGGCATTATAAAACTCAGTACTCAGCACATGGTCAATAGGTTGGCATTATATAACACTCAGTACTCAGGACATGGTCAACAGGTTGGCATTATATAACACTCAGTACTCAGCACATGGTCAACAGGTTGGCATTATAAAACTCAGTACTCAGCACATGGTCAATAGGTTGGCATTATATAACACTCAGTACTCAGCACATGGTCAAGAGGTTGGCATTAAAACACTCAGTACTCAGCACATGGTCAACAGGTTGGCATTATAGCACTCAGTACTCAGCACATGGTCAACAGGTTGGCATTTTAACACTCAGTACTCAGCACATGGTCAACAGGTTGGCATTATAACACTCAGTACATGGTCAACAGGTTGGCATTATAACACTCAGTACTCAGGACATGGTCAACAGGTTACAGTTGGCATCACAACAGGCGAATGCATGAATTCTCTCCTCCATAGTCTAGATGTTGCATCTCTCTCTCTCTCTCTCTCTCCCTCCCTCCATCTCTTTCTCTCTCTCTCTCTCTCTCTCTCTCTCTCTCTCTCTCTCTCTCTCTGGTCTCTCTCTGGTCTCTCTCTCTCTCTCTCTCTCTCTCTCTCTCTCTCTCTCTGTCTCTCTGTCTCTCTCTCTCTCTCTGTCTTTCTCTCCCTCTATATTCTCTCCCTCTCTACTCTCTCTCTCTCTCTGTCTATCTTTCTCTCCCTCTATATTCTCTCCCTCTCTACTCTCTCTCTCTTTCGGTCTCCCTCCCTTCATCTCTTTCTCTCTCTGTCTCTCTCTCTCTCTCTTTCTTTCTCTCCCTCCATCTCACTCATTCTGCCAATGTCTTTCTCCTTCTTTCGGTCTCTCTCTCTCTCTGTCTCTATTCTGTCTCTCTCTCTCTGTCTCTCTCTCTGTCTGTCTTTCTCTCCCTCTATATTCTCTCCCTCTATATTCTCTCCCTCTCTACTCTCTCCCTGTCTGTCTTTCTCTCCCTCTCTACTCTCTCCCTCTCTACTCTCTCCCTCTCCCTCTCCATTCAGTCTCTCTCTCTCCCTCTATTCTGTCTGTCTCTCTCTCTATGTTTAGTAGCTTTGAGGACAGTTTTTTTTCAGCAGTGCTATCTCTGTGGTGCTTAGCTATCTGCTGCTGTGTGCTGTGAAAGACACACACACACACACACACACACACACACACAGGGATGTAGCTGTAGCTGGCACCATCAGTATTCAGCTCTCGTTCTCACCACTGATCGCTCTTTATGGGGACACGGAGCATCAGCTCTTTATCCCCTACCGCCTTCCCTTGCAAATCTGGCTGCATTCAGAGTCTGACTACAGTCAGTTGTAGAGACCCGTGGGAACCGTTTAAAGAGCAGATCAATAGATGGGCTATAAACATGCATCAAGTCAACGTTGTGCTTTTGTGCTGCTACTGCTCTCTCTCTTGATCAAAGTTCAAGTTCTCGAGTCTAATTTGTTTGTCAGAGAGGGGGGGCGTTTTCTTCCTGTTCGTTTTCATTCAGGTGTATATTTTTTTCCCGCGCTCCCAATGGCAACCTATTCCCTTTCTAGTGTAGGGAATAGAGTCCTGTTTGGGATGAAGCCCTTGTCTGGTATATTATAGACTATTATAGACTATCAGAACAGATACGTCCCGAGAGACGTATTCCGAGCAATTAGGGTTGAGTGTCTTGCTCATCGACGTAACTAGGTGAACATTTTTTTCTCGCGGATTCGAACCAGCAACATTACTTGCCCAACGCTCTTAACCGCCAGGCTACCTGCCGCCCTAAATCATTTATGTATAAATCACCAGCAACAGTAGGATGGATTACACCAGATAGAGGATTATTCCTGAAGATATCAATCCTGTGTGTGATATGATCAGATGTGAGTAGCACTGTGTGTATGAGATAAGGGACAGGACACAAACATGCTTTTCAGATGGTACACAACCTTCAAACTGCCAAGAGATCCTACTTATAGAGATTTCATTTAGATGTCAGTTCTAAACACAAAATATTAACTTTGCGAGAGAGAGAGAGAGAGATGGAGGGAGGGAGACCGAAAGAGAGAGAGAGAGTAGAGAGAGAGTAGAGAGAGAGAGAGAGAGAGAGAGAGAGAGAGAGAGAGAGAGAGAGATGGAGACAGGGAGGGAGAGAGATGGAGAGAGGGAGTGAGAGAGAGAGAAGGAGAGAGGGAGTGAGAGAGAGAGAAGGAGAGAGAGAGGGAGTGAGAGAGAGAGAAGGAGAGAGAGAGGGAGAGAGCGAGAGAGAGAGAGAGAGAGAGAGAGAGAGAGAGAGAGAGAGAGAGAGAGAGAGAGAGAGAGAGAGAGAGAGAGGGAGAGAGAGAGAGAGAGAGAGAGCGAGAGAAGGAGAGCGAGAGCGAGAGCAGGAGAGCGAGAGCGAGAGAGAGATAGAGGGGAGAGAGAGAGAGAGAGAGAGAGAGGAGAGAGAGAGAGGAGAGAGAGAGAGAGAGAGAGAGATGGAGACAGGGAGGGAGAGAGATGGAGAGAGGGAGTGAGAGAGATGGAGAGAGGGAGTGAGAGAGAGAGAGAAGGAGAGCGAGAGAGAGAGAGATGGGGAGAGAGAGAGAGAGAGAGAGAGAAGGAGAGCGAGAGAGAGGGAGAGAGAGAGAGAGAGAGAGCGAGAGCAGGAGAGCGAGAGCGAGAGAGACAGAGACAGAGAGATAGAGAGAGAGAGAGAGAGAGAGAGAGAGAGAGAGAGAGAGAGAGAGAGAGAGAGAGGGAGGGAGAGGGAGGGAGGGAGGGAGGGAGGGAGGGAGGGAGGGAGGGAGGGAGGGAGGGAGGGAGGGAGGGAGGGAGGGAGGGAGGGAGGGAGGGAGGGAGGGAGGGAGGGAGAGAGAGATGGAGAGAGGGAGTGCAGTGAAAGGAGAAAAAAGGGAGAGATCATCACAAGCTAAATGAGATTCAGAGTCTGCTGTGCTGCTCGGTGGCCGGGCACACAGCCCACTTCAACAGAGCTGCGGGCCAACAACCACTGGTAAAGGTCATTCTGCAAACGGCCCGAAAATGAAGTATCACCTCAGTTTGCAGGTCTGAGCAAAATACTGATGCGCAGAGAGAAGAACTGGAGCTCACAAACCCCCAGCAGAGACACAGCCCAAAACCCCCAGCTTCCAGAAGAGCTATTTAACACTACACTAGAGTACTGTGGATGAACAAAGTGTTACTGGTAGAATAAAAATGGATAATATTAGAGCAGATAACTATTGTCGAAAGCAAGTTCGATTGAGATTGTGCTTTACCTGTGTTTTAACTCTATACTGTAAAATAATACCAGTAACACTGTGTTTTAACTATATAATGTAGAAAAATACCAATAACACTGTGTTTTAACTCTATACTGTAGAATAATATTAAAAACACTGTTTTAACTCTATACTGTAAAATACTATAACAATAACACTGTGTTTTAACTCTATACTGTGGAATAATACCAGTAACACCGTGTTTTAACTCTATACTGTAGAATAATACCAATAACACTGTGTTTCAACTGTATACTGTAAAATGATTCCAGTAACACTGTGTTTTAACTCTATAATGTAGATTAATACCAATAACACTGTGTTTGAACACTATAATTTAGAATAATACCAATAACACTGTGTTTTAACTCTATAACTTAGAATAATACCAGTAACACTGTATTTTAACTATATAATGTAGAATAATACCAATAACACTGTGTTTTAACTCTATAACTTAGAATAATACCAGTAACACTGTATTTTAACTATATAATGTAGAATAATACCAATAACACTGTGTTTAATCTCTATAATGTAGAATAATACCAATAACACTGTGTTTTAACTCTATACTGTAAAATAATACCAATAACACTGTGTTTTAACTCTATAATGTAGAATAATACCAGTAACACTGTGTTTTAACTATATAATGTAGAATAATACCAGTAACACTGTGTTTAACTCTAATGTAGAATAATACCAGTAGCACTGTGTTTTAATTCTATAATGTAGAATAATACCAATAACACTGTGTTTTAACTCTATACTGTAGAATAATACCAATAACACTGTGTTGTAACTCTATAATGTAGAATAATACCAGTAACACTGTTTTAACTATATAATGTAGAATAATACCCAGTGTTACTGGTTTTATTTTACAGTATAGAGTTAAAACACAATGTTATTGGTATTATTCTACATTATATAGTTAAAACACAGTGTTATTGGTATTATTCTACATTATAGAGTTAAAACAGTGTTATTGGTATTATTCTACAATATAGAGTTAAAACAAATAACACTGTGTTTTAACTATATAATGTAGAATAATACCAGTAACACTGTGTTTTAACTCTATAATGTAGAATAATACCAGTAACACTGTTTTAACTATATAATGTAGAATAATACCAATAACATTGTGTTTTAACTCTATACTGTGGATTAATACCAATAACACTGTGTTTTAACTATATAATGTAGAATAATACCAATAACACTGTGTTTTAACTCTATACTGTAAAATAAAACCAGTAACACTGTGTTTTAACTCTATAATGTATAATAATACCAGTAACACTGTGTTTTAACTCTATAATGTAGAATAATACTAATAACACTGTGTTTTAACTCTATAATGTAGAATAATACTAATAACACTGTGTTTTAACTCTATACTGTAGAATAATACCAGTAACACTGTGTTTTAACTCTATAATGTAGAATAATACCAATAACACTGTGTTTTAACTCTATAATGTAGAATAATACCAGTAACACTGTGTTTTAACTCTATAATGTAGAATAATACCAATAACACTGTTTCAACTCTATAATAGAGAATAATAGCAGTAGCACTGTGTTTTAACTCTATAATGTAGAATAATACCAGAAACTCTTGTCCTGTCTCTGTTTAATCCTATACTGTATATTCAGCCTGGTCTAACTTAGGCCCATTGATTGATGATATCTACAGCCAATTAGAAGAGGGCTTCAGTTTTCAATTTCCTGCATGCAATCAATTCACTGTAGGAATCTGGTCAAAAGTAGTGCAGTATATAAGAAATAGGGTGCCATTTGGGACACAAACAGTCTCCATGGTAATGCCCTCTAGTTCACAGTTTAAAAAAAATAAAAATGTCAATTTTAGATCAATCAATATAACTGATTAATAAAACTATGAGTTTTTGTATAATTTTTGTTTCAACAGACTTAATCAAATGTGTTTTACATCCAACATTCAAAAGTTGAATATAACATTTATGATTAGAAATCATCAATTAGCAATAGTATATTATATCAGGCAAATCATTCTCACAATGAAAACAATCTTACTGTGTCAATGTAGTGAAAGATATAACCAAATTAAAGATGCCAATTAAAATATTTAACAAACATCATGTACAGTAGGGGCACGTAGCAAATGGCATCCTATTCATTACATAGTGCAGGGGCTCTGGTCAAAACTGGTGCACTATATAGGGAATAGGGCTCTGGTCAAAAGTAGTGCACTATGTAGGGAATAGGGTTCTGGTCAAAAGTAGTGCGCTATATAGGGAATAGGGCTCAGGTTAAAAGTAGTGCACTATATAAGGAATAGGGCTCTGGTCAAAAGTAGTGCACTATATAGGGAATAGGGCTTTGGTCAAAAGTAGTGCACTATGTAGGAAATAGGGTTCTGGTCAAAAGTAGTGCACTATATAGGGAATAGGGTTCTGGTCAAAAGTAGTGCACTATATAGGGAATAGGGTTCTGGTCAAAAGTAGTGCACTATATAAGGAATAGGGCTCTGGTAAAAAGTAGTGCGCTATTTAGGGAATAGGGCTCAGGTTAATAAAAGTAGTGCACTATATAGGGAAACGGGTGCCATTTGGGACGCACACAAAGTGTTCTTACAGTATTAATGTCCTTTGTCATGAAATAATTCATCAGACCAGTTATCATAATCTATCCAGTCATATTTGTTATACTGTATATTCACCTACGAGATGTATCATGAACAAACATTCGTCAAGCTCCCAAATGCTCCGTCTGCCAAGGTCCCAAATGCTCCGTCTGCCAAGGTCCCAAATGCTCCGTCTGTCAAGGTCCCAAATGCTCCATCTCCCACGGTCCCAAATGCTCCATCTCCCAAGGTCCCATAGACTCCATCTGCCAAGGTCCCAAATGCTCCATCTTCCAAGGTCCCAAATGCTCCATCTGCCAAGGTCCCAAATATTCCATCTGCCAAGGTCCCAAATCCTCCATCTGCCAAGGTCCCATAGACTCCATCTGCCACGGTCCCAAATGCTCCATCTGCCAAGGTCCCAAATGTTCCATCTGCCAAGGTCCCAAATGTTCCATCTGCCAAGGTCCCAAATGCTCCATCTGCCACGGTCCCAAATGTTCCAACTGCCAAGGTCCCAAATGCTCCATCTGCCAAGGTCCCAAATGTTCCATCTGCCAAGGTCCCAAATGTTCCATCTGCCAAGGTCCCAAATGTTCCATCTGCCAAGGTCCCAAATGCTCCATCTCCCAAGGTCCCAAAGGCTCCATCTGCCAAGGTCCCAAATGCTCCATCTGCCAAGGTCCCAAATGCTCCATCCCCCAAGGTCCCAAAGGAATTAATGAAAACATCTTTGTACTATTTTCTCTCTCTGGGCAATGAGATCTGAACAGCAACAGTAGTTACAATGACAGACGTGTGTCACTAATGCGTATGCTTGGGGTCATTGTCCAGTTGAAACATACAGTAAATCTTCACCCCAGTCAAAAGTCGTTTGCACTCTGAAGCAGGTTCTCATCAAGGATTTGCCTGTATTTGTATACATTCAATTGTTCCCTCTATCCTTTCCAGTGTCCCAGTCAATGAAAAGCATCCCCATAGCATGATGCTGCCACCCCCATGCTTCATGGTAGGGATGGTGTTAGAGGGGTAATGAGCTGTGCCTGGTTTTCTCCAGACATAGCAATTTGCATTCAGGTCAAAGTGTTTTTTTGTTTTGTTTTTGTCTCATCAGACCAGATAATTTTATGGTTTCAGAGTCTTTCACTTGACTATTTGCAAACTGCTGTTATGTGATTTTTTTCCCCTCTGGAGTGGCTTACGTCTGTCCACTCTCTCATAAAGTCCAGTTTGGTGAAGTGCTGTAGAGACTGTTGTCCTTCTGACAGGTTCTCAGGTTCATCTCAGTCAAGGAACTATATAGTTCTGTCAGAGTGGTCATTGGGTTCTTGGTCACCTCCTTGACCAAGGTCCTTCTTGCCTGGTTGCTCAGTTTGGTCGGACGGCCAGCTCTAGGCAGAATCTGGGCAGTTCCATATTTTTTTTTTATTTCCCAATGATGGAGACTACTGTTCTCTTGGAATCTTTCAACACTCTAGAAATAGTTGTATACCCTTCCCAAGATATATGCCTCGTCACAATCATATCTCAGAGATCTACGGACAGTTCCCTTGGACTTCATGGTATATCTTCTGCTCTGACATGCACTGTCAACTGTGGGACCATTATATAGACAGGTGTGTTTCTTTCTAAATCATGTCCAAACAATTTAATTGGCCACGGGTTGGCCATCAAGTTGTAGTGACGTCTCAAGGATGATCAAAGTAAAATTAAATTCAGAGTGTCATAGCAAAGGGGTGTGAATACTAAAGTAAATGAGATATTTCTGTATTTCATTTTCAATAAATTTGCAAAAAATAAATCTAAAAAGTTGGTTTTCACTTTGTCATTAAGGGGGGTTGTGTGTAGATGGGTGATAAAAAAAAAAAACAATATTTAATCAATTTCCAGACAGAGATCACATTCTTGTCCACCCTGACAACTAGATAGAGATCTTATTGATGTTTCACAAAACTAGAACTGTACAATGCTCAAAAATAGCATAATGAAACTTTAGAAAAGGCATCGACGGCTGAGTAGATAATGCAAGAAGTAACTAAAGTATCGATGTCTGCTTCCTAAATGGCATACTATTCCCTATATAGTGCACTATTTTCGACCAGCCTTGGTGCCATTTGGGAAGCAGAATTTTTGTTTTTTAAACAGAAAAGGGACATTAGCCAAGTAATAATAATAATAACCAAAGAAACCCCGAACGGAGCATCAGAGAGCATTGTTTAAGTGAACAGCCACGTCAATGTGTTTCCCTGTATAGAAGACAGCAACTTACAGCTTACCTTCTGAGCCTGTCACCAAGCACGACAGATCGTCCATACACAGCACCATCAAAAACCAGTCAGGAATACACAGCACCATCAAAAACCAGTCAGGAATACACAGCACCATCAAAAACCAGTCAGGAATACACAGCACCATCAAAAACCAGTCAGGAGTACACAGCACCATCAAAAACCAGTCAGGAATACACAGCACCATCAAAAACCAGTCAGGAATTCACAGCACCATCAAAAACCAGTCAGGAATTCACAGCACCATCAAAAACCAGTCAGGAATACACAGCACCATCAAAAACCAGTCAGGAGTACACAGCACCATCAAAAACCAGTCAGGAATACACAGCACCATCAAAACCAGTCAGGAATACACAGCACCATCAAAACCAGTCAGGAATACACAGCACCATCAAAACCAGTCAGGAATACACAGCACCATCAAAACCAGTCAGGAATACACAGCACCATCAAAACCAGTCAGGAATACACAGCACCATCAAAAACCAGTCAGGAATACACAGCACCATCAAAACCAGTCAGGAATACACAGCACCATCAAAACCAGTCAGGAATACACAGCACCATCAAAACCAGTCAGGAATACAGTGTCCCTTTTTAATTGAACATCTCTGCAAAATGATTGATGACAGCTTCAAAAGACACTCTAGTCTGTGTCCCAAATGTGTCCCAAATGGACCCTATTCCCCATGAAGTGTACTACTTTTAACCAGGGCCCATTTTACTCTGGTCAAAATTAGTGGCATATATACAGTAGGGCATAGCTTGTCATTTGGGACGCATCCAGAGACCCTAACCCACAATGGTTATCAATGATAACAGTAAGCAGTAACTGTCTCCTTGTCAAGAGAAGATCATGGATCATCATACTACATGCCAGATTCTCAATGAAGAGAGTCAATAATGTCACAGTAGAATGCAGGGGGCTCATATAGGGCATCTCTTGTTCAAGTATTGGCCTTGTTCAAATCAAATCAAGTACTTGCCTTGTTCAAGTATTGGCCTTGTTCAAATCAAATCAAATCAAGTACTTGCCTTGTTCAAGTATTGCCTTGTTCAAATCAAATCAAATCAAGTACTTGCCTTGTTCAAGTATTGGCCTTGTTCAAATCAAATCAAGTACTTGCCTTGTTCAAGTATTGGCCTTGTTCAAATCAAATCAAGTACTTGCCTTGTTCAAGTATTGGCCTTGTTCAAATCAAATCAAATCAAGTACTTGCCTTGTTCAAGTATTGGCCTTGTTCAAATCAAATCAAGTACTTTTCTTGTTCAAGTATTGGCCTTGTTCAAATCAAATCAAATCAAGTACTTGCCTTGTTCAAGTATTGGCCTTGTTCAAATCAAGTATTGGCCTTGTTCAAGTATTGGCCTTGTGAGGAATAGTCAACGAGGGGCTCTATGCGTTCTATGTAAAATAATGAACAACGTGGAAGGTGTGTTCCGCAACGCACTAGCGGAGTGGAACTAATCTACCACGGATTTGCATTATTTTACAGAGAACGCATAGAGCCCGTCGTTGATCTTTCCTCACAAGGCCAGTCCTTGATTTGATTTGATTTGAACAACGGACAATACATGAACAAGGCTGTGTTCAATGTGTTCAACATCCGCTGAAGTAGGTAGCACGTTTACTAGATAGCTACCGTAGTTGCCTTGGTAACAAAACAAACAGACTTAGCTAACCAACCCATCAGTCCTAGCTTGCTTTCAATTGTACTTTTGCCTTCAAAAGCAGCTCAAACGTAGAACGTGTAAGAATGACCTGTAGCCATTGAGGTTGAGGAGTGCTGTCTCCATGTAGACTAACATCCAGGTTGAGGAGTGCTGTCTCCATGTAGACTAACATCCAGGTTGAGGAGTGCTGTCTCCATGTAGACTAACATTCAGGTTGAGGAGTGCTGTCTCCATGTAGACTAACATCCAGGTTGAGGAGTGCTGTCTCCATGTAGACTAACATCCAGGTTGAGTAGTTCTGTCTCCATGTAGACTAACATCCAGGTTGAGGAGTGCTGTCTCCATGTAGACTAACATCCAGGTTGAGTAGTGCTGTCTCCATGTAGACTAACATCCAGGTTGAGGAGTGCTGTCTCCATGTAGACTAACATCCAGGTTGAGGAGTGCTGTCTCCATGTAGACTAACATCCAGGTTGAGGAGTGCTGTTTCCATGTAGACTAACATCCAGGTTGAGGAGTGCTGTCTCCATGTAGACTAACATCCAGGTTGAGTAGTTCTGTCTCCATGTAGACTAACATCCAGGTTGAGGAGTGCTGTCTCCATGTAGACTAACATCCAGGTTGAGTAGTGCTGTCTCCATGTAGACTAACATCCAGGTTGAGGAGTGCTGTCTCCATGTAGACTAACATCCAGGTTGAGGAGTGCTGTCTCTATGTAGACTAACATCCAGGTTGAGTAGTGCTGTCTCCATGTAGACTAACATCCAGGTTGAGTAGTGCTGTCTCCATGTAGACTAACATCCAGGTTGAGGAGTGCTGTCTCCATGTAGACTAACATCCAGGTTGAGTAGTGCTGTCTCCATGTAGACTAACATCCAGGTTGAGGAGTGCTGTCTCCATGTAGACTAACATCCAGGTTGAGGAGTGCTGTCTCCATGTAGACTAACATCCAGGTTGAGGAGTGCTGTCTCCATGTAGACTAACATCCAGGTTCTCAACATGGATGTTAGACAGACAGACAGACAGACAGACAGACAGACAGACAGACAGATAGGGTTATTGATATGCAGTGGTACACACTGTGTGTGTGCGCGTGCGTGTGTGCGTGCGTGTGCGCGTGCGTGTGTGTGTACCAGAGTGATGCTATTGGCGAGGACATTATCGTCTTCACTGGTAAGGCCAGGCTTCAGGTTCTACCAACAAAATACAACCTAGCACTCTGGTAGCCTGCAAACCATGATCCGTTGTGTATCTTACATGAGGCAAATTTAATGCAGTCTGTTGTACATGTTGTTAATGGTTGTCGTTGTACAAGGACTTATACTGTACATAGCTAGACATGACCTTCTTGTCCACCTGATAGCAGGTAAGGTGAGACGGACACTAAGACATGACCTTCTTGTCCACCTGATAGCAGGTAAGGTGAGACGGACACTAAGACATGACCACCTCGTCTACCTAATAGCAGGTAAGGTGAGACGGACACTAAGACATGACCACCTCGTCCACCTGATAGCAGGTAAGGTGAGAAGGACACTAAGACATGACCACCTCGTCCACCTGATAGCAGGTAAGGTGAGACGGACACTAAGACATGACCACCTCGTCCACCTGATAGCAGGTAAGGTGAGACGGACACTAAGACATGACCACCTCGTCCACCTGATAGCAGGTAAGGCATGACCACCTCGTCCACCTGATAGCAGGTAAGGTGAGACGGACACTAAGACATGACCACCTCGTCCACCTGATAGCAGGTAAGGCATGACCACCTCGTCCACCTGATAGCAGGTAAGGTGAGACGGACACTAAGACATGACCACCTCATCCACCTGATAGCAGGTAAGGTGAGAAGGACACTAAGACATGACCACCTGGCCCACCTGATAGCAGGTAAAGTGAGACGGACACTAAGACATGACCACCTCGTCCACCTGATAGCAGGTAAGGTGAGACGGACACTAAGACATGACCACCTCGGCCCACCTGATAGCAGGTAAGGTGAGACGGACACTAAGACATGACCACCTCGTCCACCTGATAGCAGGTAAGGCATGACCACCTCGTCCACCTGATAGCAGGTAAGGTGAGACGGACACTAAGACATGACCACCTCGTCCACCTGATAGCAGGTAAGGCATGACCACCTCGTCCACCTGATAGCAGGTAAGGTGAGACGGACACTAAGACATGACCATCTCATCCACCTGATAGCAGGTAAGGTGAGAAGGACACTAAGACATGACCACCTCGTCCACCTGATAGCAGGTAAAGTGAGACGGACACTAAGACATGACCACCTCGTCCACCTGATAGCAGGTAAGGTGAGACGGACACTAAGACATGACCACCTCGTCCACCTGATAGCAGGTAAGGTGAGACGGACACTAAGACATGACCACCTCGTCCACCTGATAGCAGGTAAGGCATGACCACCTCGTCCACCTGATAGCAGGTAAGGTGAGACGGACACTAAGACATGACCACCTCGTCCACCTGATAGCAGGTAAGGCATGACCACCTCGTCCACCTGATAGCAGGTAAGGCATGACCACCTCGTCTACCTGATAGCAGGTAAAGTGAGACGGACACTAAGACATGACCACCTCGTCCACCTGATAGCAGGTAAGGTGAGGCAGACAGTAACACCACCTGTGTATATTGTCAAAAGAGTCTGGTGTGATGTTGATGATGATGTTATCTATTGTATACCAAATATGTGTTGTTGTGGAGGAGGCAGGAGGGAGGTGCTCAGATGTTATTGTTGTGGAGGAGGCAGGAGGGAGGTGCTCAGATGTTGTTGTTGTGGAGGAGGCAGGAGGGAGGTGCTCAGATGTTATTGTTGTGGAGGAGGCAGGAGGGAGGTGCTCAGATGTTGTTGTTGTGGAGGAGGCAGGAGGGAGGTGCTCAGATGTTGTTGTTGTGGAGGAGGCAGGAGGGAGGTGCTCAGATGTTATTGTTGTGGAGGAGGCAGGAGGGAGGTGCTCAGATGTTGTTGTTGTGGAGGAGGCTGGAGGGAGGTGCTCAGATATTGTTGTTGTGGAGGAGGCAGGAGGGAGGTGCTCAGATGTTGTTGTTGTGGAGGAGGCTGGAGGGAGGTGCTCAGATATTGTTGTTGTGGAGGAGGCAGGAGGGAGGTGCTCAGATGTTATTGTTGTGGAGGAGGCTGGAGGGAGGTGCTCAGATGTTGTTGTTGTGGAGGAGGCAGGAGGGAGGTGCTCAGATGTTGTTGTTGTGGAGGAGGCTGGAGGGAGGTGCTCAGATGTTGTTGTTGTGGAGGAGGCAGGAGGGAGGTGGACAGATATTGTTGTAGGAAGGAGAATGGGTGGGGGTGCCTGGGGGTGTCTGGGGGAGGTTGTGTGTCTGGGGGAGGTTGTGTGTCTGGGGGGTTGGGTGTCTGGGGGTTGTGTGTCTGGGGGTTCTGTGTTGGGGGTTTGTGTGACTGAGGTTGTTGGGTGTCTGGGGGCTGTGTGTCTGGGGGGTCAGGGGTGGGGTTGTGTGTATGGGGGTGGTCAGGGGTGGGGTTGTGTGTATGGGGGGTGGTCAGGGGTGGGGTCTGGAGGGTTGTGTGTTCCTGTCTACCATACCTCCCTGTCTGCCTTCCTTCAGCCTCTCTCTATCCGCCACAGTATACCAGCGAGGCTCAGTTCATTCGCTCTGCAGCCCACAAGAGACGCAACCATGCATTCCCTTCGTCTCCCCTCGTCTCCCCTCGTCTCCCTCCAGCCTCACCTTAAAGCACTGTGATATTTTGGGGTTCCCTTTCCCCTGGGGCCAATTTGTATTTATCTCAAGGTTTTCAGAGAAGAAGCCCACACACCAACTGGAATAATGTAATATACAGAAGATTTCAAAATCAGTTTGTCTGTCTAAATGTTGGACAGAGTTATATTGGGAGAGGAGAATGAGGGGAAGTGACCTGGCTGTCTGATACAGTATAGACATAACAACTCTGTTTTGCGATGAAGGTTTTGAGACTCAATGACTACAGCCTATATGGCACCCTTTCCTTATATAGTGCCCTACTTTTAAACAGGGCCCATAGGAGGTGACTAAACTGCTTCGACTAACCCTGGATTGTAAACTGTCATGGTCAAAACACATTGATACAACAGTAGCTAAGATGGGGAGAAGTCTGTCCATAATAAAGCGTTACTCAACCTTCTTAACAACACCATCAACAAGCCGGGTCCTACAGGCCCTAGTTTTGTCGCACCTGGACTACTGTTCAATCGTGTGGTCAGGTGCCACAAAGAGGGACCTCGGAAAATTACAATTGGCTCAGAACATGGCAGCACAGCTGGCCCTTGGATGTACACACAGAGGAAACATTAATATGCATGTAAATCTCTCATGGCACAAAGTGGAGAAGAGATTGACTTCATCACTACTTGTTTTGGTAAGAAGTGTTGACATGCTGAATGTCCCGAGCTGTCTGTTTAAACTACTAGCGCAGATCTTAGACGCCCATGCAAACCCCACAAGACATGCCAACAAAGGTCTCTTAACAATCCCTTAATCCAGAACAGAGCCATGACAACATGGAAGTCTATTCCACATCAAGTAACCGATGCGAGCAGTAGAATCAGATTTAAAAATACATATAAAAATACACCTTATGGAACAGCGGGGACTGTGAAGAGACACACGTACACATGGATGTTGTATTGTAAATATGTGGTTGTGGAGTGGTGGCCTGAGTGAACACACAAACATTCAGTGTTGGGT
Source organism: Brachymystax lenok tsinlingensis (assembly GCA_030435695.1). Classification (NCBI taxonomy): domain Eukaryota; kingdom Metazoa; phylum Chordata; class Actinopteri; order Salmoniformes; family Salmonidae; genus Brachymystax; species Brachymystax lenok. The sequence goes on along the minus strand of CM059794.1, from coordinate 40,911,089 downwards.
AATGTGTTATGAAATGTAATGTCATGTAATGTTTTAAACTGTAAACTGCCTTGGCAGCAGCTAATGGGGATCCATAATAAATATAAATACAAATGTGGAACACAGACAAGGTGCTCAGAATGTACTGGAGAGGCATGTTGGCAGATAGGGAGATGGTATGTATGGACCAATACAGCCGGTCTGTTTAGAACTAAGTTTAGTAATGGAGCACAGAAAGAGTCTTGGAGGGGTTAATTAATCTAGAGATCCAGACTGACATTTCTACAGGTCAACACACTGCTGAGGTATTTTTTTTTACCAATGACAGTCAGTGTCAGCACTGCCAAATGGGCTCTGGTAGTGCACTAGATAAAGAATAGGGCACATCAGCCTCGACGTCAGCCTCGAAATCAGCCTCGACTTCATTCTCGACGTCAGCCTCGACATCAGCCTCGACAAATGCCTCCAGTTCCTCTAATCACCAGAACCCACCAGGAAATTATCACTACAAATGTTCATTATAAAACTTTGCTAGTTCAGAAGACTACTAAACTACTAAACTACCAAACTACTGATTAGCTAGGTAGAAAAGTTATGGCAAGAATAGAATAGCATTGGAAATATAGAATAGCATAGGAAATATAGAATAGAATAGCATAGGAAATATAGAATAGCATAGGAAATATAGAATAGCATAGCATAGGAAATATAGAATAGCATAGGAAATACAGAATAGAATAGCATAGGAAATATAGAATAGCATAGGAAATACAGAATAGAATAGCATAGGAAATATAGAATAGAGTGGAAAATAGAATAGAATAGAACAGAATAGAATAGAACAGAATAGAATATAACAGAATAGAATAGAACTGAATATAATGGAACAGAATAAAATAGAACCGAATATAATTTAACAGAATAAAATAGAACAGAACAGAACCGAATATAATGGAACAGAATAAAATAGAACAGAATATAATGGAACAGAATAGAACCGAATATAATAGAATATATTACAATAGAGCAGAATGGAACAGAATAGAATATAGTTTATTCTATTCTGTTCCATTATAGTCTATTGTAATATATTATATTATATTCGGTTCTATTCTGTTCTAATAATAGAACAGAACATAATAGACTAGAATAGACTAGAATAAACTAGAACAAACTAGAATAGAACGTAATACAATAGAATAGAACAAAATAGAAAAGAACCGAGTAGAATAGAGCATAATAAAATAGAACAGAGCATAATAGAATAGAACAGAATAGAACCGAGTAGAATAGAGCATAATAGAATAGAACAGAATAGAATAGAACAGAACAGAATAGAATAGAATAAAATAGAATAGAACGTAATACAATAGTATAGAACAGAATAGAACCGAGTAGAGTATAGCATAATATAATAGAACATAGCATAATAGAACAGAATATAATAGAACCGAGTAGAATAGAGCATAATAGAATAGAACAGAATAGAATAGAACAGAATAGAATAGAACCGAGTACAATAGAATAGAATAGAATAGAATAGAATAGAACAGAACAGAATAGAATAAAGATATTTAAGTCAGGCTGTCAGGGATGAGTTACTGTGTATGAGTTATTTCCTTTATTCAGATAGGTATACAACAAGTTGATGGGATACCAACCCCTTAAAAATATATATATATTTTTTTTTAAACAGTAACGGGCATCATATATTTCTGTAATGACAGTCACAGGGTGACTCATAGTAGCCTGCTGGGCGTGTACCCTATACACTGCGGGGCTTAGACTATAACCTATACACTAAACGACATCAGAGAGCCTCGGGGAAAAAGAGGACTTGTTCATTCCATCGGCGTCACCCCGCGCGCAGTGGCACAGCACAGGGCGGTGGCTGCGCAAGCAGAAGCACGTTAACGGGACGGGCGGGCTGCGTGGGGAGTTGGGGAATTTAGTGGACGAAAATGCGATGCTACCTGCTACTTCATCCATCCATTGTTTATCTCTTATCTGAAGTTACAGTGAGTAGGCTACATTATGAATGTGGACAGAAATGCCCCCCCCCAAACCCAAAAAAAAATGAATAGCTAATTAAGAATATTACATTTGTAAATATGAACAATGACATATAATAATTCAATTTAGCCTACCAATTAATGCAGCTTCAAAATGTGGCTGAAATAAAATATATATTTCAGGTAACAATATACAAGCAATGGGTTTAAACTGTTACCGATAACCTCCACTTGCAATTCACCTTAGAAAAAACAACTCCTTGGATCATTGGAATAAAACGCTTATATTGTAGTAAAACACAACCCCAAGATACAGCCTCCTGCTACCCCTACCGCACCGCAGCACAACAACAAAAAACATTCATATAATGAACATCTCACATTCAGTTTACCCAGCGTGTGAGCCTACTGTACCATTGGATAGTATAAACTCATGTTTTAGTCATAGATGCAAAATCAAAGTCTAATGTGTGTCTCATTTGTCATTCGTAGCAAATTCAATCTATTATGAATATCAGTATGTCATAACAATATTATACGCGTATTGAGTGTGTTAAATATCTCTAACCGAATTTGCTGTGCACAAAATAGGTTACAACCCGATGTCTTTAAATTGACCTTAACACACCCCATAACCTGTTAAGTAGCCTACTGTATGCTATACGTTGAAATCTAGCTGTTCCTTGCTGTGCACGCAAAAGACATGGGATACCATGCAAGTTGGTGTATCGTAACTTATGGCCACCACCACCACCACCATTGTATCACGAAGATCATTCCGTGATGAAGAATCGAGATATTCGCAATTTTCCGCAGAACTTTACTACTGCGTTGTACCATCACCATGTTCCCTCACCATCGACAGCTCAATCCTACGTCCCAAAAACACTCGACAAAACTGACCCATCCTCAAAAACAGAAATGACACATCTTCATGACTTCGACACAGTTGAGCAAGACGTGAGGGAGACTATTACTCTTACACCTCATGAAGTATCGTCACCACGCCCGGGTTTAGATGTAGGCTACAGAGCTATAGGATAACCTAGGCTACTAAACATATGTATGTGTCCAGCGCTTAGCCAGCCTACCTTTCGAGGCGATTCCACAGAAGCTATACAGGAGGAACACCAAGTGCCGTTGGAGAATCATATTCTTAGCGCTTCCTTCAGCAGCAAACTCCGCTCACGTTGTCTTCTGTTTCCGACTGGAGAAGCTCTCGGGTTTATCCAGGTGCGCTTGCAGTCTGAAAACTGAGAATAAACATAGGCTCCTTAGTCTACGTAGGGAACGGAACTCAGTTCTCCTGTCAAGGCAAATAAGTCAAGTCCCTCTGTATCCTTGGGCAGATCCGCGGGCTGTAGCAGCAGCCTATTGCCGTTATTTAGTGTGCCTTTACACCGTACCACCGGGACTGTAGAGAGAGAGAGAGAGAGATAGAGAACGAGAGATGCTTCTCTCCTCGCGCAGAGAAAGTGCAGCTTATTGCCTTTCTATCGAGATGCAGAATGAGCGAGTGCGCAGAGTCCCGCCCACGCCTCTCTAACTGATGAAGACGCACCACCAATGGCAAACACCTAGACATTACTCTAGGGAGCTCCCGGTAGCACGGTCAAATTCTCACAATCATTACCCCGGGCTGTTTCTAATGTGTGGGTATATGCCTGTTTTAGACTCTACACATGTTGTAATATTCTACAGTTATTCGGATCAGTTAATAGAACGTACAGTGTCTCGCTGGTTCAGCACGAGGTGGTGCTGAAAGGACAGCGACCAAACAGCTATTCGTTATCTTGTTTGTAATGTGTTAGGACTGTTAGAGGCTCTGAAATGTAATATTCTACAGTTATTCTGTTCAGTTAGTAGTATAGGCTATAGTTCCTGGCAGGTTTAGTTAGTAAATTGTTAAAATTAAGTGCTTTTATAAAACCAAAACGGGTGGCAACTGAGCATACACCAACACGAAGGAGACGAAAGCTTAACTTTACTGGAGTATTGAAAGACAGCATCCCTAGATGTTCTGAAACATGACATAGTGTGTTGTAACACCAGTCAATCAAGTGTTGTGTAACACCTTGCCGGGGACTGGGAGACCTACCTTAGAAGGTTCAAAACACTCATTTGGGATTTCAAGTCCTGTTTAGTACATAATTAGATACCTTCTCTTTTGGGTTCGTATGATGGTGTTTCACCTCTTGTCTAGCGAATCATTAGATCACCCTGTCTGGAGTATTCTAATGGTTAACATTGGTTTATGTATCTGATCATTAGCCAGTTTAACTCCCTGTCTAGTGAATCATTAGATCACCCTGTCTGGAGTATTCTAATGGTTAACATTGGTTTATGTATCTGATCATTTGCCAGTTTAACCATTTTGGCAGGCATTGTTGAGCACAGTGCTGCAACCACCAGCAGACTAGAGGTTTACTGTATTTGCCTCTACCATTAAACAACTGGAAATGTGGTGAATGGGTCGTCTCATCATTAAACATAATTTTGTCTGATGGCTTTGATATCCGTTCATCATTACAACTCAAGGCTTAACAAGCTGCTTAATACTAATAAAGAAGTGCCCTTTTCCTTCCTTCAAACCATGCATACAACATTGTGTAAAATAATGATAGAAAAAAAATGTATACATATATATATATATATATATATATATATATATATATGACCCATAATCCTATAAAAACAGAGACACGACAAGATAGGAAGTGCAAGGAGTTTAGAATCAGACTTCAGTTTTCTCTGGCTTTGGGTATCATGATAGAAAACACATTTTGAGCAACATATTATGTTGGATTTATTCTTAAATGTTTTGGTAAAATGAAATCAACACATCATTGAAAAGATTCATTTTTATTAAGTACAGTTGAAGTCGGAAGTTTACATCGACTTAGGTTGGAGTCATTAAAACTCGTTCTTCAACCACTCCACAAATCGGTTAGGACATCTACTTTGTGCATGACACAAGTAATTTTTTCAACAATTGTTTACAGACAGATTATTTCACTTATAATTCACTGTATCACAATTCCAGTGGGTCAGAAGTTTACATACACTAAGTTGACCTTGCCTTTAAACAGCTTGGAAAATTCCAGAAAACTATGTCATGGCTTTAGAAGCTTCTGATAGGCTAATTGACATCATTTGAGTCAATTGGAGGTGTACCTGTGGATGTATTTCAAGGCCTACCTTCAAACTCAGTGCCTCTTTGCTTGACGTCATGGTCAATATCAAAAGAAATCAGCCAAGACCTCAGAAAAACATTGTAGACCTCCACAAGTCTGGTTCATCCTTGGGAGCAATTTCCAAACGTCTGAAGGTACCACGAACATCTGTACAAACAATAGTACGCAAGTATAAACACAATGGGACCATGCAACCGTCATTCTCCTCAGGAAGGAGACTCTGTCTCCTAGAGATGAACGTACTTTGGTGCGAGAAGTGCAAATAAATCCCAGAACAACAGCAAAGGACCTTGTGAAGATGCTGGAGGAAACAGGTACAAAAGTATCTATATCCACAGTAAAGCGAGTCCTATATCGACATAACGTGAAAAACCGCTCAGCATAGAAGAAGCCACTGCTCCAAAACCAGCATAAAAAAGCTAGACTACGGTTTGCAACTGCGCATGGGGACAAAGATTGTACTTTCTGGAGAAATGTCCTCTGGTCTGATGAAATAAAAAAAGTTCTCATTTACAACAGCGACCTGGCCAAGAAAAAGCAAAGCAGTGCGACACAAACAACAACAAAGAGTTACACATGGAATAGCTGCAGCGATCGGTTAGCTGCTCAGATAACTGATGTTTAAAGTTAGTGAGGGAGATATACGTCTCCAGCTTCAGCGATTTTTGCAATTCGTTCCAGTCACTGGCAGCAGAGAACTGGAAGGAAAGGCGGCCAGAGGAGGTGTTGGCTTTGGGGATGACTAGTGAGATATACCTGCTGGAGCGCGTGCTACGGGTGGGTGTTGTTATCGTGACCAGTGAGCTGAGATAAGGCGAAGCTTTACCTAGCATAGACTTATAGATGACCTGGAGCCAGTGGGTCTGCGACGGATATGTAGCGAGCGCCAGCCAACTAGAGCATACAGGTCGCAGTGGTGGGTGGAATAAGGGGCTTTGGTAATGAAACAGATGGCACTGTGATAGACTGCATCCAGTTTGCTGAGTAGAGTATTGGAAGCTATTTTGTAGATGACATCGCCGAAGTCGAGGATCGGTAGGATAGTCAGTTTTACTAGGGCAAGTTTGGTGGCGTGAGTGAAGGAGGCTTTGTTGCGAAATAGAAAGCCGATTCTAGATGTGATTTTCGATTGGAGATGTTTAATATGAGTCTGGAAGGAGAGTTTACTGTCTAGCCAGACACCTATGTTAGGAAAAAGGGTGAGGTTTGCAAGCCGAAGAACACCATCCCAACCGTGAAGCACGGGGGTGGCAGCATCATGTTTTGGGGGTGCTTTCCTGCAGGAGGGACTGGTGTACTTCACAAAATAGATGGCATCATGAGGATGGAAAATTATGTGGATATATTGAAGCAACATCTCAAGACATCAGTCAGGAAGTTAAATCTTGGTCGCAAATGGGTCTTCCAAATGGACAATGAGCCCAAGCATACTTCCAAAGTTGTGGCAAAATGGCTTAAGGAAAACAAAGTCAAGGTATTGGAGTGGCCATCACAAAGCCCTGACCTCATTCCTATAGAAAACTTGTGGACAGAACTGAAAAAGCGTGCGCGAGCAAGGAGGCCTACAAACCTGACTCAGTTACACCAGCTGTGTCAGGAGGAATGGGCAGAAATTCACGCAACTTATTGTGAGAAGCTTGTGGAAGGCTACCCGAAACGTTTGACCCAAGTTAAACCATTTAAAGGCAATGCTACCAAATACTAATTGAGTGTATGTTAACTTCTGACCCACTGGGAATGTGATGGAAGAAATAAAAGCTGAAATAAATAATTCTCTCTACTATTATTCTGACATTTCACATTCTTAAAATAAAGTGGTGATCCTAACTGACCTAAGACAGGGAATTTGTACTAGGATTAAATGTCAGGAATTGTGAAAAACTTTAAATGTATTTGGCTGAGGTGTATGTAAACGTCCGACTTCAACTGTATATGTATTCGTTTTTTTTAATCAATTTCAATTCACCCCAGAATTTGTTTTTACATTGTGGCTATGTGATTAAGTGTGTAAAATGTCATAGCAATTCCAATTAAATGTACCAGCTTACTGCACCAGAAGTCAAGGGTTCAATTTTCGCTTCCGCCAGTCCCACTTCCACTCCTTCTCTGTTTCCTACGGTTTCTAATCTGTCTAAATAAATAAACATTGAAAAAATGTAGGTGGAATTCGCACAAACAATAGTCTTCACAGGCACTCATCATCAATATTTAGGCTATAAATAATTTAAATGTCTTAACCATTTGATTGTAGGAGAGTCAGTCTGCAATTTGTTTATTTTTTGATGTTTTGATGCTGTCTTTAACATGCACTGACACAATACTCTCTTAAAAACATCAGTATTCAGATTGAAGAACCACTCTGGGTATTTCAGAGTACCTCTATTCTGTTTTAAAAAACATTTCCTTTGTATCAGTAACACTTACATTGAGTTTACATCCAAACACCTTCCAAACACCAGACCATATCACTTACATTGAGTTTACATCCAAACACCCTCCAAACACCAGATAATAACACTTACATTGAGTTTACATCCAAACACCCTCCAAACACCAGATAATAACACTTACATTGAGTTTACATCAAAAACACCCTCCAAACACCAGATAATAACACTTACATTGAGTTTACATCCAAACACCCTCCAAATACCAGATAATAACACTTACATTGAGTTTACATCCAAACACCCTCCAAACACCAGATAATAACACTTACATTGAGTTTACATCCAAACACCCTCCAAACACCAGATAATAACACTTACATTGAGTTTACATCCAAACACCCTCCAAACACCAGATAATAACACTTACATTGAGTTTACATCCAAACTCAGGTTAGGTGCACTGCTTTTCATGGTTTCAATCATGGCGTTTTGAACCTTTCTATTTTTACAGTGAGGCGGTGGTGCTGAAAGGACATCGACCAAACAGCTACTCGTTACCTTGTTTGTAACGTGTTAGGACTCTTAGAGGTACTAAAATGGTGTAATATTCTACAGTTCTTTCTCAGTTAGTAGGCTACAGTCCTTGTTTCGGTTAGTACTGAATCTGCTGTTAAAGCCACTTTCTGTCACTCTAAATTTCAAGCTTCTTCCTCTAACCCTAGGAAACTATTGTCCACCTTCTCATCCCTCCTTTATCTTCCTCTCCTCCCTCTCTGCGGAGGACTTTGCCATTGACTTTGAAAAGAAGGTTGACCACATCCGATCCTCATTCACTCAGCCTATTGAGTCCACTGGACTTCTTTCTCCCCACTCTCTCCAGATTAATTCCTGCAACTAGTGAGTTCTGGTCGCCCGAGAACATGACCGCTCGACCCCATCGCCTCCTCCCTTCTCCAGACCATCTCTGGAAACCTTCTCTCATTCCTCATCAACTCATCCCTGACCACTGGCTACATCCCTCTGACTTCAAAAAGGCCCTCTAGTCGCTCCCCTTCTCAAGAAACCAACACTCAACTGCTCTGACATCAAACTACAGTCCGGTATCCCTTCTATCTTTCCTTTCCAAAACACTTGAGCGGGGTCCCTCTGACAAACTCTCTCAGTATCTGTCTCAGAACGATCTTCTTGACCCTAACCAGTCTGGCTTCAAGACGAGTCACTCAAACAAGACTGCTAATGATCTGTGTCACGGAGGCTCTCCGCACTGCCAAAGATGACTCTCTCTCCTCTGTTCTCATCCTCCTAGATCCATCCGCTGCCTTCAACACCGTGAACCATCAGATCCTCCTCTCCACCCTCTCAGTGCTGGATGTCTCAGGCTCTGTACACTTCTGGATTGCATTCTACCTGGCAGGTCACTCCTACCAGGTGACGTGGAGAGGATCTGTGTCTGCACCACTTGCTCTCAATACTGGTGTCCCCCAGGGCTCGGTTCTAGGCCCTCTCCTCTTCTCTCTATACACCAAGTCACTCAGCTCTGTCATATCCTCACGTGGTCTCTCCTATCATTGCTGTGAGGATGACACTCAACTACTTTTTTCCTTCTGACACCCAGGTGGCGACAGTATCTCTGCGTGCCTGGGAGATATCTCTGCTTGGATGTTGGCCTACCACCTCAAGCTCAACCTCAACAAGACATAGCTGCTCTTCCTTCCAGGTAAAGCCCGCCTGCTCCAAGACCTCTCCATCACAGTTGACAACTCCACGTTGTCCCCCTCCCAGAGTGCAAAGAACCTTGAACAATACCCTGCCGTTCTCTTTAAACATCAAATCAGTGACTCACTTCTGCAGGTTCATGCTCTACAAAATCTGTAGAGTACAAGCCTATCTGTAGAGTACAAGCCTATCTCAAAACTGGAAGAGGAGCAGGTCCTAACCCAGGGGCTTGTCCTCCTCCCGTCTGGACTACTGCAACTCGCCGTTGGCTGGGCTCCTTGCTTGTGCCATCAAACCTCTGCAACTTATCCAGAATGCTGCAGCCCGTCTGGTGTTCAACCTTCCCAAATTCTCCCATGTCACTCCATTGACTTCAAGACGAAGCTCACATCCACTACAAGACCATGGTGCTTTACCTACGGAACAGCAAGAGGAACTGCCCCTCCCTACCTTCAGGCTACGCTTAAACCCTACACCCCAACCCGAACACTCAGTTCCTCCGTCTTTGGTCTCTTGGCTCTCCCACCCCAATGGTGGAACCAGCTTCCCCCTGAAGCTAGGACGTAAGAATACCTGACCATCTTCCGAAAACTTTTGAAAGCCTACCTCTTCAAAGAGTATCTTCAATAATCCCACAGCACCCCCTCACTTAGCTAGGTGAGACAATCACATATTCAGACTATCTTAAGAGGAATGCACTAACTGTAAGTCACTCTGGATAAGAGTGTCTACTAATTGACTCAAAAGTCAATGTAAATGTACAGGCAATGGTGTTGAAAGGACAGCGACCAAACAGCTAGTCTCGTCGTTAGGTAGCATAGGCAGTTACCCTGTTTCTAATGTGTGACGCCTGTTTTAGACTCTACTGACATGAACCTTTACATGTAACAGCTGGTTATTCTATTCTTCAGTCCGTCAACGTGGTTTAGTTAGTAAAGGGAGGTGGATGGTGCTGAAAGAACAGCGACCAAACAGCAACTAGCCGAGGCACGACTATCAAAGGCCTGCGCTGATGTGTCTGGGGCTTCATCCCAAAATGGCAGCCTTTTCCCCCCACATAGTGCTCTACTTTTAACCAGAAATCATAGGCTATGTGGAGAATAAGGGTGGCATTCGGGATGAATACTTGGTTAAAACTCTTTATGTTGATCTTTCCCTCAGACTTTAAAAATAACATTTTATTGTTACATTCTGTTCATTTGAAATACGTATGTGTCTCAGCTGCTTTAGATATTTGTTTAATTCCAATACTAAACCTGATTCAACTTCAAGGTATGAGGACCACTGTTGTACGGAGTGGTGTTTTAGACTGCCACAAGCCAGAAGTACCTAGGGGATCTTGGTCTGCTGTTGATTTAGCTACACTGTTTGTCTGTAATAAATTTTGATTATGTTTATATCAGCAGTACAGCTGTATGATTACAGTAGGTGTTCTAGCATTCCATCATCAGCAACAAAGGATATTTTCCCTACAATGTTTGAAGTCTTCCTGATGGTGGATTTCTCTATGGGCCATTAATAACTGCAGTCCAACGTAAGATTATGTTCTCACTAGCTACTTAACTACAGACACTCCTTGAGCATCAAAACATTAGGGTTCAATCAGACCCACTTTAGCATCAACACATTAGGGTTCAATGAGACACTTTTCAGCATCAAAACATGTTCAATGAGGCCCACTTTAGCATCAGAACATTAGGGTTCAATCAGACCCACTTTAGCATCAGAACATTAGGGTTCAATCAGACCCACTTTAGCATCAAAACATTAGGGTTCAATGAGGCCCACTTTAGCATCAAAACATTAGGGTTCAATGAGGCCCACTTTTTAAGCATCAAAACATTAGAGTTCTATGAGACCCACTTTAGCATCAAAACAGTAGGGTTCAATCAGACCCACTTTAGCATAAAAATATTAGGGTTTAATCAGACCCACTTTAGCATCAACACATTAGGGTTCTATGAGACCCACTTTAGCATCAAAACAGTAGGGTTCAATCAGACCCACTTTAGCATAAAAATATTAGGGTTTAATCAGACCCACTTTAGCATCAACACATTAGGGTTCAATCAGACCCACTTTAGCATCACAACATTAGGGTTCAATCAGACCCACTTTAGCATTGCCTAAACTGCATGCCAAAATCATCTCACATTAACTTCCAGATGGCTTGAAAAGAAATGAACAAATTATCAAATTTGGGTGAAACATCTCTTCAAATACAGCAGACCCAAGTGAGAAACCTTTCCCCCACACACACATTGTACCCCAAATATCACCCTATTACCTACATGGTGAACTACTTTTGACCAGAGCACTATGGGCCCTTGTGAAAAATAGTGTACAATGTAGCGTATAGGGTGCTATTTGGGATACACACACAGTAGCCAGGGGAAGAACATTTTTGGCTTGTACTGTTCCAGTAATTGCCGTCCTTCTCTGGCTTCCTCTCATGAAGCTTCCTGTGAAAACATTGCTGGCCGTGGTTAAAGAAAGTGATTTTCAACAGAAGTCTGTGATGGTCGAACTGGAAGGAGATCAGAAGATGGAGGCAAATCGTGTTGATTCACTTTGCTGCTTGTGCCAGGTAAATATTGGGAATTACAAGATGGTTCTCAAACTGTGATAGCAGCATATCTAAATGCACAGGCCACAGCTACATGCCAAATTGCACCCTATTCCCTATGGGTCCTTGTCATAGATAGTGCACTAAATAGGGAATAGGGTGCCATTCGGGCTGAGCCCATGACTTAGGAATAAAGATTAATAAAAAATGTCCAGTTTGACAGCTTATTCTAGAGTGGAAATCTGATGCATGGGTTTGCATGCAGTTGAAGTACATGAACAACACAAGAAAGTACAATAAGTAATCATAAAATGTCATGGTAAACCGCACATTTCTGAACATTCTCCTGAGTGCTGGAGAGGTACTATGACCAAGTCTGTACGTACATTATGGTCAGACCATGTGGGTGGAGTCACTAACGTGATCTTCCTGTCCGGGTTGGCGCCCCAACCCCTTGGGTTGTGCAGTGGCGGAGATCTTTGTGGGCTATTGTTACGATCTTGTTGAGGGACGGACCAAGACGCAGCGATGCTTCCAGTATACATTTTATTAAAGACGAACGTAACTGGGAAAATAACAAAATATAAACGAAGATCGTGATGCTGAACATAACTAACAACACAAACAAAGCTATGCTCAAACAATAACCCACAAAACCCCTCTGAAAACTACAAACATATATATGGTTCCCAATTAGAGGTAACGACACTCAGCTGCCTCTAATTGGGAACCATTACCCCAACACACCAAAACGAAACTAAACACGCCAGCCTATAAATATCAGGCCTGAACGTGACAGTACCCCCCCCAAATGCGCGGACTCCGACCGCGGCAAAAGTCCATTGGGGGGGTCTTCGGGTGGGCCTTCCTGTCCCAGGTGGCGGCTCCGGTGCCGGCCGTGCTCGCCCGGGGTCCCATACCGGAGGCCCTGGGCTATTTGCCGGAACAGTTTGTTTTGGACTGGGGACCTTCTCTGGAGGTTCCGGACTGGGCACCTTCTCTGGAGGTTCCGGACTGGGGACCCTCTCTGGAGGTTCCGGGCTGGGAACCTTCTCTGGAGGTTCCGGACTGGGAACCTTCTCTGGAGGTTCCGGACTGGGAACCTTCTCTGGAGGTTCCGGACTGGGAACTCTGGTGCGGGGAGTAGGAACGGGCCATACTGGACTCATGACGCGCACTGGGACTCTGGTGCGGGGAGCAAGAACGGGCCGTACTGGACTCATGACACGCACTGGGACTCTGGTGCGGGGAGCAGGAACGGGCCGTACTGGGCTCATGACGCGCACTGGGACTCTGGTGCGGGGAGCAGGAACGGGCTGTACTGGGCTCATGACGCGCACTGGGACTCTGGTGCGGGGAGCAGGAACGGGCCGTGCTGGGTTCACAACGCTCACAGGAATCCTGGAGCGTGGAACAGGGACAGGACGTGCTGGGTCCACGACAGGCACAGGGATCCTGGAGCGTGGAGCAGGGACAGGACGTGCTGGGTCCACGACAGGCACAGGGATCCTGGAGCGTGGAACAGGGACAGGGCGTGCTGGACTCTCTAAGCGCACAGGGGCCTGGTGCGCAGAGCCGAACAGGACGTGCTGGACTCTCTAGCGCACAGGGGCCTGGTGCGCCGGAGCCGAACAGGACGTGCTGGACTCTCTAAGCGCACAGGAGGCCTGGTGCGCGGAGCAGGGACTGGACGTACTGGGCTATCTAAGCGTACAGGGGACCTGGTGCGTGGAGCCGGTACCACTCTCCTCGGCTGTTCACTCACCCTTGCCTCACGGATGATGGGAGCTGGAATGTCACGCACTGGGCTGTGGATGCGAACCGGAGCCCCACACGCAGAACCGGTGCAGGATATCTCGGTCCCAGAAGGTGTACTGGAGACCTAGCGCGCAGAGCCGGCACCACTCCTCTAGGCTGCACACTCACCCTAGCCTGACAGATGAGTGGAGCTGGAATCTCGCGCACCGGCCTATGAATGCGCACTGGAGACACCGTGCGCAAAACTGCATAGCACGGCGTCTTTCCAGTGCGACGCTCCTCCAATGCTCCTCCAAAGAGCACGAGGAGTTGGCTCAGGAGTCCATCCTGAACCGGCCAAACTCCCCGTGTGCCCCCAAAAGAAAATTGGGGAGCTGCCTCTCGGGTTTTCCGCACCAGGCGAGTCCCAACATATCTCTCTCTCTCTGGATTCCATGCTCCATATAAATCCTCATACCTGCGCCGCTCCACCGCCGCTGCTTCCAGCTCCTCTCTTGGACGGCGATACTCTCCAGGCTGGGTCCAGGGTCCCCCTCTAAACAATTCCTCCTCCCAGGTCCAGTACTCCCGGTTCTCTCGCTGCTTGGTCCTTTGTTGGTGGGTTATTCTGTCACGATCTTGTTGAGGGACGGACCAAGACGCAGCGATGCTTCCAGTATACATTCTATTAAAGATGCTCTAATTGGGAACTGCCTCTAATTGGGAACCATTACCCCAACATAGAAACACAACACCTAGAACAACAAAACCCTACACCAAAACTAAACTAAACACGCCAGCCTATATATATCAGGCCTGAACGTGACAGCTATACTTGGCCTTGTCTCAGGATGGTATGTTGGTGGTTGAAGATATCTCTCTAGTGGTGTGGGGGCTGTGCTTTGGCAAAGCGGGTGGGGTTATATCCTGCCTGTTTGGCCCTGTCCGGTGGTATCGTCAGATGGGGCCACAGTGTCTCCCGACCCCTCCTGTCTCAGCCTCCAGTAGTTTATGTTCTGCTGTAGTTTATGTGTCGGGGGGCTAGGGTCAGTCTGTTATATCTGGAATATTTCTCCTGTCTTATCCGGTGTCCTGTGTGAATTTAAGTATGCTCTCTCTAATTCTCTCTCTTTCTCTCTTTTTCTCGCTTTCTTTCTCTCTTTCTCTCTTTCTTTCTTTCTCTCTCTAGGAGGACCTGAGCCCTAGGACCATGCCTCAGGACTACCTGGCCTGATGACTCCTTGCTGTGCCCAGTCCACCTGGCCGTGCTGCTGCTCCAGTTTCAACTGTTCTGCCTGCGGCTATGAAACCCTGACCTGTTCACCGGACGTGCTACCTGTCCCAGACCTGCTGTTTTCAACTCTCTAGAGACAGCAGGAGCGGTAGAGATACTCTGAATGATCGGCTATGGAAAGCCAACTGACATTTACTCCTGAGGTGCTGACCTGTTGCACCCTCGACAACCACTGTGATTATTATTATTTGACCCTGCTGGTCATCTATGAACATTTTAACATCTTGGCCATGCTCTGTTATAATCTCCACCCGGCACAGCCAGAAGAGGACTGGCCACCCCTCATAGCCTGGTTCCTCTCTATGCTTCTTCATAGGTTCTGGCCTTTCTAGGGAGTTTTTCCAAGCCACCGTGCTTCTACACCTGCATTGCTTGCTGTTTGGGGTTTTAGGCTGGGTTTCTGTACAGCACTTTGTGACATCAGCTGATGTAAGAAGGTCATTATGAATACATTTGATTCATTGATTGATAGTACCTACTGGCCATTTCTATTTATTATTGATCTCCATTAGTTCCTGCCAAGGCAGCAGCTACTCTTCCTGGGGTGCAGCAACATTAAGACAGTCCTATGCAATTACAAATATCACCTGACATTACATTTCATAACACTTTTCACAACACATTAAATGTGTGCCCTCCGTCCACTACTCTACTATCACATACACTGTATGTACAATACAAAATCCATGTGTACATGTGTGTAGAGTGCGTGTGTTATCATTTGTACATGTACATGCATGTGTCTGTGCCTGTGTTTGTTTCTCTTCACAGTCCCCTCCATTCTATAGTATCTGTTATTTTTATCTGATTCTACTGGTACTATGACCAGGTCGGTAGACATATTATGTGCCTACAGACCTGGTATATAGCATCTGCTGGCCATTATGTACCTACAGACCTGGGTATATAGCATCTACTGGCCATTATGTACCTCCAGACCTGGATATGAAGCATCTACTGGCCATTATGTACCTACAGACCTGGGTAAATAGCATCTACTGGCCATGATGTACCTACAGACCTGGGTATATAGCATCTACTGGCCATTATGTACCTACAGACCTGGGTAAATAGCATCTACTGGCCATTATGTACCTCCAGACCTGGATATGAAGCATCTACTGGCCATTATGTACCTACAGACCTGGGTATATAGCATCTACTGGCCATTATGTACCTACAGACCTGGGTATATAGCATCTACTGGCCATTATGTACCTCCAGACCTGGATATGAAGCATCTACTGGCCATTATGTACCTACAGACCTGGGTAAATAGCATCTACTGGCCATGATGTACCTACAGACCTGGGTATATAGCATCTACTGGCCATTATGTACCTACAGACCTGGGTATATAGCATCTACTGGCCATTATGTACCTACAGACCTGGGTAAATAGCATCTACTGGCCATTATGTACCTACAGACCTGGGTAAATAGCATCTACTGGCCATTATGTACCTACAGACCTGGGTAAATATCATCTACTGGCCATTATGTACCTCCAGACCTGGGTAAATAGCATCTACTGGCCATTATGTACCTACAGACCTGGATAAAAAGCATCTACTGGCCATTATGTACCTCCAGACCTGGGTATATAGCATATACTGGCCATTATGTACCTCCAGACCTGGGTATATAGCATCTACTGACCATTATGTACCTACAGACCTGGGTATATAGCATATACTGGCCATTATGTACCTCCAGACCTGGGTATATAGCATCTACTGACCATTATGTACCTCCAGACCTGGATATGAAGCATCTACTGGCCATTATGTACCTCCAGACCTGGATATGAAGCATCTACTGGCCATTATGTACCTACAGACCTGGGTAAATAGCATCTACTGGCCATTATGTACCTACAGACCTGGGTATATAGCATCTACTGGCCATTATGTACCTACAGACCTGGGGTGAAATCAGGTGCAGGAGAGCGGAAAGTGCCGTAAAGGCGCACACTTTAATGGCATAAGAAAACAAAAGGAAGGAACGCAACAATGCGTCAACTATCCTAGGCCACTACATAAAGTGTCTAGCGCTACGACTAAACACAGTCCAACAAAAGTAACAAAATACAAATACGGGTGAACAAACGTTACCCGGAGAAACGAGCCTTGTTCTACACACACATGTAACAATGAATAATTCCACACAACGACATGATATAATTCACAGGAATAAATACATGCCGCAATCACTGGAATGCAAACCAGGTGAACAAGACAAAAGCAAAGGAACAATAATATAACTGAGCGGCGATGGCTAGAAAGCCGGTGACGTCGACCGCCGAACTCCGCTCGAACAAGGAGAGGAGGCGACTTCGGTGGAAGTCGTGACAATCTGAAGCATCTACTGGCAGTTATGTACCTCCAGACTTGGATATAATACTGAAGTACAGTCCCATATAACCAGGTAATTAGATGCTATATAACCAGGTCATTAGATGCTATATAACCAGGCCATTAGACAGTATATTGATGCTATATATTACATGTTATATAACCAGGTCATTAGATGCTATATAGATGCTATATATTACATGTTATATAACCAGGTCATTAGATGCTATATAGATGCTATATATTCGATACTATATATTAGATGCTATTTATTAGATGCTATTTATTAGATGCTATATATTAGATGCTATATATTAGATGCTATATAGATGCTATATATAGATGCTATATAGATGCTATATATTAGATGCTATATAGATGCTATATATTAGATGCTATATAGATGCTATATATTAGATGCTATATACTAGATGCTATATAGATGCTATATATTAGATGCTATATAGATGCTATATATTAGATGCTTTATATAGATGCTATGTACAGATGCTATATATTAGATGCTATATAGATGCTATGTATAGATGCAATATATAGATGCTATGTATAGATGCTAAATATAGATGCTATGTATAGATGCTATGTATAGATGCTATATATAGATGCTATATATTAGATGCTATATATTAGATGCTGTATATTAGATGCTATATATTAGATGCTATATATAGATGCTATATAGATGCTATGTATAGATGCTATATATTAGATGCTATATATTAAATGCTATAGAGATGCTATGTATAGATGCTATATATAGATGCTATATATTAGATGCTATATAGATGCTATGTATAGATGCTATGTATAGATGCTATATATAGATGCTATATATTAGATGCTATATAGATGCTATATATAGATGCTATGTATAGATGCTATGTATAGATGCTATATAGATGCTATCTATAGATGGTATGTATAGATGCTATATATACAGTGGGGCAAAAAAGTATTTAGTCAGCCACCAATTGTGCAAGTTCTCTCACTTAAAAAGATGAGAGAGGCCTGTAATTTTCATCATAGGTACACTTCAACTATGACAGACAAGATGAGGAAAAAAAATCCAGAAAATCACATTGTAGGATTTTTAATGAATTTATTTGCAAATTATGGTGGAAAATAAGTATTTGGTCACAGACAAACAAGCAAGATTTCTGGCTCTCACAGACCTGTAACTTCTTCTTTAAGAGGCTCCTCTGTCCTCCACTCGTTACCTGTATTAATGGCACCTGTTTGAACTTGTTATCAGTATAAAAGACACCTGTCCACAACCTCAAACAGTCACACTCCAAACTCCACTATGGCCAAGACCAAAGAAATGTCAAAGGACACCAGAAACAAAATTGTAGACCTGCACCAGGTTGGGAAGACTGAATCTGCAATAGGTAAGCAGCTTGGTTTGAAGAAATCAACTGTGGGAGCAATTATTAGGAAATGGAAGACATACAAGACCACTGATAATCTTCCTCGATCTGGGGCTCCACGCAAGATCTCACCCGTGGGGTCAAAATGATCACAAGAACGGTGAGCAAAAATCCCAGAACCACACGGGGACCTAGTGAATGACCTGCAGAGAGCTGGGACCAAAGTAACAAAGTCTACCATCAGTAACACACTACGCCGCCAGGACTCAAATCCTCCAGTGCCAGACGTGTCCCCTGCTTAAGCCAGTACATGTTCAGGCCCGTCTGAAGTTTGCTAGAGAGCATTTGGATGATCCAGATGAGGATTGGGAGAATGTCATATGGTCAGATGAAACCAAAATAGAACTTTTTGGTAAAAACTCAACTCGTCGTGTTTGGAGGACAAAGAATGCTGAGTTGCATCCAAAGAACACCATACCTACTGTGAAGCATGAGGGTGGAAACATCATGCTTTGGGGCTGTTTTTCTGCAAAGGGACCAGGACGACTGATCCGTGTAAAGGAAAGAATGAATGGGGCCATGTATCGTGAGATTTTGAGTGAAAACCTCCTTCCATCAGCAAGGGCATTGAAGATGAAACGTGGCTGGGTCTTTCAGCATGACAATGATCCCAAACACACCGCCCGGCAACGAAGGAGTGGCTTCGTAAGAAGCATTTCAAGGTCCTGGAGTGGCTCTAGCCAGTCTCCAGATCTCAACCCCATAGAAAATCTTTGGAGGGAGTTGAAAGTCCGTGTTGCCCAGCGACAGCCCCAAAACATCACTGCTCTAGAGGAGATCTGCATGGAGGAATGGGCCAAAATACCAGCAACAGTGTGTGAAAACCTTGTGAAGACTTACAGAAAACATTTGACCTCTGTCATTGCCAACAAAGGGTATATAACAAAGTATTGAGATAAACTTTTGTTATTGACCAAATACTTATTTTCCACCATAATTTGCAAATAAATAAATTAAAAATCCTACAATGTGATTTTCTGGATTTCTTTTTCTCATTTCGTCTGTCATAGTTGAAGTGTACCTATGATGAGAATTACAGGCCTCTCACATCTTTTTAAGTTGGAGAACTTGCACAATTGGTGGCTGACTAAATACTTTTTTTCCCCACTGTAGATGCTATATATTAGATGCTATATAGATGCTATGTATAGATGCTATGTATAGATGCTATATATAGATGCTATATATTAGATGCTATATAGATGCTATGTATAGATGCAATATATAGATGCTATGTATAGATGCTATGTATAGATGCTATATATTAGATGCTATATATTAGATGCTATATATTAGATGCTATATATTAGATGCTATATATAGATGCTATGTATAGATGCTATATATTAGATGCTATATAGATGTTATGTATAGTTGCTATGTATAGATGCTATATATAGATGCTATATATTAGATGCTATATATAGATGCTATGTATAGATGCTATATATTAGATGCTATATAGATGTTACGTATAGATGCTATGTATAGATGCTATATATAGATGCTATGTATAGATGCTATATATAGATGCTATGTATAGATGCTATGTATAGATGCTATATATAGATGCTATATATAGATGCTATATATTAGATGCTATGTATAGATGCTATGTATAGATTCTATGTATAGATGCTATGTATAGATGCTATATAGATGCTATCTATAGATGGTATGTATAGATGGTATATATAGATGCTATATATTAGATGCTATATATTAGATGCTATATAGATGCTATGTATAGATGCTATGTATAGATGCTATATATAGATGCTATGTATAGATGCTATGTATAGATGCTATATATAGATGCTATATATTAGATGCTATATAGATGCTATGTATAGATGCTATGTATAGATGCTATATATAGATGCTATGTATAGATGCTATGTATAGATGCTATATATAGATGCTATATATTAGATGCTATATATAGATGCTATATATTAGATGCTATGTATAGATGCTATTCATAGATTCTATGTATAGATGCTATGTATAGATGCTATGTATAGATGCTATATAGATGCTATCTATAGATGGTATGTATAGATGCTATATATAGATGCTATATATTAGATGCTATATAGATGCTATGTATAGATGCTATGTATAGATGCTATATATAGATGCTATGTATAGATGCTATGTATAGATGCTATATATAGATGCTATATATTAGATGCTATATAGATGCTATGTATAGATGCTATATACAGATGCTATATGTTAGATGCTATATTTTAGATGCTATATAGATGCTATATATTAGATGCTATATAGATGCTATTTATAGATGCTATATATTAGATGCTATATAGATGCTATGTATAGATGCTATATATAGATTCTATATGTTAGATGCTATATATTAGATGCTATATAGATGCTATATATTAGATGCTATATATTAGATACTATATAGATGCTATGTATAGATGCTATGTATAGATGCTATGTATAGATGCTATATATAGATGCTATGTATAAATGCTATGTATAGATGCTATGTATAGATGCTATGTATAGATGCTATATATAGATGCTATATATTAGATGCTATATAGATGCTATGTATAGATGCTATATATAGATGCTATGTATAAATGCTATGTATAGATGCTATGTATAGATGCTATGTATAGATGCTATATATAGATGCTATATATTAGATGCTATATAGATGCTATGTATAGATGCTATATATAGATGCTATATGTTAGATGCTATATTTTAGATGCTATGTAGATGCTATATATTAGATGCTATATATTAGATGCTATATAGATGCTATGTATAGATGCTATATATTAGATGCTATATAGATGCTATGTATAAATGCTATGTATACATGCTATATATGGATGCTATATGTTAGATGCTATATATTAGATTCTATATAGATGCTATATATTAGATGCTATATAGATGCTATGTATAGATGCTATGTATAGATGCTATATATAGATGCTATATATTAGATGCTATATAGATGCTATGTATAGATGCTATGTATAGATGCTATATATAGATGCTATATATTAGATGCTATATATTAGATGCTATGTATAGATGCTATATATTAGATGCTATATAGATGCTATGTATAGGTGCTATATATTAGATGCTATGTATAGATGCTATATATTAGATGCTATATTTTAGATGCTATGTATAGATGCTATGTATAGATGCTATATATTAGATGCTATGTATAGGTGCTATATATTAGATGCTATATATTAGATGCTATGTATAGATGCTAGGTATAGATGCTATATATAGATGCTATATAGATGCTATATATTAGATGCTATATATTAGATGCTATGTATAGATGCTATGTATAGATGCTATATATTAGATGCTATTTATTAGATGCTATATAGATGCTATATAGATGCTATGTATAGATGCTATATATTAGATGCTATTTAACCAGGTACTGAGGTACAGTGTCATATAAATCCCCCACCGGCGCGTCAATCTAAGTAAAATACGTTTTTTAAATCCCCCTCAAAATCAGTCAGTTTAAGCTGGAGATGTCTGTTGATTTGCATGGGCTGCATCCCAATCCACCACGTCTGCCTATGGCGACCTTCCGCATCCGCCTATGGCGACCTTCCGCATCCGCCTGTGACGACTTTCCTCATCTGCGGTGGAAGGTGGCCAAGCTACAGCTGTGTTTGTCAGACCATTAGTCATCCAGAGAATCGTCCGTTCTTACGAAAACGTCTGCGGCGTCCGAACGGTTTGGCCTACGACCAACCACAAGTGTCACAGGACTCGTCTGAAGTTGATACCATTGATGTGCCAACTTCTGTTTGTAGCGTCTGAACCGTTTGGGCTACAAACTGATGTGACCCAAGTGTGGAACGGGGAGTGTCTCACAAACTCCATGGTGTTCTCTTTTTTGTTCTAAGTCCCCCACAAGTGTCACGGGACTCATCTGAAGGTAACCGGGACCGGTTTAAAAAATGAATGGAGAATGGAGGTAGTTTTGTGCCTACCCAAAAAAGGGGTTAACTAGGTGTAAAAAAATCTGGCCACAGGGGTGGGTAATGAGGGGATGTGGACAGCAGCCTTCCTCTCGGAGTGGTGTGCAGTCAGAAATCAGTGTGACCAACCACAACTGGAGACAGAGGGCACAGCAATGACTTCATCGAGGGATCACACTCTAAGCCCATAGTGAGGATTTTACACATGGTTTAACATGCTGCCGGGAGAATTTCATCCAATTTAGCCCAGGAGCCTGGCTCGCTATCCCACCACTCCAGCCCCGGCTCAAACCATACGCTACCTTGCCATATCACCTTAGAGATGCTTTGTTCCTGGATATGAAGGCTCCTGAGTCCCAAATTACACCCTATTCCCTATATAGTGCACTACTTTTGCAAATGGCACCCTATTCCCTATATAGACCACTACTTTCTAACAGGGCCCATAGGGCTTTTGTCAAAAATAGTGCACTACTGTGTGTAGGGAATAGGGTGCCGTATATGTGAGTGCTGTGCTACCAATGATGTATATATAAATTGTGTGTCGCTGCTTGGGCTTGGCTCCTCAACAAAGCCGGATGAATCCATGGCCATCTGTGTGATTGGGAACAGAACAGCAAACCTGAAACAATGAGGAAGCGATTGAACTAATGTCCTTCAACCGCTGTTTACCTGAACGACTTGTAAATCAACAGACTGTCTATCAGCAAGTACAAATGTCTAAATCAAATCCAACTCAAAACACACCTAGACTTATTATGTGTTTGAATGATAAACATTTGTTATGATCCTATTGTAATCATTGAAGCTGGTATTATGGGGAGTAGTGCAGGACGTCTGGGAATAGTTCCCTCTCTCTCTCTCTGTCCCTCTCTCTATCTTATCATCCCTCACTCTGATTCGCTGTCTGTCTGTCTGTCTCCCTCTCGCTCTCTCTCTCTCCCCTGTGCATACTGATGGCTCTCCTTCTCATCCTCTTAACCTAGTTCCATGCACACCGGATCCCCAGGGAACCTTTGCCTTTCTGAACTGTAAACCTAGACAGAATGGAGCCGCTTCGGAGGAAACGGCACAGTGTAAATTTTTCTAAGACATATCTCACTTACAATTCCAGGCAGAACTTTAGACAGCCAATTACAACGAGGGGTAGCGGTAAAGCATCAATTCCACATATCCTGAAGGTCAATTCTCCTGATCTCATTGGGCCAGTGAGAATGGAATTCCGCTCATGTGCGTCCACACATTACCTCGAAGAGAAGTGTTTGGACCAAATGACTTCCCTGTCTTTCATTAAAACCTTATCACTTTACTGGCACCTGTCCACAGCACAGCCGTTAGAAAAGGAATGGTCTGTCTGTCTAAGCAATATATCACCATCACCACCTTACAGCCTTCTTCACCACTCATCAACACCACCTGACCACCATCTATAGCACCAGGGGAAGACAGATTGAGACACACAGATAGTAAGCCATATCAATAGTTAGGTTTCCATCACATTTTGAGAAAGATTTGCAAGCAAATCTCAAATCTGAAGAGAAAAGAAATATGCACATTTTCCCACCAAGAGGGGTGGTGTTTCCGCCAAACTGACTGTGTGTGATGATGTAGTGCAGGGGGTGTTTTCCAAACGTTTTCATTCAGGACCCCCTTTCCTGCATTGAGGAACCACCAGCATCATTCAAATGATAGCCTCCCCTCGATATTGATGGGACATTTATATGAAGCCTATCACATAACCACCATAAGTCATGAAGTCCTGAAATAATAATGTTTTCCACCGACCTATAAACCCCGTTTTTTTTCCCCCATGTCGTGGTGGCAGTAGACCACAACATCATATCGCGACTCCAAGTTCACTGCGACATGATGGATTTCTACCTATATTTGCGCATAAAAGCGTTTCCACCTCAATTGTCGCATAATCAATTTCACTGAACAAAAAAAACACATTTTTATTTTTGTCGACATTAGCTAGGTTTCCATCTAATTGGGAACAGATTGGCATGTTAATATTCTAAAATCCACATAAAAACAATATGCGCATTTTCCCACCAGAGATTTCCATTAAATTGACTTGTTGCAGATAAAAGGGCTGTGCGTGATGACGTAGAACACATAAAAAATTACTTTTGCAGTTCAACCCTCATGTTCCAAATACAATTTAAAAAAAGTTAAATGGGTTTCCATCGCATTTTCAAATCTATTGCATTTCGTTATATAGCGAATGTGCCTACTCTGGTTTCGGCATGTGCGCTCTAGCCAACAGCTCGCAGATACTGTGCGGGTATAGCCTAAATGATGATATTATTATGGACAAAACGGTAGTCAAGCATCAATATTCGTGTCACCAGAATAAGACCCCCCAGTATGTATTGGAAAGGAGCATCAAGATCACCTTGCGCTTTCACCACCCTATGAAATTCATCATAAATGATTTCATCTGTAGCCTAATAAACGTAATGCTTTCCTGAGTAGTAGTGAGAGGACCACACAACATGTCATCACGTGACAAGTTTACTTTGACGTGACTGTTATTAAATCGGTATTTGCGCGTAAAGGTGTTTCTGACGCCATTTCTCGCATAATTCATTTTTACAGACACAAAAAGATCCCCCCTTGTCTAGAGTATTTTGTTTTGTGGACATTTGCGAAGTTTACCAACAAATTAAAAGTTTCCATCATGCCTGTCTGACATGTACTGTACTTTATTCGCATGAAAAGGTTGGACAGAAACCTGATTACTGACTTACATAACAAGAGAAAAACGACTAACGTTCAACCAATTCTAGTGCCAAAACCATCAGTAGAGTTGAAAATGCGACGGAAACACATTCAACTTGTGTGTTTAATTCAGGACATGGGAATTGAACAGCATAAGTTATTTTGATGCAACAAGTCAATTGGCTGGAAACACATCTCTGGTGGTTAAAAAAGTCGGCAGATTTTAGAATATCTGCATGAAAATCTTGTCTCCAATTGGATGGAAAACCCGACTACTGAAAGTCACACAATTACCCATGTCAGCTGACATTTAGCTCCAAAAGGCTTGGGCCGGTTCTGACTGCATGCGTGGGTATGGATGTGGGTACACAGACCCGCCAGCCACTGCTGCCCCTCATGATGAGTTCAGTTTTTGTGCAGCCTCCACCCCCATGAAAGTTGCCCATCCCTGGTCTATATAGTACACTACTTTTGACCAGAGCCCTATGACCAGAGCCCTAAAAGTAGTGCACTATATAGGGAATAGGGTGCCATTCGGGAAAAACACTCTGGTCGGTACTCCGGCTACATTTTAATAATGAGTTTCCTGTTTCCAAACACAGAACGTTAGAGTCAGCAGTCTTACGGTTCTCATTACGCTGCATATCTATAAATATTCTATCAAAACTGTACAGCCTGGAGATACGGTTCCCCCCTGTTGCAATGCAATCCTCACAAGTATGTTAATTTAATTTCTGTTCTGACTGCAACTATCTGGAGAATAACATGGGGACTTGTCATTTTTACCCCTAAAGTCAAGTATAGCTATGGGTCCTTCCTGAATCCTGGGCTATTTTAGAACTTGAAAATATGTTCTAAATTTGAAAGCTGTTAGCCTTATATTCCACTCGTATTAATCTGTACACAGGAATGAATAATAAAATAATGTATAATATATTCCATTTAGCAGATGCTATTATCCAAAGCGACTTACAGTCCTGCTTGCATAGATTTTCTGTACCAGTGGTCCCTAGAATGGAAACCACTACCCTCATGCTCTAGCAACTGGACCACAAGCATATGCGCATACACTATTGACAGTTCATAAGCTCGAAATATCAAATGTTATACAGCCGGCCTATCAACTTAGAGAAAACAAATACTGACACTGACACTAAGAGACAACACGAGACACAGAGACAGAGAGAGACAACAAGAGACACTTAGAGACAACAAGAGAACCTGAGAAAACAAGACACACTGAGACAACAAGAAATACTGACACTGAGAGACAGAGAGACAAAAAGAGAAACAGAGAACACAATAGACAGTGAGACATCAAGAAATATTGACACTGAGAGACACTGAGACAACAAGAGACACTGAGACAACAAGATACACAGAGACAACAAGAGTCACTGAGACAACAAGACACACTAAGACAACAAGAGACACTGCGACAACAAGAGACACTGAGAAAACAAGAGACACTGAGACAACAAGAGACACTGAGACAACAAGAGACACTGAGACAACAAGAGACACTGAGACAACAAGACACACTGAGACAACAAGAGACACTGAGACAACAAGAGACACTGAGACAACAAGAGACACTGAGACAACAAGAGACACTGAGACAACAAGAGACACTGAGACAACAAGACACACTGAGACAACAAGAGACACTGAGACAACAAGAGACACTGAGATAACAAAAAACACTGAGACAACAAGAGTCACTGAGACAACAAGACACACTGAGACAACAAGACACACTGAGACAACAAGACACACTGAGACAACAAGAGACACTGAGACAACAAGAGACACTGAGACAACAAGAGACACTGAGACAACAAGAGACACTGAGACAACAAGACACACTGAGACAACAAGACACACTGAGACAACAAGAGACACTGAGACAACAAGAAACACTGAGACAACAAGAGACACTGAGACAACAAGACACACTGAGACAACAAGACACACTGAGACAACAAGAGTCACTGAGACAACAAGAGACACTGAGACAACAAGAGACACTGAGAAAACAAGAGACACTAAGACAACAAGACACTGAGACAACAAGAGTCACTGAGACAACAAGAGACACTGAGACAACAAGAGACACTGAGACAACAAGAGACACAGAGATAACAAGAGACACAGAGACAACAAGAAACAATGAGACAACAAGAAACACTGAGACAACAGGAGACACTGAGACAACAAGAGACACTGAGACAACAAGAGACACTGAGACAACAAGAGACACTGAGACAACAAGAGACACTGAGACAACAAGAAACACTGAGACAACAAGAGACACTGAGACAACAAGACACACTGAGACAACAAGAGACACTGAGACAACAAGAGACACTGAGACAACAAGACACACTGAGACAACAAGACACACTGAGACAACAAGACACACTGAGACAACAAGAGTCACTGAGACAACAAGAGACACTGAGACAACAAGAGACACTGAGAAAACAAGAGACACTAAGACAACAGGAGACACTGAGACAACAAGAGTCACTGAGACAACAAGAGACACTGAGACAACAAGAGACACTGAGACAACAAGAGACACAGAGACAACAAGAGACACTGAGACAACAAGAAACAATGAGACAACAAAAGAAACACTGAGAAAACAAGAGACACTGAGACAACAAGAGACACTGAGACAACAAAAGAAACACTGAGACAACAAGAGACACTGAGACAACAAGAGACACTGAGACAACAA
Organism: Brachymystax lenok tsinlingensis; assembly: GCA_030435695.1. Classification (NCBI taxonomy): domain Eukaryota; kingdom Metazoa; phylum Chordata; class Actinopteri; order Salmoniformes; family Salmonidae; genus Brachymystax; species Brachymystax lenok. Next base: position 40,882,925 of record CM059794.1, on the reverse strand, counting down.
GAGACACTGAGACAACAAGAGACACTGAGACAACAAGAAACACTGAGACAACAAGAGACACTGAGACAACAAGAGACACTGAGACAACAAGACACACTGAGACAACAAGAGACACTGAGACAACAAGAGACACTGAGACAACAAGAGACACTGAGATAACAAAAAACACTGAGACAACAAGAGACACTGAGACAACAAAAAACACTGAGACAACAAGAGTCACTGAGACAACAAGAGACACTGAGACAACAAGACACACTGAGACAACAAGACACACTGAGACAACAAGACACACTGAGACAACAAGAGACACTGAGACAACAAGAGTCACTGAGACAACAAGAGACACTGAGACAACAAGAGACACTGAGACAACAAGAGACACTGAGACAACAAGAGACACAGAGATAACAAGAAACAATGAGACAACAAGAAACACTGAGACAACGAGAGACACTGAGACAATGAGAGACACTGAGACAACTTAAGAAACACTGAGACAACAAGAGACACAGAGACAACAAGAGACACTAAGACAACAGGAGACACTGAGACAACAAAAGAAACACTGAGAAAACAAGAGACACTGAGACAACAAGAGACACTGAGACAACAAGACACACTGAGACAACAAGAAACAATGAGACAACAAAAGAAACACTGAGAAAACAAGAGACACTGAGACAACAAGAGACACTGAGACAACAAGAGACACTGAGACAACAAAAGAAACACTGAGACAACAAGACACACTGAGACAACAAGAGACACTGAGACAACAAGAGTCACTGAGACAACAAGAGACACTGAGACAACAAGAGACACTGAGACAACAAAAGAAACAGTGAGACAACAAGAGACACTGAGACAACAAGAGACACTGAGACAACAAGAGACACTGAGACAACAAGAGACACAGAGACAACAAGAAACACTGAGACAACAAGAGACACAGAGACAACAAGAGACACTGAGACAACAAGAGTCAAGGAGACAACAAGAGACACTGAGACAACAAGACACACTGAGACAACAAGAGACACTGAGACAACAAGAGACACTGAGACAACAAGAGACACAGAGACAACAAGAAACACTGAGACAACAAGAGACACAGAGACAACAAGAGACACTGAGACAACAAGAGTCAAGGAGACAACAAGAGACACTGAGACAACAAGACACACTGAGACAACAAGAGACACTGAGACAACAAGAGACACTGAGACAACAAGACACAGGAGACAACAAGAGACACTGAGACAACAAGAGACACTGAGATAACAAAAAACACTGAGACAACAAGAGTTACTGAGACAACAAGAGACACTGAGACAACAAGACACACTGAGACAACAAGACACACTGAGACAACAAGACACACTGAGTCAACAAGAGACACTGAGACAACAAGAGTCACTGAGACAACAAGAGACACTGAGACAACAAGAGACACTGAGAAAACAAGAGACACTAAGACAACAGGAGACACTGAGACAACAAGAGTCACTGAGACAACAAGAGACACTGAGACAACAAGAGACACTGAGACAACAAGAGACACAGAGATAACAAGAAACAATGAGACAACAAGAAACACTGAGACAACGAGAGACACTGAGACAACTAAAGAAACACTGAGACAACAAGACACACTGAGACAACAAGAGTCACTGAGACAGTCAGACACCCATGTTGTGTTGAGAGAATACAGTTCTGAGACAGTTCTGAGACTGTCTGAATCACCAGCCACAGAACCACACAGCCACAGAACTACACATCCACAAATCCACTCAGCCAGTGAACCACAAAGCCACACAGTCACAGAACCACACAGTTACAAAGCCACAGAACCACACAGCAACAGAACCACACAGCCACAGAACCACACAGCCACAAACCTACAGACCCACAGCAACATACCCACAAAGCCACAGAACCACACAGCTAAAGAACCGCACAGCCACAAAACCAAACAGCCACACATCCACAGAACTACACAGCCACACAGCCACATAACCACACAGCGACAGACACACAGCCACACAGCCACATAATCACACAGCCACACAACCACACAACCACACAGCCACAGAATCACACAGCCACACAGCCACAGAACCACTCAGCCACAGAACCAAACAGCCACACAGCCACATAATCACACAGCCACAGAACCACACAGCCACAGAACCACACAGCCACACAGCCACAAAACCACACATCCACACAGCCACAGACCCACACAGCCACAGAAACACACACCCACAGACTCACACAGCCACAGAACCACACAGCTAAAGAACCACACAGCCACACAGCCACAGAACCACCTAGCCACAAAGCCACAAAGCCATATAACCACACAGAACCACACAGCCACACAGCCACAGAACCACACAGCCACAGAACCACACAGCTAAAGAACCGCACAGCCACACAGCCACAAAACCAAACAGCCACACATCCACAGAACTACACAGCCACACAGCCACATAACCACACAGCGACAGACACACAGCCACACAGCCACATAATCACACAGCCACACAACCACACAGCCACAGAATCACACAGCCACACAGCCACAGAACCACTCAGCCACAGAACCAAACAGCCACACAGCCACATAATCACACAGCCACAGAACCACACAGCCACAGAACCACACAGCCACACAGCCACAGAACCACACAGCCACAGATCCACACGGCTACAGAACCACACACCCACACAGCCACAGAACCACACAGCCACAAAGATAAACACAGAACCACACAGCCATACAGACAGCCACAGAACCACACAGCCAGATAGCCACACAGCCAGATAGCCACAAAGCCACATATTCACACAGCCACAGAACCACACAGCCACAGAACCACACAGCCACACAGCCACAAAACCACACATCCACACAGCCACAGACCCACACAGCCACAGAAACACACACCCACAGACTCACAAAGCCCCAGAACCACACAGCTAAAGAACCACACAGCCACACAGCCACAGAACCACCTAGCCACAAAGCCACAAAGCCATATAACCACACAGAACCACACAGCCACACAGCCACAGAACCACACAGCCACAGAACCACATAGCCACAGAGCCACAGCACCACACAGCCACACAGCCAACAAACCACATAGCCACAGAACCACATAGCCACACAGCTGCACAGCCACAGCACCAGACAGTCACAGAATCACACAGCCACACAGCCACATAACCACACAACGACAGAATCACACAGCCACACAACCACAGAACCACACAGCCACATAATCACACTGTCAAAGAACCACACAGCCACACAGCCACACATTCACAGAACCACACAGCCACAGAACCACTCAGCCACAGAACCACTCAGCCACAGAACCACACAGCCACACAGCCACATAATCACACAGCGACAGAAACACACAGCCACAGAATCACACAGCCAGACAACCACACAGCCACACAACCACAGAATCACACTGTCACAGAACCACACAGCCACAGAAGCACACAGCCACATATTCACAGAACCACACAGCCACAGAACCATTACGCCACAGAGCCACATAACCACACAGCCACAGAACCACACAGCCACAGAATCACACGGCTACAGAACCACACATCCACACAGCCACAGAACCACACAGCCACAGAACCACACAGCCACAAAGATAACCACAGAACCACACAGCCATACAGACAGCCACACAACCACACAGCCACAGAACCACACAGCCAGATAGCCACAGAACCACACAGCCACAAAGCCACAAATTCACACAGCCACAGAACCACACAGCCACAGAACCACACAGCCACAGAACCACACAGCCACAGAACCCCATAGCCACACAGCCACAGCACCACATGGCCACACAGCCAACAAACCACATAGCCACACAACCGCACAGCCACAGCACCACACAGTCCCAGAATCACACAGCCACACAGCCACATAACCACACAACGACAGAAACACACAGCCACAGAATCACACAGCCACACAGCCACAGAACCACACAGCCACACAGCCACATAATCACACTGTCACAGAACCACACAGCCACACAGCCACACATTCACAGAACCACACAGCCACAGAACCACTCAGCCACAGAACCACACAGCCACACCACCACATAATCACACAACCACAGAACCACACAGCCACATAATCACACAGCCACAGAACCACACAGCCACAGAACCACACAGCCACACAGCCACAGACCCACACAGCCACAGAACCACTCAGTCACAGAATCACACGGCTACAGAACCACACATCCACACAGCCACAGAAACACACATTCACAGAACCACACAGCCACAAAGATAACCACAGAACCACACAGCCACATACAGACAGCCACACAACCACACAGCCACAGAACCACACAGCCAGATAGCCACAGAACCACACATCCACATAGTCACAGAACCACACAGCCGCACAGCCACATAATCACACAGCCACAGAACCACACGGCTACAGAACCACACATCCGCACAGCCACAGAACCACACAGCCACAGAACCACACAACCACAAAGATAACCACAAAACCACACAGACATCCAAACAACCACACAGCCACATAACCACAGAGACAGATAGCCACATAACCACACAGCCACATAACCGTGGAGCCACACAGCCATAGAACCACACAGCCAGACAACCACACAGACACAGAACCACACAGCCACAGAACACGCAACCACACAGCCACACTTCCACAGGACCACACAGCCACACAGACAGCCACAGAACCACACGGCCACACAACACCACAGCCGCACAGACAGCCACAGAACCACACAACCACACAGCCACTGAACCACACAGCCACACATACAGCCACACAGCCACACAGACAGCCACAGAACCACACAGTCACACAAACAGCCACTGAACCACATAGCCACACAGACAGCCACACAGACACACAGACAGCCAATGAACCAAACAGCCACACAGACAACCACTGAACCACAAAGCCACACAGACAGCCACACAGCCACACAGACAGCCACTGAACTACACAGCCACACAGACAGTTACTGAACCACACAGCCATACAGACAGCCAATGCACCAAACAGCCACACAGACAGCCACTGAACCACACAGCCATACAAACACCAACAGACAGACATACAGCCAGACAGCCACACAGCCACACAGACCGACAGAGATAAAGAGAAGTCTGAAAGCTTTACTTGTGGTTGAAGTGTTATTCAAAGCTGAAGGGACAGCTGCCAGGGGACAGCACGGAGTGTATACCCTGTTTGTCTGACAGGAATGGGCAGTCCTCAGACAATCCCCACGGGCTCCACTCTCTGACAGGAGACCATGTTTACAGGCAGACAGAGAGAGAGAGAGAGACTCTGTGTGTGTGTGTGCTTCCGTGTGTACGTGTGAATGTTAGAGAGTCTGCGGCTGGACTACACGCTGCTTCCTTTCTCCTAAAAGCAGAGAACACTTCTCAGATAGGTCCTGTCATGTAATATTCATTACTGCCAGAAGGGATAGGTCCTGTATTATAATATTCATTACTGTCTGAAGGGATAGGACCTGTATTATAATATTCATTACTGACAGAAGGGATTTTTTGAAATATATAACGTAGTTTACCTGCATAAGTGTTGCTCTTCACTCTCTGGAGGACCAAGTTTTGAAAACTGTGGAATAAGTCAACACGTATTCTTCTGAGAACACACAGAAGGCTGTTGTATAAAACACCTGTCTCCGGATTACATCTTCAAACTAAGGGCAACCATGGCATCCGTGACAGAGAGGGAGCAGCGTCCATCCACGTATACGGGTACGATAGCCTAGCTAGCTACATTTTCAGATATTACACGTTTCTAATTTTGTCAAATAGTTGTTTCCATTTCAAGTTAAAGTGTACTGTTCGCTAGCTAGCTAACGTTACCTGGCTGGCTCGCTAGCTAACGTTACATGTATGATCTGTGTAGTAATATTATTCGTATCTCAGAGCCATTTGCCTTGCTAGTTATTCCCTAATGTAATCTAGCTAACATTGAACCTGGTTGGTTAGCTACCAGCAGATTCACGCAGGGTAGTAAAGTCTTAAATTGGGATTATGATTCATTGCTTAGCTAGCTAGCTCCTTGTCTAAACAAAAGACTCCACCATGTGCAAGTAACCATTTCAATAGAATGTTCATGATGTCGCTGTGGCAACTGTCGATAGATGTAGCTGGTAAATTCACTCTGGCTATCTACTCCTATTTCAGACCACTCTCGTCTGAGTGTGCCAGAGCGCAGAATAAATTACGAATTTAAGAACGCTCAACACCTGTTGAATATGGCCGGTGTAAGGAAACGTTGGCAAAAAAAACGTAATTAAATTGTTGCCAGCAGCACAGTTGCAGTCACCAATGCTCTGGATAACATAAAAACAGACTAACCAGCTCTGCTAGGGCGAGTAAATGGTAAGAGTGAGCTGTTCTCTCATTTGTGTCTGGAAGTAGCCAGTAAGCTAGCCAGATTTAGCCAGTTAGTTGGGTGCGTGACTGCTGTTGTTAGGTTAGAATGCTCGGATCAAGCCTAGTCCTCAGCCAGAGCGTCCAGTGTGCGCTCTGAACGCTCCGAGAGAGAAACACTCTGAATTTACGAACGGACAATCTGACAATGCTCTGAGTTTACAAACGCCCAGAGCACACTCTGGAACCCCAGAATAAATTTACGAACGCACTCGTACTATAAACCAGCCTTTAGTCTTGAAATCTTTGGTTGTTTAGTACATGGCCTCACATGTGAATCCTTAAAGAGATGGGTGGGGCTAAAGCTTTAGAGGGTGTGAACGATGCTGAATGGGTGTAGACAAAGCAGAGCTCTCCAGTAGGTGTACCAAAAAATATTCGGGGGCCATTTTCTCAAAAGTGACGTTAAACTTTCAAAGCAGAATTACTTACCCATTGGTCCTCAACTGCAGTGTATGATACATCTTTTTCTATCTCTGAGTCTCTACTTTTATCCAATGTAAAAAAACACAATTTCAAATTTTGCTACATAAGACCAAGTCGAGCCGGTCGGTCGCGTATGGACCAGCTCAGGAGCAGTGATGGGAAAAGTACCCAATTATCATACTTGAGTAAAAGTAAAGACCTTAAAAGAAAGGACTCAAGTAAAAGTGAAAGTCACCCAGAAAAATACTACTTGAGGAGGAGTCTAAAAGTATTTGTTTTTAAATATAATTAAGTATGAAAAGTAAAAGTATAAATAATTTCAAGTAACTTATAAAAAGAAAATCACGGATAGCCAGGGGCACACTACAACAAGCAGACATAATTTACAAACAAAGCATTTGTGTTTAGTGAGTCCTCCAGATTAGAGGCTGTAGGGATGACCAGGGATGTTCTCTTGATAAGTGGGTGAATTGGACCACTTTCCTGTCCTGCTATAAGCATTGGAAATGTAACAAGCACTTTTGGGTGTCAAGGGAAATGTATGGAGTAAAAAGTACAAACTTTTCTTTAGGAAGGTAGTGAAGTAAAATTAAAGCTAGTCAAAATTATAAATAGTAAAGTAAAATACAGATATAAAAAAATATAAACAATACTTAAGTAGTACTTTAAAGTATTTTTTACTTAAGTACTTTACACCCCCTGCTCAGGAGTGACACCAGACTGGAGAAGGAGACTTTACACCCCTGCTCAGGAGTGACACCAGACTGGAGAAGGAGACTTTACACCCCTGCTCAGGAGTGACACCAGACTGGAGAAGGAGACTTTACACCCCTGCTCAGGAGTGACACCAGACTGGAGAAGGAGATTTTACACCCCTGCTCAGGAGTGACACCAGACTGGAGAAGGAGATTTTACACCCCTGCTCAGGAGTGACACCAGACTGGAGAAGGAGATTTTACACCCCTGCTCAGGAGTGACACCAGACTGGAGAAGGAGACTTTACACCCCTGCTCAGGAGTGACACCAGACTGGAGAAGGAGATTTTACACCCCTGCTCAGGAGTGACACCAGACTGGAGAAGGAGATTTTACACCCCTGCTCAGGAGTGACACCAGACTGGAGAAGGAGATTGCTTCTGCAACGAAAGACAGGCAGCTCTGTCAGACCAACATTTCATCCAATCGATCCCAGATGTCCAGATGAGGGTGAAACTTGCCAACCTGTTTTCAGAGACAGAATGAATGGATAATAACTGTATTGATTAGGCACGGGGCAGTCGTTTTATGAGTTCAGTGCAGGTAGCTGTCACTTTGTTACCTTCAGCTGATAAACCGTAGAGTAACGGAACTCTGATGTTGTTTACACAGCATATTGAATTACATCGCTGAACTTTTCAACCTGGCAGCACACACAATTTTAAAGGCTTCCAAGAAACCCAGAAGACAGAATGCATCCAAAATGGCACTCTATTCCCTATATAGTGCACTACTATTGAAGAGAGTCCTATGGGTCCTGGTCAAAACACGTATTGCACTATATAAGGAATACAGTGCAGTTTTTGTATGTAGCCTAATATTCTATTTCATACAGCAAATTAATGGATGATGGATTCACAATAGTCCTTGATCATGACTCACAGTTCCATTTCATTACACATAAGAGTCATTGGACATGGGAGTAATCTTCTGTTTTCCTTTAACTAGGCAAGTCAGTTAAGAACAAATTCTTATTTACAACGACGGCCTACCAAAAGGCAAAAGGACGGGGGCTGGGATTTTTTTGTTAAGAATAATATAAAAATAGAACAAAACACACATCACGACAAGAGGCAACACAACACTACATAAAGAGAGACCTAAGACAACAACATGGCATGGTAGCAACACATGACAACACAACATGGCAGCAACACAACATGACAACAACATGGTAGCAGGACAACATGACAACAACATTACATGGTAGCAACACAACATGACAACAACATAGCGTGGTAGCAACACATGACAACACAACATGGCAGCAACACAATATGACAACAACATAGCATGGTAGCAACACATCATGACAACAACATAGCATGGTAGCAACACATGACAACACAACATGGCAGCAACACAGTATGACAACAACATAGCATGGTAGCAACACATCATGACAACAACATAGCATGGTAGAAACACATGACAACATTACATGGTAGCAACACAACATGACAACAACATAGCATGGTAGCAACACATGATGTTGTGCTGCTGCCATGTTTTGTTGCTACTATGTTGTTGTCATGTTGTGTTGCTGCCATGTTGTGCTGCTGTCATGTTGTGCTGCTGCCATGTTGTGCTGCTACCATGTTGTTGTCATGTTGTGTTGCTACCATGTTGTGCTGCTACCATGTTGTGCTGCTGCCATATTGTGTTGCTACCATGTTGTTGTCATGTTGTGTTGCTACCATGTTGTGTTGCTACCATGTTGTCCTGCTACCATGTTGTTGTCATGTTGTGTTACTACCATGTTGTGTTGTCATGTGTTGCTGCCATGCCATGTTGTTGTCATAGGTCTCTCTTTGTGTAGTGTTTTGTTGTCTCTCTTGTCGTAATGTGTGTTTTGTCCTATATTCTTCTTAAATTGAATTACATTTTTTATCCCTGCCCCTGTCCCCGCAGGAGGCCTTTTGCCTTTTGGTAGGCCGTCATTGTAAATAAGAATTTGTTCTTAGCTGACTTGCCTAGTTAAATAAAGGTTAAATAAATATTAAATAAAAATGTTCCCTGCAATTAGGTTGCTACAACCTAGCCAGTTTACAATGTAGCTGAAAGAAATTTGAGTAATTAAGGTCACCTAAATTGACACATTCAAATACCACCTTGCACACTCTTGCCTGCATCTTGCTGTTCTAGAGTGTAATCATTAGTCCAACAGTTGCAAACGAGAGTTTCTATTGGACAAATTCTGGTATATTGGGGAGCGCTAGTGAGCAAGCCATGGAGTAGGTCACGTTTATGCATTTATTTAGTACTTTCTATGCGCTTTGACCCAAAAAGAACTAGTAATCACAGAATTTTAATGACTTTCTTTACTTTGTTCAACTTTAATCTTTGTTTTCAGTTTTTGGTTTTTCGTAAATGGCCATAACCTGCATAAGTTTAAGTTCAGCGGAGTCACTGACGAAAGAGAAAACACTAAGCCCAAGACGAGGAGCTCGAGTTCTTCAACAAGTGGGAGCAGCTGCTCCTCCCCTCAGCTAGTCAAAAAGAATGAACACTGAGGATTTGAAGGCCGAGAATCTAGCTGCCATCAGAGCGGACATTTCATCTATAGCCAAGTCAGAACTCAAGGAGGCGCTCAGTGAAGACTTCAATTTTACAAGCAGGCAAGAATAAACTCGCAAAGCATACACAAATGGTTCTTACTGAACTGGATATAAGGAACAAGGCTTGTTAACATGCTCGGACGACACGACTACGATACAAACCACGGTTAAGAAGCTCGAAACTGATGATGCTAGCCTTAAGGGCCAATGCATACATTTACAAGGTTATATGCAAATATCCAATATCAAGATCATGGGGGTAGCTGAGGACACGGGCTCCACTTCTACTTCATCAGTCTCACAGTTATTGAAGGAAGCCCTCAAATCGGATAAAGACGTCCTTGTAGACCGCTCACTTTGGAGATCTCAAGCATTGCGTCATTGTGGCTAATCTACACTACTATCAGGATTGTATTGATGTTATTCGGCGTGCCAGAGAATTTGGCCCACTTCGATGCAACGGAACACCCATCTCTGTCTTCCTAGACTTCGTCTTCGAGACTATACCGCTTTCAACGATGCCATGAGTCTGCTCCATGGACGGGCTGTTTGGCATGGTGTGGCTTTTCCTGCCTGGCTCTGTTTAACATACAACGGCAAGAGAAAGAGTTCCAAGATCCCTATTAGGCGATGGACTTTGTAAAGATGAACATTCTACCAAGGTCGGATGAAGCAAATTACTGAATGTTCACCTATTTGGCGATTATGGTAATGAGTAAAAGTGTCTACCACTGTCAACTCAGTTTCTCTTTTGTAGATACTGTACAGTGTTGCCAGTGGTATCAGTTGATATTGTTATTATTAGGTAACGCTAGTACAGGTGAGTCAATTCTCCTTTTGTTTTGTTTTATTTTATTACCATGAAGCTGCTCGTTTCTATTTATCAATGGTATCCTGATAAAGCACAGTTCTATCATTAGGCCATGTCATTTCTTTAAAGACATTGCCGCTAACTTAGTGGTATTGCTGTAAGATGTGATTTATAAAACGTGTTATACTTTCTTTTAAAAAAGCCTAGTTTTGGGTTGTAAATAAGTACAGTTGAAGTCGGAAGTTTACATACACTTAGGTTGGAGTCATTAAAACTCATTTTTCAACCACTCCACAAATTTCTTGTTAACAAACTACAGTTTTGGCAAGTCGGTTAGGACATCTACTTTGTGCATGACACAAGTAATTTTTCCAACAATTGTTTACTGACAGATTATTTCACTTATAATTCATTGTATCACAATTCCAGTGGGTCAGAAGTTTACATACACTAAATTGACTGTGCCTTTAAACAGCTTGGAAAATTCCAGAAAATTATGTCATGGCTTTAGAAGCAACTGATTGACATAATTTGAGTCAATTGGAGGTGTACCTGTGGATGTATTGTATTGTATTCAAACTCAGTGCCTCTTTGCTTGACATCATGGGAAAATCTAAAGAAATCATCCAAGACCTCAGAATTTTTTTTTTTAGACCTCCACACCTCTGGTTCATCCTTGGGAGCAAATTCCAAACACCAGAAAGGTACAACGTTCATCTGTAAAAACAATAATACGCAAGTACAAACACCATGGGTCCACACAGACGTCATACCGCTCAGGAAGGAGACGCGTTCTGTCTCCTAGAGATGCGTTCTGTCTCCTAGAGATGCGTTCTGTCTCCTAGAGATGAACGTACTTTGGTGCGAAAAGTGCAAATCAATCCCAGAACAACAGCAAAGGATATTGTGAAGATGCTGGAGGAAACAGATACAAAAGTATCTATATCCACAGTAAAACTAGTCCTATATCTGTCACGTCCTGGCCATAGAGAGCCCTCTGGCTAGGGGGGATTCTAGGTGTTTTAGGTATTTTATTTCTATGTTGGTTTTGTGTGTGGTTCCCAATTAGAGGACAGCTGTTATTCGTTGCCTCTAATTGGGGATCATACTTAGGTAGTCCTTTTTCCACCTGTGTTTGTGGGATATTGTGTTTGTTAGTGCGTGTGAGCACTACGTATTGTTACGATCAGTTGTGTTTTTCGTATCATTGTATGTTCCATTAAAATTAAATATGTGGAACTCTATGCACGCTGCGCCTTGGTCCAGTTGTTTTGAAGAGGATCGTGACAGAATATCCCACCAGTATAGTACTGCATGGTCGGAACTAGAAGCACAAGCATTTCGCTACACTCGCATTAACATCTGCTAACCATGTGTATGTGACAAATAAAATTTGATTTGAATTTGATTTGTATAGGACCAAGCAGCGTGCCACAAAGATTGAAGGAGAGTTGGACATGGGAGGAGATCATGGGTGGATGCGAGACCCTTCCTTGGCGGGAGTCGCCGAGGAATAATGGGGGACAGCGACGACGCCGGGGTCCGCATCCACAAAGAGCCCAGGGGCAACCCCAAGATTTTTTTGGGGGGGGGCACATGGGGTTGTTGGCCGAGCAGAGGAGAGAGCCAGAGCCTGAATGGGAGACGTTAGAGGAGTTTAGGGAAGGATATCGGAGAGAGGTGTTGGCGAGGAGTATGCTGTAGGCAGGCGTTTAGAGGAGCATCTGCCCAGCCCGGGTAACGTCCTGTGCCAGCTCCCCGTACTCGCCCTGAAGTGCGTGTCACCAGTCCGGTGCAACCTGTGCCGGCTCCACGCACCAGGCTTCCAGTGCGCCTTCCCAGTCCGGTATGTCCTGTGCCGGCTCCCCGCACTCGCCTTGAAGTGCGTGTCACCAGTCAGGTGCAACCTGTGCCGGGTCCACGCACCAGGCTTCCAGTGTGCCTTCCCAGCCCGGTACGTCCTGTGCCGGCTCCCCGCACTCGCCCTGAAGAGCGTGTCACCAGTCCAGTGCAACCTGTGCCGGCTCCACGCACCAGGCCTCCAGTGCGCCTTCCCAGCCCGGTACGTGGCGTTCAGTCCAGCTCCAAAGGGGAGGCTTGCAAGCCGAAGAACACCATCCCAACCGTGAAGCACGGGGGTGGCAGCATCATGTTGTGGGGGTGCTTGACTGCAGGACTGGTGCACTTCACAAAATAGATGGCATCATGAGAAAGGAAAATGATGTGGATATATTGAAGCAACATCTCAAGACATCAGTCAGGAAGTTAAAGCTTTGTCGAAAATGACCCAAAGCATACTTTCAAAGTTGTGGCAAAAGGGCTTAAGGACAAAGTTGTGGCAAAAGGGCTTAAGGACAACAAAGTCAAGGTATTGGAGTGGCCATCACAAAGCCCTGACCTAAATCCTATAGAAAATTTGTGAGCAGAACTGAAAAAGCGTGTGGAGGCAAGGAGGCCTACAAACCTGACTCAGTTACACCAGCTCTGTCAGGAGGAATGGGACAAAATTCACCCAACTTATTGCGGGAAGCTTGTGGAAGGCTACACGAAACATTTGACCCAAGTTAAACAATTTAAAGGCAATGCTACCAAATACTAATTGAGTGTATGTAAACTTCTGACCCACTGGAAATGTGATGCAAGAAATAAAAGCTGCAATAAATAATTCTCTCTAATATTATTCTGACATTTCACATTCTTAACTCACTACTGGTATCAGTAGAAACCCTTGGTGTCTTAACTCACTACTGCTATCAGAAGAAACCCTTGGTGTCTTAACTCACTACTGCTATCAGAAGAAACCCTTGGGGTCTTAACTCACTACTACTATCAGAAGAAACCCTTGGTGTATTAACTCACTACTGCTATCAGAAGAAACCCTTGGTGTCTTAACTCACTACTGCTATCAGAAGAAACCCTTGGTGTCTTAACTCACTACTGCTATCAGAAGAAACCCTTGGTGTCTTAACTCACTACTGCTATCAGAAGAAACCCTTGGTGTCTTAACTCACTACTGCTATCAGAAGAAACCCTTGGTGTATTAACTCACTACTGCTATCAGAAGAAACCCTTGGTGTCTTAACTCACTACTGCTATCAGAAGAAAACCTTGTTTTCTTAATTAATACTTAAGGATCATTGGGGCGCTAGCGCCCCATTCCCGACACTACCCGGAGAAATGAGGATAGCACCTCACATATTTCATGCATTAGCATAAATCCATAACCAGTGCGGGTCTCACAAAACACATATAAGAGCTAAAATAAATCTCTTACCTTTGATGATCTTCTGCTGAGGGCAATCCGAAGTGTCCAAGCAAGACAATCCATGTTTCTTTTGTTAGAAAAAGTAATTGTTTGTATCCATAAATCTCTGTTTGGTTGGCGCGTTATGTTCAGAAAATCCACAGTCTACTCGCCCATTGTACAGTGAAGAGAAAGCGTTCAAATTATACCTATCAACTTTGCCCAAACAAATCAAACATCAGTTATAATGTATCCTTTATGTATATTAACGATTATATTTCACACGGATAGTATCCTAAAAGGAAAATACCGAGGAGCATGCTCATGGTCTCGCGCACCAAAAACTGAATCCACTTCCTCCCTCATCTTACATATTCTTCTTCTATTCTGTGATCTTCCATGATAAACGCATGAAACCTTGTCTAAAGACTGTTGACATCTAGTGGAAGCCATAGGTACTGCATCCTGGGTCCTATTTTACAGAGAGTCCCATAGGCAGGCATTGAAAGTGAGGGCATGTCACAAAAAACCTTTCCGGACAGAATTTCCTTGGGTTTTCACCTGCTATATCAGTTCTGTTATACTCACAGACATTATTTTAACAGTTTTAGAAACTTCAGAGTGTTTCCTATCCAATAGTACTAATTATGTGCATATCCTAGTTTCTGGGTCTGAGTGGTAAATTCCCTGGACCTGATGGATTACCGATAGAATTCTTAAAAAAATTCTCAGATTAATTCTTTCCTCTCTTTCTTTCCGTATTTGAGGAATCACTCTCCTCAAACTCTTTACCCTCAACAATGAGACAGGCATATTTTCACTTATTCTGAAAAGGGATAAAAAAGGTTTTGAGTGTGGTTCATAAAGGCCAATTTTTTTACTGAATTGCGATGTAAAGATTCTTTCTAAGATGATTGCCTGCCGTTTTGAGTCAGTCCTTCCCTACATTATCTCTACTGTTTTGAGTCAGTCCTTCCCTACATTACCTCTACAGATCAATCTGGTTTCATTAAAAATCATCTACTTTTTTATACATCAGACATCTTTATAATATACTTCATAATTCCTCTTCATCTGACACTCCAGAGATATTGTTATCATGCTGAGAAGGCATTTGATGGGGTGGAGTGGGATTATCTATTTTATACTCTCAAACAATTTGGATTCGGTCCCAATTTTATGTCCTGGGTCAAAGTCTTTTACTCTTCCTCTATGGCGGCAGTGCACACAAATGATAACCTTTCATCCTATTTCCAACTTCAATGTGGGACAAGACAGGGTTGTGCTCTATCTCCTCAGTTGTTTTCAATTGCAATTCAGCCTTTAGCCATAGTAATACGTAATAACACCACTATCAAAGGCATTAGAAGAGGGGGCTTAGAGCATAAAGTCTCACTGGATGCGGATGACATGATAATATATATGTCTGACCCTTTAACTGGTCTTCCAGAGATCCAGGTTCTACTAAAGACAGTTGGAAAAATATCTGGGTTGAAGGTTAATCTACAAAATTGTGAATTGATGCCTATTAATCCTTCTGCCGTGCAAACTTATTTTAGTCATGTGCCCTTCAGAGTAACTACACAGAAATTTGGGAATTTGGGTCATACCTCCATAGATAAACTGATATCTGCTTTATTCTGGAACATGAAATACGGATACGTCAGAGCGTATTGCGAAGATCCCTAGGGTGGTCTAGCACTTCTAAACTTTCAATGTTATTACTGGGTAGCTTATACAAGAATCATTCTATATTGGATGACAGAAATCCCTGATGTTATAGGCCCAAAATGGGTGACCTTGGAAATCTCATCCTGTGGACCCACCTCCTTAGCTGCCTTACTCTGCTCTGAACTAGTTTCCTATTATTATATCCTAAACTATTGTCAAACATTCTCTACAAATCTGGAAACAGTTCAAGCGAACGTTTGGTGAATTTTCAACTTCTGCCCCATTATTAAAGAACCATACATTCTCTCCATCATTATTAGACCGGGCGTTTCATATCTGCTCTGGAAAAGGGATCTCCTCGCTGAACGACTTCTACATTGATATGGATTTTGCATCTTTTGAACAGTTCAATATTCCTAGATCCCATTTATTTAGATACAAAATTACACAATTGCAGTATCTTCTTCACTTCCCATCACGCCCACCTACCTCCCTTCTAGATTCTATTTTTAAAGTGAACCCTTATATCAAAGGGGGCATAATCTTAATCCATACGTTATTAAACTCACACAATCTGCATTCTCTGAACTCTCTTTAGGTGAACAAGTTTCAGACATAACTTGGCAGAGTATGCTTCAGAGAATACATTCTCCATCTATATGTCTAAGACATGCTGTAATTCTATTTAAAATAGTTTGTCGGCTGTATTGGTCAAAGGCGAAATTATCCAAGATCAGACCAGCAATAGATCCCACTTGTGACCGATGTAAGCAGGCTCATGCTACTTTACTGCACATGTTTTGGACATGCCCGAAATTGACAGATTTCTGGATATCAATTTTTTAGACCTATAAAATCTTCTGCCTTCATTGCACCACAGGAGGCCCCTCTAAACAGTTCTATGGAGTGGCACCACAGGAGGCCCCTCTAAACAGTTCTATGGAGTGGCACCACAGGAGGCCCCTCTAAACAGTTCTATGGAGTGGCACCACAGGAGGCCCCTCTAAACAGTTCTATGGAGTGGCACCACAGGAGCCCCCTCTAAACAGTTCTATGGAGTGGCACCACAGGAGGCCCCTCTAAACAGTTCTATGGAGTGGCACCACAGGAGGCCCCCTAAACAGTTCTATGGAGTGGCACCACAGGAGCCCCCTCTAAACAGTTCTATGGAGTGGCACCACAGGAGGCCCCTCTAAACAGTTCTATGGAGTGGCACCACAGGAGGCCCCTCTAAACAGTTCTATGGAGTGGCACCACAGGAGCCCCCTCTTAACAATGGGTTTGGTTGGGGATCCGTGTGTTCTGTCCTCTACCTGTTCTGTTTTGTCTAAAAACTTTTTTAATGTTTCACTATTTACAATTTCATGAAATTCACTAAAGAAGGTTGTCCTCCCCTTACTCCTCTGAGGAACCTCCATTGGCCTACACAATAAGAATTTGTCCTAGAATCCGGCTAGGCCTACTGTGAAGACAAAATACTGCCTATCCGCGTGTGGATACCCTCCCCTCTTCAGAGCTTACAGAAGAATGGCAAGGCCCGGTAGAAATACTGTACCTTGAGCCTCTCCTGCCACTCCCATGGAGTGAACAAGCAGGACATAACCAATGAACTGGTTGAGCCTAGAGCAGGACATAACCAATGAACTGGTTGAACCTAGAGCAGGACATAAGCAATGAACTGGTTGAACCTAGAGCAGGACATAACCAATTAACTGGTTGAGCCTAGAGCAGGACATAACCAATTAACTGGTTGAGCCTAGAGCAGGACATAACCAATTAACTGGTTGAGCCTAGAGCAGGACATAACCAATTAACTGGTTGAGCCTAGAGCAGGACATAACCAATGAACTGGTTGAACCTAGAGCAGGACATAACCAATGAACTGGTTGAACCTAGAGCAGGACATAACCAATGAACTGGTTGAACCTAGAGCAGGACATAACCAATGAACTGGTTGAGCCTAGAGCAGGACATAACCAATGAACTGGTTGAGCCTAGAGCAGGACATAACCAATGAACTGGTTGAGCCTAGAGCAGGACATAACCAATGAACTGGTTGAACCTAGAGCAGGACATAACCAATGAACTGGTTGAGCCTAGAGCAGGACATAACCAATGAACTGGTTGAGCCTAGAGCAGGACATAACCAATGAACTGGTTGAACCTAGAGCAGGACATAACCAATTAACTGGTTGAACCTAGAGCAGGACATAACCAATGAACTGGTTGAACCTAGAGCAGGACATAACCAATTAACTGGTTGAGCCTAGAGCAGGACATAACCAATTAACTGGTTGAGCCTAGAGCAGGACATAACCAATTAACTGGTTGAGCCTAGAGCAGGACATAACCAATGAACTGGTTGAACCTAGAGCAGGACATAACCAATGAACTGGTTGAACCTAGAGCAGGACATAACCAATTAACTGGTTGAGCCTAGAGCAGGACATAACCAATTAACTGGTTGAGCCTAGAGCAGGACATAACCAATGAACTGGTTGAACCTAGAGCAGGACATAACCAATGAACTGGTTGAACCTAGAGCAGGACATAACCAATGAACTGGTTGAACTTAGAGCAGGACATAACCAATTAACTGGTTGAGCCTAGAGCAGGACATAACCAATGAACTGGTTGAACCTAGAGCAGGACATAAGCAATGAACTGGTTGAACCTAGAGCAGGACATAACCAATTAACTGGTTGAGCCTAGAGCAGGACATAACCAATTAACTGGTTGAGCCTAGAGCAGGACATAACCAATTAACTGGTTGAGCCTAGAGCAGGACATCACCAATGAACTGGTTGAACCTAGAGCAGGACACAACCAATGAACTGGTTGAGCCTAGAGCAGGACATAACCAATGAACTGGTTGAACCTAGAGCAGGACATAACCAATGAACTGGTTGAACCTAGAGCAGGACATAACCAATGAACTGGTTGAACCTAGAGCAGGACATAACCAATGAACTGGTTGAACCTAGAGCAGGACATAACCAATGAACTGGTTGAACCTAGAGCAGGACATAACCAATGAACTGGTTGAACCTAGAGCAGGACATAATCAATGAACTGGTTGAACCTAGAGCAGGACATAACCAATGAACTGGTTGAACCTAGAGCAGGACATAATCAATGAACTGGTTGAGCCTAGAGCAGGACATAACCAATGAACTGGTTGAACCTAGAGCAGGACATAACCAATGAACTGGTTGAACCTAGAGCAGGACATAACCAATGAACACCAACATTACCATCTCAAAAGCTCTGCTTCTTGGCAATATCACAGCGTTGTCAGATTTCAAAAAGGCTGTACGTCGAAAGCACAACATTTGATTGTTTGAGGGTAGCACCTCCAATATTTACCATTAGCATAAATTCATAAACCATCACGGTTCACACAAAACACATTTCACAGCGAAAACAAATCCCTTACCTTTTGAAGAACTTCTGCTGAGGGCTTCCCAAGTGTCCAACGAAGACATCCAATGGTTCTTTTGTTAGAAAAAGTCATTTATTATATCCATAAATCTCAGTTTGGTTGGCGCATTATGTTTTAAAATGTTCATAGAACAGGCAGAACAGTTGAAACTGGAGAAGCAGCACGGCCAGGACTGGGGACATCAAGGAGTCATCAGGCCAGCTTGGCCTTGAGGAATGGTTCTAATGCTCAGGTCCTCCAAGAGAGAGAGAGAGAGAGAGAGAGAGAGAGAGAGAGAGAGAGAGAGAGAGAGAGAGAAATAAAGATAGAAAGAGAAGAAAGAAAGAAAGAAAGAAAGAAAGAAAGAAAGAGAGAAAAAGAGAGATAATTAGAGAGAGCATACTTAAATTCACACAGGACCCGGATAAGTGAGAAGAAATACTCCAGATATAACAGACGTACCCTAGCCCCCTGACACATAAACTACTGATGGGGCGGCAGGTAGCCTGGTGGTTAGAGCGTTGGACTTGTAACCGAATCCCCGAGCTGACAAAGAAAAAATCTGTCGTTCTGCCCCTGAACAAGGCAGTTAACCCACTGTTCCCCGGGCGCCGAAGACATGGATGTCGATTAAGGCAGCCCCCCGCACCTCTCTGATTCAGAGGGGTTGGGTTAAATGCGGAAGACACATTTCAGTTGAAGGCATTCGGTTGTACAACTGACTAATAATGGTGACTTTGTCTACTGCAGCATAAATACTGGAGGCTGAGAAAGGAGGGGTCGGGAGACACTGTGGCCCCGTCCAACGATACCCCCGGACAGGGCCAAACAGGCAGGATATAATCCCACCCACTCTGCCGAAGCACAGCCACCACACCACTAGAGGGATATTTCCAACCACCAACTTACCATCCTGAGACAAGGCCGAGTATAGCCCACAAAGATCTCCGCCGGGGGCCAACCCGGACAGGAAGTTCATATCAGTGACTCAACCCACTCAAGCGACGCACCACCCCCTCCCCTAGGGACGGCATGGAAGAGCAACAGCAAGCCAGTGACTCAGCTCCTGTAATAGGGTTAGAGGCAGAGAATCCCAGTGGAGAGGGGAACCGGCCAGGCAGAGACAGCAAGGGTGGTTCGTTGCTCCAGTGCCTTTCCGTTCACCTTCACACTCCTGGGCCAGACTACACTCAATCATAGGACCTACTGAAGAGATGAGTCTTCAATAAAGACTTATAGGTTGAGACCGAGTCTGCGTCTCTCACATGGATAAGCATGTGAGAAATTTAACTCCATAGGAGAAAGCCCTGCCTCCGGCTGTTTGCTTAGAAATTCTAGGGACAGTAAGGAGGCCTGCGTCTTGTGACCGTAGCGTACGTGTAGGTATGTACGAAAGGACCAAATCGTAAGATATGTAGGAGCAAGCCCATGTAATGCTTTGTAGGTTAGCAGTAAAACCTTGACATCAGCCCTTGCCTGAACAGGAAGCCAGTGTAGAGAGGCTAGCACTGGAGTAATATAATCCATTTTTTGGGTTCTAGTCGGAAAGTAAAGCATTGCAGTAGTCTAACCTAGAAGTGACAAAAGCGTGGATACATTTTTCTGCATCATTTTTGGACAGAAAGTTTTTGATTTTTGCAATGTTATGTAGATGGATGAAAGCTGTCCTTGAAACAGTCTGGATATGTTTGTCAAAAGAGAGATCAGGGTCCAGAGTAATGCCGAGGTCCTTCACAGTTTTATTTGAGACAACTGTAGAGCCATCAAGATTAATTGTCAGATTCAACAGAAGATCTCTTTGTTTCTTGGGACCTAGAACAAGCTTCTCTGTTTTGTCAGCGTTTTAAAGTAGAACATTTGCTGCCATCCACTTCCTTATGTCTGAAACACAGGCTTCCAGGGAGGGCAATTTTGGGGCTTCACCATGTTTCATTGAAATGTACAGCTGTGTGTCATCCGCATAGCAGTGAAAGTTAACATTATGTTTTTGAATAACATCACCAAGAGGTAAAATATATAGTGAAAACAATAGTGGTCCTAAAACAGAGCCTTGAGGAACACCGACATTTACAGTTGATTTGTCAGAGGACAAACCATCCACAGAGACAAACGGATATCTTTCCGACAGAAAATATCTAAACCAGGCCAGAACTTGTCCGTGTAGACCAATTTGGGTTTCCAATCTCTCCAAAAGAATGTGGTGATCGATGGTATCAAAAGCAACACTAAGGTCTAGGAGCACGAGGACAGTTGCAGAGCCTCGGTCTGATGCCATTAAAAGGTAATTT
Organism: Brachymystax lenok tsinlingensis; assembly: GCA_030435695.1. Classification (NCBI taxonomy): domain Eukaryota; kingdom Metazoa; phylum Chordata; class Actinopteri; order Salmoniformes; family Salmonidae; genus Brachymystax; species Brachymystax lenok. The sequence continues at coordinate 40,861,229 of CM059794.1, read as the reverse complement.
ACCACCTTCACAAGTGCGGTCTCAGTGCTATGATGGGGTCTAAAACCAGACTGAAGCATTTCGTATACATTGTTTGTCTTCAGGAAGGCAGTGAGTTTCAAAAAGATTCGACATAGGCCGATAGTTTTTTATATTTTCTGGGTCAAGGTTTGGCTTTTTCAAGAGAGGCTTTATTCCTGACACTTTTAGTGAGTTTGGTACACATCCGGTGGATAGAGAGACGTTTATTATGTTCAACATCAGTGCTCAGACTGTCCGCAATAGGCTGAGAGAGGCTGGACTGAGGGCTTGTAGGCCTGTTGTAAGGCAGGTCCTCACCAGACATCACTGGCAACAATGTCGCCTATGGGCACAAACCCACCGTTGCTGGACCAGACAGGACTGGCAAAAAGTGCTCTTCTACCAAGGCTGTAGAATTCTACCAAGGCTGTAGAATTCTACCAAGGCTGTATAATGCTAGCAAGGCTGTATACTTCTACCAAGGTTGTATAATTCTACCAAGGCTGTAGAATTCTACCAAGGCTGTAGAATTCTACCAAGGCCCAAAGTACTGTATCAACCATTTCTTTGGTACTATATCAATCCAATGTATTATTTATTATTATCAAACCAAGGCCTACCCTAGAGAAGGATACAGAACAGGAGATCCTTCAATCACAGAACAGCCAGAACAGGAGATCCTTCAACCACAGAACAGCCAGATCAAGAGATCATTCAACCACAGAACAGCCAGAACAGGAGATCCTTCAACCACAGAACTGCCAGAACAGGAGATCCTTCAACCACAGAACAGCCAGAACAGGAGATCCTTTAACCACAGAACAGCCAGAACAGGAGATCCTTCAACCACAGAACAGCCAGAACAGGAGATCCTTCAACCACAGAACAGCCAGAACAGGGAATAACCGAAGACAGACTACAGTAATTGGGGATATTACAGCTTTGTAATGATGAGAAGCGTATCAACAAGGGCCCACAATAGAGGCAGCCTGTAACATTACAAGCTTCTTACTGTAGAGAATTCCTGTAAAGATTGATATTGCCAAAGGCATCATAACAAGAAACAAGGAATAGCAAGCTTCAAGCTTCACCCCTGCTGAGGAACGTCAACCGGTTAGCAATGGGGAGGATGACGCTTTACTGTGTGTGTGTGTACTGTGTGCGTGCGTGCGCGTGCGTGTGTGTGTACTGTGTGTGTGCGTGCGTGCGTGCATGCGTGCATGCGTGTGCGTGCGTGTGTGTGTGTGCTGTTTTGCATTCTCTGTATCATAGAGGTAGCAGGCAGTAACCCCAGGATGCTTACTTTATATAATTGAAAATGTAATACAATTTGTGTTTAGTAAACACTATAGTGATACAACAGGCAGCACAATGTAGGGAATAGGGGTCCATTTGGAACTCACTATAGTGATACAACAGGCAGCACTATGTAGGGAATAGGGGTCCATTTGGAACTCACTATAGTGAAACAACAGGCAGCACAATGTAGGGAATAGGGGTCCATTTGGAACTCACTATAGTGATATAACAGATAGCACTACAGTACGTAGGGTATAGGGGTCCATTTGGAACTTAGTCTCTGTCTGCATTGACACAATACAGAGCAGTAATAATGGTAGAATCTGATCAATAGTTCCTTTTTGTCTTAAACTGTAAAGTACCAGCATGTTTTCAAGGGCACACTGGGTCCTGAGGGACTGTACTGAAGGGCAATATATACAGTCTCTCTCTCTCTCTCTCTCTCTCTCTCTCTCTCTCTCTCTCCTCTCCTCTCCTCTCTCCCCCTCCTCTTTTCTGCCCCCTCTCATTTTCCCTTTCCATCTACGTCCTCTGGCGTCAGTTCCAGCCAGGAGAACCTTAGTGCTGTGTGCTGGTTTTGTTGAGGTAGAGTGGTGAATTGCTGTGTGCTGTGTAGCTCACGCCTGACATCCTCGTTGTGGCCCATGACAGCTGGTCTTCTTACAGCCCACTGCACGGAAAATGGGCTGATTTTAGAATTTAATTATCCACGATGGATTTCTATCTCTGTGTGCTCAGTAGGAGCAGCCAGTAAAGCTTCGATGTGGACCTGAACAAGATAAACAGTAAGACATTCTGAGACTCTGTCGTCTTTTGCTGTCGATTTGCAGTCACGCCGACTAGGCTACCTTTCTCCCTCCTCCTTGCGCCTCCCTGCACCTCCCTCCTCCCTGCGCCTCCCTCCTCCCTGCGCCTCCCTCCTCCCTGCACCTGCCTCCTCCCTGCGCCTCCCTCCTCCCTGCGCCTCCCTCCTCCCTGCGCCTGCCTCCTCCCTGCGCCTCCCTCCTCCCTGCGCCTCCCTCCTCCCTGCGCCTCCCTCCTCCCTGCACCTCCCTCCTCCCTGCGCCTCCCTCCTCCCTGCGCCTCCGTCCTCCCTGCGCCTCCCTCCTCCCTGCACCTCCCTCCTCCCTGCACCTAACTCCTCCCTGCTCCTGCCTCCTCCCTGCACCTCCCTGCTCCTGCCTCCTCACTGCTCCTGCCTCCTCCCTGCACCTCCCTCCTCCCTGCTCCTGCCTCCTCACTGCTCCTGCCTCCTCCCTGCACCTCCCTACTCCTTGCAGCCTAACTCCTCCCTACTCCATCCTCCTCCCTGCAACTCTCTCCCTTCTCCCTCCTTCCTCCTCCAAATGCCTCCTTCCTCCCTATCCATCACCTCCCTGTGCTCCTCCACTCCACATCCTTGTCATGTTCCTCCTCTCCTCATGACAATTGGTCACCTCCTGCCAGTCTCCCCAGTGTGCCAGTGTACAATACAGGACCACCTCCTGCCAGTCTCCCCAGTGTGCCAGTGTACAATACAGGACCACCTCCTGCCAGTCTCCCCAGTGTGCCAGTGTACAACACAGTACCACCTCCTGCCAGTCTCTCCAGTGTGCCAGTGTACAATACAGTACCACCTCCTGCCAGTCTCTCCAGTGTGCCAGTGTACAATACAGGACCACCTCCTGCCAGTCTCTCCAGTGTGCCAGTGTACAATACAGGACCACCTCCTGCCAGTCTCTCCAGTGTGCCAGTGTACAACACAGTACCACATCCCCCTTTGTCTCAGAGAGGACACTCGCTGGTCTCTCTCCCTCTCTCTGGTTTCTCTCTTTCTGGTCTCTCTCTCTCTCTCTCTCTCTCTCTCTCTCTCTCTCTCTCTCTCTCCGCTCTCTCTGCCCTCTCTCTCTCTGGTCTCTCCCTTTCTGTTGTCTGTCTCTCTGGTCTCTCTCTCTATGGTCTCTCTCTCTGGTCTCTCTCAATTCAATTCAAAAGGCTTTATTGGCATGTGAAAGATATGTTTATATTGGCAAAGAAAGTGAAATAAACAATATCAAAGCAATAAGGCCCGAGGAGGTGGGGTATATAGCCAATATACCACGGCTAAGGGCTGTGTCCAGGCACTCGGTGTTGCGTTGTGCGTAAGAACAGCCCTTAGCTGTGGTATATTGGCCTTAAACCACACCTCCTCGGGCCTTATTGCTTAACTATAAACTGAATGGCCTTCCATCTATAGGTTAATACTGTCTATAAACTGAATGGCCTTCCATCTATAGGTTAATACTGTTTATAAACTGAATGGCCTTCTATCTATAGGTTAATACTGTCTATAAACTGAATGGCCTTCCATCTATAGGTTAATACTGTCTATAAACTGAATGGCCTTCCATCTATAGGTTAAAACTGTCTATAAACTGAATGGCCTTCCATCTATAGGTTAATACTGTCTATAAACTGAATGGCCTTCCATCTATAGGTTAATACTGTCTATAAACTGAATGGCCTTCCATCTATAGGTTAATACTGTCTATAAACTGAATGGCCTTCCATCTATAGGTTAAAACTGTCTATAAACTGAATGGCCTTCCATCTATAGGTTAAAACTGTCTATAAACTGAATGCCCCACCTGAATGGTCACTGCAGTGCTGTATGGTATTAATGTCAGTGCTTAGTTTAGAGCAGACAACACAAACTAATCTTTTACTACAATATTATTATTTTTTTGTTTGTTTTTCCCAACTGTAAGTTTTGCGTAATTGACTGATCCCTCAGACTCAGACTCCTTTCTCTCTGAGGGAGCAGAGTTAATTACTGAGTCTTATCAACCGTGGTTCATTAGGTTAAGTAGCCTGCACCTCACCTCTGCTGGCTGGCTGACTGATTAACTGGTGGGTTAACTGGCTGGCTGACTAGCTGGCTGTCTGGATGGCTGGCTGGCTGGCTGACTAGCTGGCTGTCTGTCTGTCTGGCTGTCTAGCCTGCTGGCTGGCTGACTGGCTGAGTAGCTGGCTGGCTGACTGTCTGGCTGACTAGCTGGCTGGCTGTCTGGCTGGCTGACTAGCTGTCTGTCTGTCTGGCTGTCTAGCTGGCTGGCTGGCTGGCAGGGTGACTGTCTGGCTGGCTTGCTGACTGGCTGACTAACGGACTGACTAACTGACTAGCTAGGTGACTGGCTGTCTGTCTGACTGACTAACTGACTAGCTGGGTGACTGGCTGGCTGACTGACTGGCTTGCTGACTGACTGACTGGCTGACTAACTGGCTGGCTTGCTGACTGGTTGACTAACTGACTGACTAACTGTCTGGCTTGCTGACTGGCTGACTAACTGACTGACTAACTGGCTAGCTAGGTGACTGGCTGACTAACTGGCTGGCTTGCTGACTGGCTGACTAACTGGCTGGCTTGCTGACTGGCTGAATAACTGACTGACTAACTGGCTGGCTTGCTGACTGGCTGACTAACTGACTGACTAACTGGCTAGCTAGGTGACTGGCTGGCTGACTGGCTGACTAACTGACTGACTAGCTGGTTAGCTGGGTGACTGGCTGGCTGACTAACTGGCTAGCTGGCTGACTGGCTGGCTGGCTTGCTGACTGGCTAACTGGCTGACTAACTGGCTAGCTGGGTGACTGGCTGGCTGGCTGACTAACTGACTGACAAACTGACTGACTAACTGGCTAGGTTGCTGGCTGGCTGACTAACTGACTGGCTTGCTGACTGGCTGTCTGTCTGACTGACTAACTGACTAGCTGGGTGACTGGCTGGCTGACTGGCTTGCTGACTGGCTGACTGGCTGACTAACTGGCTAGCTGGGTGACTGGCTGGCTGGCTGGCTGACTAACTGACTAGCTGGGTGACTGGCTGGCTGACTGGCTTGCTGACTGGCTGACTGGCTGACTAACTGGCTAGCTGGGTGACTGGCTGGCTGGCTGGCTGACTAACTGACTGACTAACTGGCTAGCTGGGTGACTGGCTGGCTGATTAACTGACTGGCTGACTGGCTGACTAACTGGCTAACTGGGTGGCTGGCTGGCTGACTAACTGACTGGCTTGCTGACTGGCTGTCTGTCTGACTGACTAACTGACTAGCTGGGTGACTGGCTGGCTGACTGACTGGCTTGCTGACTGGCTGACTGGCTGACTAACTGGCTAGCTGGGTGACTGGCTGGCTGGCTTGCTGACTGGCTGACTAACTGACTGACTAACTGGCTAGCTGGGTGACTGGCTGGTTGACTAACTGGCTAGCTGGCTGACTGGCTGGCTGGCTTGCTGACTGGCTGACTGGCTGACTAACTGACTGGCTTGCTGACTGGCTGTCTGTCTGACTGACTAACTGACTAGCTGGGTGACTGGCTGGCTGACTGGCTTGCTGACTGGCTGACTGGCTGACTAACTGGCTAGCTGGGTGACTGGCTGGCTGGCTGGCTGGCTGACTAACTGACTGACTAACTGGCTAGCTGGGTGACTGGCTGGCTGATTAACTGACTGGCTGACTGGCTGACTAACTGGCTAACTGGGTGGCTGGCTGGCTGACTAACTGACTGGCTTGCTGACTGGCTGTCTGTCTGACTGACTAACTGACTAGCTGGGTGACTGGCTGGCTGACTGACTGGCTTGCTGACTGGCTGACTGGCTGACTAACTGGCTAGCTGGGTGACTGGCTGGCTGGCTTGCTGACTGGCTGACTAACTGACTGACTAACTGGCTAGCTGGGTGACTGGCTGGTTGACTAACTGGCTAGCTGGCTGACTGGCTGGCTGGCTTGCTGACTGGCTGACTGGCTGACTGGCTGACTGGCTGACTAACTGGCTAGCTGGGTGACTGACTGGCTGGCTGGCTGGCTGACTAACTGACTAGCTGGGTGACTGGCTGGCTGACTGACTGGCTTGCTGACTGGCTGACTGGCTGACTAACTGGCTAGCTGGGTGACTGGCTGGCTGGCTGACTAACTGACTGACTAACTGGCTAGCTGGGTGACTGGCTGGCTGACTAACTGACTGGCTGACTGGCTGACTAACTGGCTAGCTGGGTGGCTGGCTGGCTGGCTGACTAACTGACTGGCTTGCTGACTGGCTGTCTGTCTGACTGACTAACTGACTAGCTGGGTGACTGGCTGGCTGACTGACTGGCTTGCTGACTGGCTGACTGGCTGACTAACTGGCTAGCTGGGTGACTGGCTGGCTGACTGACTGGCTTGCTGACTGGCTGACTGACTGACTAACCGGCTAGCTGGGTGACTGGCTGACTAACTGGCTAGCTGGCTGACTGGCTGGCTTGCTGACTGGCTGACTGGCTAACTAACTGGCTAGCTGGGTGACTGGCTGGCTGGCTGGCTGACTAACTGACTGACTAACTGGCTAGCTGGGTGACTGGCTGGCTGGCTTGCTGACTGGCTTGCTGTCTGGCTGACTGTCTGACTGACTAACTGGCTAGCTGGGTGACTGGCTGGCTTTCTGACTGGCTGTCTGACTGACTGGAGGCTTTTAAGGGGATGACAGTTCCAGTCCCTCTAACAGTCTGCCCTGCCGCAGCACCACTTGAAACCCATTCACCCTGAACTAAGTGAACAGAATGTTATTTAGAAAATCAAAGGACATACTGTGGTTCTCAAATGAGAGTTTCTGCCGTTTCATAGTTTGATTCTGTGAATAAGAGGGCTCTGCATGGTGAGGGGAATTGTTTACTATGTCCTTTTCTTACCATCAGTATCACTCTGATGTTCTTGTTCATTTTAAGGCTTTAAGAACCGTTTGGTAAGGCTTTAGGAACCGTTTGGTAAAGCTTTAGGAACCGTTTGGTAAGGCTTTAGGAACCGTTTGGTAAGGCTTTAGGAACCGTTTGATAAGGCTTTAGGAACCGTTTGGTAAGGCTTTAGGAACCGTTTGGTAAGGCTTTAGGGAACCGTTTGATAAGGCTTTAGGGAACCGTTTGGTAAGGCTTTGGGAACCGTTTGATAAGGCTTTAGGAACCGTTTGGTAAGGCTTTAGGAACCGTTTGGTACGAATCATCAGCCTCAAACTTTGGTCAAAGAAAACCTAACAAAATACAAGCATCAAATGCACCCAGCTCACCAATAAATGAATCAGAAAAAGAAAAATAACTTTTTCAAGTTTTGTTTTGCAGAAAAAAAATATACTAGTATTCCGTTCCTGCATTATAAATGAGCAATGCATAATTTATCCAAGTATTAAAATTTAATCTAGTAAACATGATGACTGAGGTACACGCAATTACCAGCTTTGCTCACATCAAAGTAAAATAAACTGATTTCAATAAGTAATGACAAGTAGGAAAAATGTATTCAGGCTAATAGATATCTACGAGCAGACAGAAAGCTAACGGCACTGTGGTGTTTACCACATCACCAAAGTCTACACAGACAACTACCCAGTCTGACAGTTTAAAATCAAAATGTCATTTGTGATGGCACGGTAATGATCTACATGCTTACAGTACCCACACTGACAGAAGTGAAGAGTCACCATACACAATGGTTGATCAGAAATTACACCCTATTCTCTATTATAGCACTACTGTTGACCACTACATAGTACAATGAGCCCTGTCTGTCATGATGATACCACCCTAGATAGATAGACAGGCATCATATCTCCTGTCTTTGTCATGTAGATAGATAGACAGGCATCATGTCTCCTGTCTTTGTCATGTAGATAGATAGACAGGCATCATGTCTCCTGTCTTTGTCCTGTAGATAGATAGACAGGCATCATGTCTCCTGTCTTTGTCCTGTAGACAGATAGACAGGCATCATGTCTCCTGTCTTTGTCCTGTAGATAGATAGACAGGCATCATGTCTCCTGTGTTTGTCCTGTAGATAGATAGACAGGCATCATGTCTCCTGTGTTTGTCCTGTAGATAGATAGACAGGCATCATGTCTCCTGTCTTTGTCCTGTAGACAGATAGACAGGCATCATGTATCCTGTCTTTGTCCTGTAGATAGATAGACAGGCATCAATGTCTCCTGTGTTTGTCCTGTAGATAGACAGGCATCATGTCTCCTGTCTTTGTCCTGTAGATAGATAGACAGGTATCATGTCTCCTGTCTTTGTCCTGTAGATAGATAGACAGGCATCATGTCTCCTGTGTTTGTCCTGTAGATAGATAGACAGGCATCATGTCTCCTGTGTTTGTCCTGTAGATAGATAGACAGGCATCATGTCTCCTGTGTTTGTCCTGTAGATAGACAGACAGGTATCATGTCTCCTGTCTTTGTCCTGTAGATAGATAGACAGGCATCATGTCTCCTGTGTTTGTCCTGTAGATAGATAGACAGGCATCATGTCTCCTGTGTTTGTCCTGTAGATAGATAGACAGGCATCATGTCTCCTGTGTTTGTCCTGTAGATAGACAGGCATCATGTCTCCTGTCTTTGTCCTGTAGATAGATAGACAGGCATCATGTCTCCTGTCTTTGTCATGTAGATAGATAGACAGGCATCATGTCTCCTGTGTTTGTCCTGTAGATAGACAGGCATCATGTCTCCTGTGTTTGTCCTGTAGATAGATAGACAGGCATCATGTCTCCTGTGTTTGTCCTGTAGATAGATAGACAGGCATCATGTCTCCTGTGTTTGTCCTGTAGATAGACAGGCATCATGTCTCCTGTCTTTGTCCTGTAGATAGATAGACAGGCATCATGTCTCCTGTCTTTGTCATGTAGATAGATAGACAGGCATCATGTCTCCTGTGTTTGTCCTGTAGATAGACAGGCATCATGTCTCCTGTGTTTGTCCTGTAGATAGATAGACAGGCATCATGTCTCCTGTGTTTGTCCTGTAGATAGATAGACAGGCATCATGTCTCCTGTGTTTGTCCTGTAGACAGATAGACAGGCATCATGTCTCCTGTCTTTGTCCTGTAGATAGATAGACAGGCATCATGTCTCCTGTCTTTGTCCTGTAGACAGATAGACAGGCATCATGTCTCCTGTGTTTGTCCTGTAGATAGACAGACAGGCATCATGTCCGTCTCCTGGTGCTGGGCCTACTCTCTGCTCCTCTCTCCCCAGCAAATGTCTGCTCCTCCGTCCGTCCGTCTGGCTAAGGGAGGGAGAGAGGGAGAGGAGAGGGACACAAAGAGAGGGAGAGAGAGACAGAAACAGACATACAGACAGACACACAGTTTGTCTGTGAGCCACCAGGTCCTGTGGGGGCATGGCATGGGGGGGCCACGGCAGTTTTGTTGTGACCGGAGAGGACAGCTTGTAGCAACAGTCTCCGGCTGTGTACCAAATGGCGCCCTATTCCCTTTATACTAAACTCGTTTCTTATTTTTTCTTTTTGTTGTATTTTACGTCTTTTTTTTTTTCTCCACAATTTCGATCTTGTCTCATCGCTGCAACTCCCCAAACGGGCTCGGGGGAGGCGACGGTCGAGTCACGCGTCCTCTGAAACATGACCTGCCAAACCACGCTTCTTAACACCCGCTCGCTTAAACCTGAAGCCAGCCGCACCGATGTATCGGAGGAAACACAGTTCACCTAACGACCGAGTCAGCCTGGAGGCGCCCGGGCTCGCCACAAGGAGTCGCTAGAGCACGATGAGCCAAGTAAAACCCCCCCTTCCCCGGCCAAACCCTCCCCCTACTGTGTGCCGCCCTATTGGACTCCCGATCACGTCCGGTTGTGATACAGACCCAGGATCGGACCCGTGTCTGTAGTGACGCCTCTAACACTGCGATACAGTGCCTTAGACTACTGTGCCACTCGGGAGGCTTTCTAGTTCAGTTAGTTTTTCCAATAGACACACACCATACCGCCTCAGTTAACTTTGCAAAGCAAGCTTTAATTTAGTTACAGATTTACACAGGAAGCGATTCACACGGAAGGATAACATCACAAGCTATTGTGTCTTTGTGATCAAAGTGGCCTTGGTGGTAGCAAAACATGCACCATCCACAAGTTAAATTAAACCACAGTTCCAGTGTATGAAAGAGATTCCAATAACACGCGGTAGAAATCATAATCAGCGTGTTATATACCTTGAGATATGCAAGAAACACGTTTCCATTAAACACTTGTTAATTAAAGTGTGTAACAGGACAAATATAAGCACCCACCATTTCCATGTCACCGCTGTATAAATATGACCACTTTGATAATGATACCAGGGCAGGGCCTGTATTCATAAAGACTCTCGGGAGTTGGAGTGCTGACAACGGATCAGTTTTGGCTGTTAGAGCATAATACATGAGATGACATGGACAGGTGGGGACCTGATCCTAGATCAGTACGGGCCCAGATCTTCTGTGAGTGTATTGGCAGTTCGTAAGTACTGAAAGCAATCAAATAAAATTAAATCATCAACGCACTCAAATACACTAAATAACACAGCAGACACGTTAGACCATTTCAGTAGCAAGCCTGACGTAAACAGTGGAATGTGACAAGAATGGGACCAAGGACCTCATTGTTTTGATTTGGCGCTGAGAGGGCCAGTCGTTCCACGGATCACCTGAAGACGGCACAATGAACAAATAAATCAAACATGCTGCAAACAGTAACACCACAGACTTGGATTCTTCAGTATGCTATCTGATGACCTGCAGGTTAGATGAAGGTTAGATGAAGGTTAGATGAGGTGTATAGTAGGTCTATATCATTATCAAGTCATACCAAAGACTTAAAGACTTAAAGTCACTGAGCCTGTCTGTTGGTGTTTCTACTGTCACAGATACTGAGCCTGTCTGTTCGTGTTTCTACTGTCACAGATACTGAGCCTGTCTGTTGGTGTTTCTACTGTCACAGATACCGAGCCTGTCTGTTGGTATATTTACTGTCACAGATACTGAGCCTGTCTGTTGGTGTTTCTATTGTCACAGATACTGAGCCTGTCTGTTGGTATATTTACTGTCACAGATACTGAGCCTGTCTGTTGGTGTTTCTATTGTCACAGATACTGAGCCTGTCTGTTAGTGTTTCTACTGTCACAGATACTGAGCCTGTATGTTGGTGTTTTTACTGTCACAGATACTGAGCCTGTCTGTTGATGTTTTTACTGTCACAGATACTGAGCCTGTATGTTGGTGTTTCTACTGTCACAGATACTGAGCCTGTATGTTGGTGTTTCTACTGTCACAGATACTGAGCCTGTCTGTTGGTGTTTCTACTGTCACAGATACTGAGCCTGTCTGTTGGTATATTTACTGTCACAGATACTGAGCCTGTCTGTTCGTGTTTCTACTGTCACAGATACTGAGCCTGTCTGTTGGTGTTTCTACTGTCACAGATACCGAGCCTGTCTATTGGTATATTTACTGTCACAGATACTGAGCCTGTCTGTTGGTGTTTCTATTGTCACAGATACTGAGCCTGTCTGTTGGTGTTTCTACTGTCACAGATACCGAGCCTGTCTATTGGTATATTTACTGTCACAGATACTGAGCCTGTCTGTTGGTGTTTCTATTGTCACAGATACTGAGCCTGTCTGTTGGTGTTTCTATTGTCACAGATACTGAGCCTGTCTGTTGGTATATTTACTGTCACAGATACTGAGCCTGTCTGTTGGTGTTTCTACTGTCACAGATACTGAGCCTGTCTGTTGGTGTTTCTACTGTCACAGATACTGAGCCTGTCTGTTAGTGTTTCTACTGTCACAGATACTGAGCCTGTCTGTTGGTGTTTCTATTGTCACAGATACTGAGCCTGTCTGTTGGTATATTTACTGTCACAGATACTGAGCCTGTCTGTTGGTGTTTCTACTGTCACAGATACTGAGCCTGTCTGTTGGTGTTTCTACTGTCACAGATACTGAGCCTGTCTGTTAGTGTTTCTACTGTCACAGATACTGAGCCTGTCTGTTGGTGTTTCTACTGTCACAGATACTGAGCCTGTCTGTTGGTGTTTCTATTGTCACAGATACTGAGCCTGTCTGTTGGTGTTTCTATTGTCACAGATACTGAGCCTGTCTGTTGGTATATTTACTGTCACAGATACTGAGCCTGTCTGTTGGTGTTTCTATTGTCACAGATACTGAGCCTGTCTGTTAGTGTTTCTACTGTCACAGATACTGAGCCTATCTGTTGGTGTTTCTACTGTCACAGATACTGAGCCTGTCTGTTGGTGTTTCTATTGTCACAGATACTGAGCCTGTCTGTTGGTGTTTCTACTGTCACAGATACTGAGCCTGTCTGTTGGTGTTTCTACTGTCACAGATACTGAGCCTGTCTGTTGGTGTTTCTACTGTCACAGATACTGAGCCTGTCTGTTGGTGTTTCTACTGTCACAGATACTGAGCTGGATGTATCCTGATGAAATGTCAGAGGACCTCGTTGAGGTGTCAATAACTAGCTTACTAACATTTACAAATGCGGGAGTAGAGGAGTAATGCTAAATAAATGGTGACAACTGTTAGCAAATGTCTTAGAGATGGTTTATTATGGGCCGTTAAAATGAAGTGTTTACCGTCCTGTGAGATATATAGAGAGGCTTCATGTCGATCTCCTGGCATTGGGCCTACTCTCTCATCTTCTCTCACCCCAGCACATCTCTGCTCTTCCGTGCTCCCTCCGGTTGGGAGAGAGAGAGAGAGAGAGAGAGAGAGAGAGAGAGAGAGAGAGAGAGAGAGAGAGAGAGAGAGAGAGAGAGAGAGAGAGAGAGAGACACAGATGGAGAGAGAGAGACAGATGGAGAGAGAGAAAGACAGAGAGAGAGTCTGGCTGTGAGCCACCAGGTCCTGTGGGGGCCGGCATGGGGGCCACGCCAGTTTTGTTGTGACCGGAGAGAACAACGTGTAGCAACAGTTTCCGTCTGTGTGCCAAATAACGCCCTATTCCCTTTATAGAGCAGTACTTTATAGGGAATAGGGTGCCATTTGTGACACAAACACAGTCTCTCCTTACAGGAAAGGTGCTGAAGCTTTCTAATAGGTCTGGCAGGACATCTGTCAGGCCTCAACACCGTGCCAAGAGGACAGGAGAGGACAGAGGAACAACAACACAGAAATGACACAGCCAAGATCTTGACAAGGTGTTGGAAGAAGAGATGTGATCGGTCGGCCTGTAGTTAACTTAGTTATTAACCTCCCGCAGTGTTATTATGAGGACACGATGGGTTCCTGAGGAAAGAAACATACTGTATAGTTGAAGAAGTTTTGTCCACCAATTTTTTTTCTCTCACATTTGTGTTATTTCATCAGAAATTATTGCTTATGGTTACCTTCACGTAAGCATTTCACTGTAAGGTCTACACCTGTTGTGTTCGGCAAATGTGACAAATGACATTTGATTTTGATGTATATGTAAAAAATTACTGTTCTCAGATTTTTTTGGGGGGGTCATTAATTTTAGATGAGTTTTAAAATTAGTTATATATCCATTGTTTAGCTGGAATGGCATGTTCATATCCTGTATATTTGACAGTTATATGTGATTGTCCCACCTAGCTATCTTAAGATGACTGTACTAACTGGAAGTCACTCCGGATAAGAGAATCTGCTAAATGACAAAAATGTCAAATCTCTTTTTCATATATATATTGATGTAACAAGTGTATAATTGGTACAGTTCTTTGTTTAAAAAAATGTAGTTATTTGTCACATTTGGCTGTGTAAAACCTAGCAGTGCTACTTTTGTATCTTAGAGTGAGGCGTATATATATATATATACAGCGTTTTGCTAGAAAACATGATTATTTGTCTCTGAAATGAAACCATCAAGTGATAGATTTTAAACAAATACATGTCTGTCATTGAACAACCCCATGCCATGATCAGGTAGTGAAAAAACACACCCAATCTCTTTCATAAATTCTTTAAAAGTAAAATCTAACTTACCAACATTTCTGAAAATTGCTATATAGCGTTTTGGAATGAAATTCTTCAGTTGTTGGGGTTTGGATTGTCACGACTTCCGCCGAAGTTGGTCCCTCTCCTTGTTCGGCGCGGGGTTCGGCGGTCGACGTCGCCGGTCTTCTAGCCGCCACCGATCCATCTTTCATTTTCCGTTGGTTTTGTCTTCATTTTTTACACACCTGGTTTCCATTCCCATAATTACATGTTCCTTATTTAACCCTCGGTTTCCCCCCATGTTTTTGTGCGTGATTATTCGTTGTATCCTGGTCCGTTGTTCTTGTGACTGTATATCACTACTTGTATGGTATTCCTGATTGTGTAAAGTTTATGAATACTCATCTTTGTTGTCCTGCGCCTGACTCCGCTGTTCCTGCATCACCGAGACCCGTTACACGGATCATACTAAACTAAATCATCATATAAAATCTGCATAGAAACTATTGTCTTTAATCATCATGTACTTGTTTCACGTTTCACCTTTTGTGATAGCAATGTTTATTCAGCAACTTTCAATGGTGTTGCAGTGTAGTATTGGTTCTATCCCAAATGGGTACACTGTTCCCTGTAGTGCACTACTTTTGAGCAGGACTCATAGGGCTCTTGTCAAAAGTAGTCCACTACATAGGGAAAATGGTACCAATTGGGACACAAATTTTGTTTACACAACTCCTGCCCACGCACACACATACACACACACGTCTTCCAGAAGCATCTAGCAACCTATGGGGGAGTAGGCTACATAACATTTTTATGGTACTCCAAATCATTCCAGGATTATATGGCTAGAGAAAAACAGGTGCTTATACCTCAGTGGAAATACTCAGTGATTTTATTAAGCACTAAGTTATTTTTGAGTCTCTCGGAAAGCTTCAGTAACAACCCTGCAAGCTACATGAGGGTCAATGTGACCCTCAAAGCTACAGTCTGCAAGTTAACTCAATGGAAGAATTCATGGCTGAAGAAAATTTGGAGAAAAATAAATGTCTGCACAAATCTCTAATTGTCCTAAATTTATTTCTACTGCTCTTCTCTTCATGTTCTACTTTACTGTTCTACTGCTGGTCTACTTTACTGTTCTACTGCTGGTCTACTTTATTGTTCTACTGCTGGTCTACCTTATTGTTCTACTGCTGGTCTACCTTATTGTTCTACTGCTTGTCTACCTTATTGTTCTACTGCTTGTCTACTTTATTGTTCTACTGCTGGTCTACTTTACTGTTCTACTGCTCGTCTACTTTACTGTTCTACTGCTGGTCTACTTTACTGTTCTACTGCTTGTCTACTTTACTGTTCTACTGCTGGTCTACTTTACTGTTCTACTGCTCGTCTACTTTACTGTTCTACTGCTCGTCTACTTTACTGTTCTACTGCTAGTCTACTTTACTGTTCTACTGCTGGTCTACTTTAATGTTCTACTGTTCGTCTACTTTACTGTTCTACTGCTGGTCTACTTTACTGTTCTACTGCTCGTCTACTTTACTGTTCTACTGCTGGTCTACTTTAATGTTCTACTGTTCGTCTACTTTACTGTTCTACTGCTGGTCTACTTTACTGTTCCAATGCTCGACTACTTGATTGTTCTACTGCTGGTCTACTTTACTGTTCTACTGCTGGTCTACTTTACTGTTCTACTGCTAGTCTACTTTACTGTTCTACTGCTAGTCTACTTTACTGTTCTACTGCTGGTCTACTTGATTGTTCTACTGTTCGTCTACTTTACTGTTCTACTGCTGGTCTACTTTACTGTTCTACTGCTCGTCTACTTTACTGTTCTACTGCTGGTCTACTTTACTGTTCTACTGCTGGTCTACCTTATTGTTCTACTGCTTGTCTACTTTATTGTTCTACTGCTGGTCTACTTTACTGTTCTACTGCTGGTCTACTTTACTGTTCTATTTCTGGTCTACCTTATTGTTCTACTGCTTGTCTACTTTATTGTTCTACTGCTGGTCTACTTTACTGTTCCACTGCTCGTCTACTTTACTGTTCCACTGCTCGACTGCTTGATTGTTCTACTGCTGGTCTACTTTACTGTTCTATTTCTGGTCTACCTTATTGTTCTACTGCTTGTCTACTTTATTGTTCTACTGCTGGTCTACTTTACTGTTCCACTGCTCGTCTACTTTACTGTTCTACTGCTCGTCTACTTGATTGTTCGACTCCTCGTCTACTTTACTGTTCTACTGCTGGTCCACTTGATTGTTCTGCTGCTGGTCTACTTTATTGTTCTGCTGCTCGTCTACTTTACTATTCTACTGCTCGTCTGCCTTATTGTTCTACTGTTCTACTGCTCTTCTCTTCATGTTCTACTGTTCTACTGCTATTCTCCATGTTCTACTGTTCTACTGCTCTTCGCTTCATGTTCTACCATTCTACTGCTATTCTCCATGTTCTACTGTTCTACTGCTCTTCTCGTCATGTTCTACTGTTCTACTTCTCTTATCTTCATGTTCTGCTGTTCTACTGCTTCATGTTCTACTGCTTGTCTTTTCATGTTCTACTGTTCTACTGCTATTATCCATGTCCTACTGTTCTACTGCTCTTCTCTTCATGTTCTAGTGTTCTACTGCTCTTCTCTTCATGTTCTACTGTTCTTCTCTTCATGTCTACTGTTCTACTGCTCTTATCTTCATGTTCTACTGTTCTGATGCTCTTCTCTTCATGTTCTATTGTTCTACTGCTCTTCACTTCATGTTCTACTGCAATTATCTTCATGTTCTATTGTTCTACTGCTATTCTCAATGTTCTACTTTTCTGCTGCTCTTCTCTTCATGTTCTACTGTTCTACTGCTCTTCTCTTCATGTTCTACTGTTCTACTGCGTTTCTCTTCATGTTCTGCTGTTCTACAAGTGTTTCTCTTCATGTTCAACTGCTTGTTTCTTCATGTTCTACTGTTCTACATGTTCTGTTCCTCTACTTTATTTCTGATTTCCACTGCTCCTCTACGTTATTTCTCACCTCATTTGGAAAAGACATCTGTGCAGACTGTGGTAGAGGTGATTTAGCCTTTTTGGCTAATGGCTAATTCACCTCCAGAGCCTATTAGGAGGGTACTCGCTCTGCTCTACCTGCTGTTACACACACACACACACACACACACACACACACACACACACACACACACACACATACACACACACACACACACACACACACACACACACACAGCACAGCCGGTCTAATTTTAGACGACTCTTCAGTCCATGACGCTGTACACCCGCTGAAAAAGGTCATGACTAAAACATCTCAAAACAACTTTGATAATGAGACTAGAAGAAGAAAAAAATTGCAAACCTGAATGTCATTGTTCATAAAGAGACATTCTGACATTATTACCCTATAGATATAACATTAGTACCCTATAGACATACCATTATTACCTTATAGGTATACCATTACTACCCTATAGGTATACCATTATTATTTATTTATTACATTTTTTATTTCACCTTTATTTAACCAGGTAGGCTAGTTGAGAACAAGTTCTCATTTACAACTGCGACCTGGTCAATATAAAGCAAAGCAGTGCGACACAAACAACAACACAGAGTTACACATGGAATAAACAAGCGTACAGTCAATAACACAGTATAAAAAATAAAGTATATATACAGTGTGTGCAAATGGCGTGAGGAGGTAAGGCAATAAATAGGCCGTAGTAGTGAAGTAATTACAATTTAGCAAATTAACAATGGAGTGATAGATGTGCAGATGATGATGAGCAAGTAGAAATACTGGTGTGCAAAAGAGCAGAAAAGTAAATAAAAACAATATGGGGATGAGGTAGGTAGATTGGGTGGGCTATTTACAGATGGGCTATGTACAGCTGCAGCAATCGGTAAGCTGCTCATATAGCTGATGTTTAAAGTTATCACCGCAAGAGCGACATCATTGATATATACAGAGAAAAGAGTCAGCCCGAGAATTGAACCCTGTGGTACCCCCATAGAGACTGCCAGAGGTCCGGACAACAGGCCCTCTGATTTGACACACTGAACTCTGTCTGAGAAGTAGTTGGTGAACCAGGCGAGGCAGTCATTTGAGAAACCAAGGCTGTTGAGTCTGCCGATAAGAATACGGTGATTGACAGAGTCTAAAGCCTTGGCCAGGTCGATGAAGACGGCTGCACAGTACTGTCTTTTATCGATGGCGGTTATGCTATCATTTAGTACCTTGAGCGTGGCTGAGGTGAACCTGTGACCAGCTTGGAAACCAGATTGCACAGCGGAGAAGGAACGATGGGATTCGAATTTGTCAGTGATCTGTTTACTAACTTGCCTTTAGAAGACTTTAGAAAGGCAGGGCAGGATGGATATAGGTCTATAACAGTTTGGGTCTAGAGTGTCACCCCCTTTGAAGAGGGGGATGACCACGGCAGCTTTCCAATCTTTAGGGATCTTGGACGATATGAAAGAGAGGTTGAACAGGCTAGTAATATAGGTTGCAACAATTGCGGCAGATCATTTTAGAAAGAGAGTGTCCAGATTGTCTAGCCCAGCTGATTTGTACAGGTCCAGGTTTTGCAGCTCTTTCAGAACATCTGCTATCTGGATTTGGGTGAAGGAGAAGCTGAGGAGGCTTGGGCAAGTAGCTGCGGGGGGTGTGGAGCTGTTGGCCAGGGTTGGGGTAGCCAGGAGGAAAGCATGGCCAGCCATAGAGAAATGCTTATTCTCGATTATAAATTCTCGATTATTGTGGATTGGTGACAGTGTTACCTAGCCTCAGTGCAGTGGGCAGCTGGGAGGAGGTGCTCTTATTCTCCATGGACTTTACTGTGTCCAAAACCTTTTTGGAGTTAGAGCTACATGATGCAAATTTCTGTTTGAAAAAGCTAGCCTTTGCTTTCCTGACTGACTGCGTGTATTGGTTCCTGACTTCCCTGAAAAGTTGCATATCGAGGGGACTATTCGGGGGGCAGTCAGGTCTGGAGTGAACCAAGGGCTATATCTGTTCTTAGTTCTACATTTTGTAAAGGGGCATGCTTATTTAAGATGGTGAGGAAATTACTTTTAAAGAACGACCAGGCAACCTTGACTGACAGGATGAGGTCAATATCCTTCCAGGGTACCCGGGCCAGGTCGATTAGAAAGGCAGGCTCGCAGAAGTGTTTTAGGGAGCGTTTGACAGTAATGAGGGGTGGTCGTTTGACCGCAGACCCATAGCGGATGCAGGCAATGAGTCAGTGATCGCTAAGATCCTGATTGAAAACAGCAGAGGTGTATTTGGAGGGTAAGTTGGTCAGGATCATATCTATGAGGGTGCCCATGTTTATGGATTTAGGGTTGTACCTGGTGGGTTCCTTGATCATTTGTGTGAAATTGAGGGCATCTAGCTTAGATTGTAGGACTGCTGTTAAGCATATCCCAGTTTAGGTCACCTAACAGAACGAACTCTGAAGATAGATGGGGGGCAATCAATTCACATATGGTGTCCAGAGCACAGCTGGGAGCTGAGGGGGGTCTATAACAGGCGGCAACAATCAGAGACTTATTTCTGGAGAGATACATTTTTAGAATTAGAAGTTCTAACTGTTTGGGCATAGACCTGGAAAGTATGACAGAACTTTGCAGGCTATCTCTGCAGTAGATTTTAACTCCTCCCCCTTTGGCTGTTCTATCTTGATGGAAAATGTTGGAGTTGGGTATGGAAATCTCAGATGATTACCCTATAGACATACCTTTAATACCCTATAGACATACCATTATTACCCTATATATATACCATTATAACCCTATAGATATACCATTATTACCCTATATATATACCAGTATTACCCTGTAGACTGTATAGATATGGATACCAAGTGTTTTTCCACAGGTGAGAACTCACCTTGGACTGACTGGTAATGACACTCAATGTGACATCCACCTTATCCAGTTTAATGCAGACAGCTTGGCCTGAGACCTTTCTGCAAAGCAATGACAAATGGTTAAGTTCAATGGCAACAAAATAGATTCTGAAAATCAGTGTTTGCCTGCTGTCATTCTATCACGTGGGGATGCTGAAGTATGGCCTAACCTTTGCTCACACAACAATGCATCCAATAAGCCAGCGGAATTCCTCTCCAATGTCACAGTCGACGATTTGAGCACGAGTTTGATCTATGAACCAATAGATTGGGAGAAAGGCTAGGGTTCTGTCCCGAGTGGCACCCTATTCCCTACATAATGCAATGGACCCTGGTCAATAGCAGTGCACTATAAAAGGAAGAGGGGACCATTTAAGACACAACCTAAATTGGACAGCGCCATCAGAGACGATGAGGTCCTCTGGCATTTTATCAAAAGACATCTATCAAACCTGCTAAACAAACAGACAGGCTCAGTATCTGTGACAGTAGAAACACCAACAGACAGGCTCAGTATCTGTGACAGTAGAAACACCAACAGACAGGCTCAGTATCTGTGACAGTAGAAACACCAACAGACAGGCTCAGTATCTGTGACAGTAGAAACACCAACAGACAGGCTCAGTATCTGTGACAGTAGAAACACCAACAGACAGGCTCAGTATCTGTGACAATAGGAAAACACTGTGACTGTACATGTCACACCGCCTCTGATAGGGCGTTAATGATGTCTCTCTGTACTCAATGGTAATCGAAACCTACCCGTAATAGGAAAGATATCTGCAGACCAGCCAGTCAAATCACATTTACCATGTCTTACGGAAGTAGAATATTATACAGATTTACAAGAGGATCCTTATTATATGAATACATTATGATAAATACATGATGATGAATGCATTCTGATGAATACATACAGGTACTATAAATCATGGTAATATATTGTGGGTTATGGTTCAATTATGGATGTGTCCCAAATAGCACAATTTTCACAGTCCTATGGCCTGGGCCCCCGGGTTAAACGTAGTGCACCTTTTTTAGGGGATAGTGTGCCATTTGGGACTCATGCCTCCTGCTATATCAGCTGCTACCATCCCGCTTAGTTAATCAGTTATAAATTACATCTATGAAATCA
Organism: Brachymystax lenok tsinlingensis; assembly: GCA_030435695.1. Classification (NCBI taxonomy): domain Eukaryota; kingdom Metazoa; phylum Chordata; class Actinopteri; order Salmoniformes; family Salmonidae; genus Brachymystax; species Brachymystax lenok. The sequence goes on along the minus strand of CM059794.1, from coordinate 40,840,157 downwards.
ATTTCACTTTGCATGTTTATTCTTGTTTGTAATAATTACAAGCATCACCCCGTTCCCAGCGTGATAAATAGGCGCTGATTTAAAAAGGGGTCTGTTCAGTATAGGAGAGATCTGCCGCTTGGAACCGTGGAAATCTGCAGGAATTACCTGGGCTCACGTCACCATCTGGGTTCTCATATGACTGCTCCACTACAAGTCTGAACAGACAGGGACGAGAGGTGGTGGGGGGGTAGAGAGGGAGACATGCATAGAAGAGAAGGGAGAGGAAGGAGGAAAGTGGGGGAGAGCCAGAGGATAGAATGGAGAGAAGAGGAGAGAAGAGAAGCTGGAGGAGAGAAGAGAAGCGGGAGGAGAGAAGAGAGAGGAGGGAGGAGAGAAGAGAAGGGAGATAAGAGGGAGGAGAGAAGGAAGGTAGAATCACAGGGAAATATAATGACCTGCTCTCACCTCATCTACAGAACAATGCCATATCCATTAATTGGCCTGTCAGTGGGGACCTCCACACACACACACAGAGACAGAGAGACAGAGAGACAGAGAGAGAGAGAGAGAGAGAGAGAGAGAGAGAGAGAGAGAGAGAGAGAGAGAGAGAGAGAGAGAGAGAGAGAGGGAGGGAGGGAGGGAGGGAGAGGGGGAGAGAGAGACAGAGAGAGAGAGAGAGAGAGAGAGAGAGAGAGAGAGAGCACTCTAGCGAACTCAATTGGATTTAGACCTTCCAGATAAGATATACCTGCATCCATTAGCGCTACCTTCATCCATTAGCGCTACCTGCATCCATTAGCGCTACCTTCATCCATTAGCGCTACCTGCATCCATTAGCGCTACCTGCATCCATTAGCACTACCTGCATCCATTAGCGCTACCTGCATCCATTAGCGCTACCTTCATCCATTAGCGCTACCTGCATCCATTAGCGCTACCTTCATCCATTAGCGCTACCTGCATCCATTAGCACTACCTGCATCCATTAGCGCTACCTTCATCCATTAGCACTACCTGCATCCATTAGCGCTACCTGCATCCATTAGCGCTACCTGCATCCATTAGCACTACCTGCATCCATTAGCGCTACCTGCATCCATTAGCACTACCTGCATCCATTAGCGCTACCTGCATCCATTAGCACTACCTTCATCCATTAGCGCTACCTGCATCCATTAGCGCTAACTGCATCCATTAGCGCTACCTGCATCCATTAGCGCTACCTTCATCCATTAGCGCTACCTGCATCCATTAGCGCTACCTGCATCCATTAGCGCTACCTGCATCCATTAGCGCTACCTGCATCCATTAGTGCTACCTGCATCCATTAGCACTAATCGAGGACATTAGACTGGTTGGCTCGTGACTTAATGATGCTGAAAGGCTCAAACCTAATTCCTGTTTGCGACTCGCTGTTTTTGACCCTGGATGTTTAATGTTTTGAGATAAGAAATGGTTTGCCTCCCAAATGGCACCCTAGTCCCAATGGGCCCTGGTCAGAAGTAGTGCACTATATAGGGAATAGGGTGCCATTTGGGATGCAGGCATGTTTTTCTGTTTCTTTAGTCTGTCATCTCATGGTTAAATAACGCAAAGAATCTACAATGGGATATGCTAAACCAAGCAAGCAGGAAAACAGGTTACAATTACATGTTTTATGATGTCATGGTCAGGGCACCTGTAGAAGGAGCTACTGATTGTAAGAGGACTTCATTTACGATTTATTTTTGTTAATCAGAAAAATGCTTTATCTCTTTGGTCTGAACAGACCACAGAGATCCCCGTTTGGTTCAGAAGTTGAAGAGGAATGTTCTACCTGGCCTATGTCATCTCTGCTATCCAGTTCTATCCAGTTCTATCCAGTTCTATCCAGTTCTATCCAATTCTATCCAGTTCTATCCAGTTCTATCCAGTTCTATCACGTTCTATCCAATTCTATCCAGTTCTATCTAGTTCTATCCAGTTCCCACAGTCGTTGTGGTTCTAATGATGCTATTGGTTTAATTACTGTGGTTCTAATGATGCTATTGGTTTAATTACTGTGGTTCCAATGATGCTATTGGTTTAATTACTGTGGTTCTAGTGATTCTATTGGTTTAATTACTGTAGTTCTAATGATGCTATTGGTTAATTACTGTGGTTCTAGTGATTCTATTGGTTTAATTACTGTGGTTCTAATGATGCTATTGGTTTAATTACTGTGGTTCTAATGATGCTATTGGTTTAATTACTGTGGTTCTAATGATTCTATTGGTTTAATTACTGTGGTTCTAATGATGCTATTGGTTTAATTACTGTGGTTCCAATGATGCTATTGGTTTAATTACTGTGGTTCTAATGATGCTATTGGTTTAATTACTGTGGTTCTAATGATGCTATTGGTTTAATTACTGTGGTTCTAATGATGCTATTGGTTTAATTACTGTGGTTCCAATGATTCTATTGGTTTAATTACTATGGTTCTAATGATGCTATTGGTTTAATTACTGTGGTTCTAATGATGCTATTGGTTTAATTACTGTGGTTCTAATGATGCTATTGGTTTAATTACTGTGGTTCTAATGATGCTATTTATTTAATTACTGTGGTTCCAATGATGCTATTGGTTAATTACTGTGGTTCTAATGATGCTATTGGTTTAATTACTGTGGTTCCAATGATGCTATTGGTTTAATTACTGTGGTTCTAATGATGCTATTGGCTTAATTACTGTGGTTCTAATGATTCTATTGGTTTAATTACTGTGGTTCTAATGATGCTATTGGTTTAATTACTGTGGTTCTAATGATGCTATTGGTTAATTACTGTGGTTCTAATGATGATATTGGTTTGATTACTGTGGTTCCAATGATGCTATTGGTTTAATTACTGTGGTTCCAATGATGCTATTGGTTTAATTACTGTGGTTCTAATAATTATATTGGTTTAATTACTGTGGTTCTAATGATGCTATTGGTTTAATTACTGTGGTTCTAATGATGCTATTGGTTAATTACTGTGGTTCTAATGATGCTATTGGTTTAATTACTGTGGTTCCAATGATGCTATTGGTTTAATTACTGTGGTTCTAATGATGCTATTGGTTTAATTACTGTGGTTCCAATGATGCTATTGGTTTAATTACTGTGGTTCTAATGATGCTATTGGTTTAATTACTGTGGTTCCAATGATGCTATTGGTTTAATTACTGTGGTTCTAATGATGCTATTGGTTTAATTACTGTGGTTCCAATGATGCTATTGGTTAATTACTGTGGTTCTAATGATGCTATTGGTTTAATTACTGTGGTTCTAATGATGCTATTGGTTTAATTACTGTGGTTCCAATGATTCTATTGGTTTAATTACTGTGGTTCTAATGATGCTATTGGTTTAATTACTGTGGTTCCAATGATGCTATTGGTTTAATTACTGTGGTTCTAATGATGCTATTGGTTTAATTACTGTGGTTCTAATGATGCTATTGGTTTAATTACTGTGGTTCCAATGATGCTATTGGTTTAATTACTGTGGTTCTAATGATGCTATTGGTTTAATTGCTGTGGTTCTAATGATTCTATTGGTTTAATTACTGTGGTTCTAATGATGCTATTGGTTTAATTACTGTGGTTCTAATGATGCTATTGGTTAATTACTGTGGTTCTAATGATGCTATTGGTTTGATTACTGTGGTTCCAATGATGCTATTGGTTTAATTACTGTGGTTCCAATGATGCTATTGGTTTAATTACTGTGGTTCTAATAATTATATTGGTTTAATTACTGTGGTTCTAATGATGCTATTGGTTTAATTACTGTGGTTCTAATGATGCTATTGGTTAATTACTGTGGTTCTAATGATGCTATTGGTTTAATTACTGTGGTTCCAATGATGCTATTGGTTTAATTACTGTGGTTCTAATGATGCTATTGGTTTAATTACTGTGGTTCCAATGATGCTATTGGTTTAATTACTGTGGTTCTAATGATGCTATTGGTTTAATTACTGTGGTTCCAATGATGCTATTGGTTTAATTACTGTGGTTCTAATGATGCTATTGGTTTAATTACTGTGGTTCCAATGATGATATTGGTTAATTACTGTGGTTCTAATGATGCTATTGGTTTAATTACTGTGGTTCTAATGATGCTATTGGTTTAATTACTTTGGTTCTAATGATGCTATTGGTTTAATTACTGTGGTTCTAATTATGCTATTGGTTTAATTACTGTGGTTCTAATGATGCTATTGGTTTAATTACTGTGGTTCTAGTGATTCTATTGGTTTAATTACTGTAGTTATAATGATGCTATTGGTTAATTACTGTGGTTCTAGTGATTCTATTGGTTTAATTACTGTGGTTCTAATGATGCTATTGGTTTAATTACTGTGGTTCTAATGGTGCTATTGGTTTAATTACTGTGGTTCTAATGATGCTATTGGTTTAATTACTGTGGTTCCAATGATGCTATTGGTTTTAATTACTGTGGTTCTAATGATGCTATTGGTTTAATTACTGTGGTTCTAATGATGCTATTGGTTTAATTACTGTGGTTCTAATGATGCTATTGGTTTAATTACTGTGGTTCCAATGATTCTATTGGTTTAATTACTGTGGTTCTAATGATGCTATTGGTTTAATTACTGTGGTTCTAATGATGCTATTGGTTTAATTACTGTGGTTCTAATGATGCTATTGGTTTAATTACTGTGGTTCTAATGATGCTATTGGTTTAATTACTGTGGTTCCAATGATGCTATTGGTTAATTACTGTGGTTCTAATGATGCTATTGGTTTAATTACTGTGGTTCCAATGATGCTATTGGTTTGATTACTGTGGTTCCAATGATGCTATTGGTTTAATTACTGTGGTTCCAATGATGCTATTGGTTTAATTACTGTGGTTCTAATAATTATATTGGTTTAATTACTGTGGTTCTAATGATGCTATTGGTTTAATTACTGTGGTTCTAGTGATTCTATTGGTTTAATTACTGTAGTTCTAATGATGCTATTGGTCAATTACTGTGGTTCTAGTGATTCTATTGGTTTAATTACTGTGGTTCGAATGATGCTATTGGTTTAATTACTGTGGTTCTAATGATGCTATTGGTTTAATTACTGTGGTTCTAATGATGCTATTGGTTTAATTACTGTGGTTCTAATGATGCTATTGGTTTAATTACTGTGGTTCCAATGATGCTATTGGTTTAATTACTGTGGTTCTAATGATGCTATTGGTTTAATTACTGTGGTTCTAATGATGCTATTGGTTTAATTACTGTGGTTCTAATGATGCTATTGGTTTAATTACTGTGGTTCTAATGATGCTATTGGTTTAATTACTGTGGTTCCAATGATGCTATTGGTTTAATTACTGTGGTTCTAATGATGCTATTGGCTTAATTACTGTGGTTCTAATGATTCTATTGGTTTAATTACTGTGGTTCTAATGATGCTATTGGTTTAATTACTGTGGTTCTAATGATGCTATTGGTTAATTACTGTGGTTCTAATGATGATATTGGTTTGATTACTGTGGTTCCAATGATGCTATTGGTTTAATTACTGTGGTTCCAATGATGCTATTGGTTTAATTACTGTGGTTCTAATCATTATATTGGTTTAATTACTGTGGTTCTAATGATGCTATTGGTTTAATTACTGTGGTTCTAATGATGCTATTGGTTAATTACTGTGGTTCTAATGATGCTATTGGTTTAATTACTGTGGTTCCAATGATGCTATTGGTTTAATTACTGTGGTTCTAATGATGCTATTGGTTTAATTACTGTGGTTCCAATGATGCTATTGGTTTAATTACTGTGGTTCTAATGATGCTATTGGTTTAATTACTGTGGTTCCAATGATGCTATTGGTTTAATTACTGTGGTTCTAATGATGCTATTGGTTTAATTACTGTGGTTCCAATGATGCTATTGGTTAATTACTGTGGTTCTAATGATGCTATTGGTTTAATTACTGTGGTTCTAATGATGCTATTGGTTTAATTACTGTGGTTCCAATGATTCTATTGGTTTAATTACTGTGGTTCTAATGATGCTATTGGTTTAATTACTGTGGTTCCAATGATGCTATTGGTTTAATTACTGTGGTTCTAATGATGCTATTGGTTTAATTACTGTGGTTCTAATGATGCTATTGGTTTTAATTACTGTGGTTCCAATGATGCTATTGGTTTTAATTACTGTGGTTCTAATGATGCTATTGGTTTAATTGCTGTGGTTCTAATGATTCTATTGGTTTAATTACTGTGGTTCTAATGATGCTATTGGTTTAATTACTGTGGTTCTAATGATGCTATTGGTTAATTACTGTGGTTCTAATGATGCTATTGGTTTGATTACTGTGGTTCCAATGATGCTATTGGTTTAATTACTGTGGTTCCAATGATGCTATTGGTTTAATTACTGTGGTTCTAATAATTATATTGGTTTAATTACTGTGGTTCTAATGATGCTATTGGTTTAATTACTGTGGTTCTAATGATGCTATTGGTTAATTACTGTGGTTCTAATGATGCTATTGGTTTAATTACTGTGGTTCCAATGATGCTATTGGTTTAATTACTGTGGTTCTAATGATGCTATTGGTTTAATTACTGTGGTTCCAATGATGCTATTGGTTTAATTACTGTGGTTCTAATGATGCTATTGGTTTAATTACTGTGGTTCCAATGATGCTATTGGTTTAATTACTGTGGTTCTAATGATGCTATTGGTTTAATTACTGTGGTTCCAATGATGCTATTGGTTAATTACTGTGGTTCTAATGATGCTGTTGGTTTAATTACTGTGGTTCTAATGATGCTATTGGTTTAATTACTTTGGTTCTAATGATGCTATTGGTTTAATTACTGTGGTTCTAATTATGCTATTGGTTTAATTACTGTGGTTCTAATGATGCTATTGGTTTAATTACTGTGGTTCTAGTGATTCTATTGGTTTAATTACTGTAGTTCTAATGATGCTATTGGTTAATTACTGTGGTTCTAGTGATTCTATTGGTTTAATTACTGTGGTTCTAATGATGCTATTGGTTTAATTACTGTGGTTCTAATGATGCTATTGGTTTAATTACTGTGGTTCTAATGATGCTATTGGTTTAATTACTGTGGTTCCAATGATGCTATTGGTTTAATTACTGTGGTTCTAATGATGCTATTGGTTTAATTACTGTGGTTCTAATGATGCTATTGGTTTAATTACTGTGGTTCTAATGATGCTATTGGTTTTAATTACTGTGGTTCCAATGATTCTATTGGTTTAATTACTGTGGTTCTAATGATGCTATTGGTTTAATTACTGTGGTTCTAATGATGCTATTGGTTTAATTACTGTGGTTCTAATGATGCTATTGGTTTAATTACTGTGGTTCTAATGATGCTATTGGTTTAATTACTGTGGTTCCAATGATGCTATTGGTTAATTACTGTGGTTCTAATGATGCTATTGGTTTAATTACTGTGGTTCCAATGATGCTATTGGTTTAATTACTGTGGTTCTAATGATGCTATTGGTTTAATTACTGTGGTTCTAATGATTCTATTGGTTTAATTACTGTGGTTCTAATGATGCTATTGGTTTAATTACTGTGGTTCTAATGATGCTATTGGTTAATTACTGTGGTTCTAATGATGCTATTGGTTTGATTACTGTGGTTCCAATGATGCTATTGGTTTAATTACTGTGGTTCCAATGATGCTATTGGTTTAATTACTGTGGTTCTAATAATTATATTGGTTTAATTACTGTGGTTCTAATGATGCTATTGGTTTAATTACTGTGGTTCTAGTGATTCTATTGGTTTAATTACTGTAGTTCTAATGATGCTATTGGTCAATTACTGTGGTTCTAGTGATTCTATTGGTTTAATTACTGTGGTTCGAATGATGCTATTGGTTTAATTACTGTGGTTCTAATGATGCTATTGGTTTAATTACTGTGGTTCTAATGATGCTATTGGTTTAATTACTGTGGTTCTAATGATGCTATTGGTTTAATTACTGTGGTTCCAATGATGCTATTGGTTTAATTACTGTGGTTCTAATGATGCTATTGGTTTAATTACTGTGGTTCTAATGATGCTATTGGTTTAATTACTGTGGTTCTAATGATGCTATTGGTTTAATTACTGTGGTTCTAATGATGCTATTGGTTTAATTACTGTGGTTCTAATGATGCTATTGGTTTAATTACTGTGGTTCCAATGATTCTATTGGTTTAATTACTGTGGTTCTAATGATGCTATTGGTTTAATTACTGTGGTTCTAATGATGCTATTGGTTTAATTACTGTGGTTCTAATGATGCTATTGGTTTAATTACTGTGGTTCTAATGATGCTATTGGTTTAATTACTGTGGTTCTAATGATGCTATTGGTTTAATTACTGTGGTTCCAATGATGCTATTGGTTAATTACTGTGGTTCTAATGATGCTATTGGTTTAATTACTGTGGTTCCAATGATGCTATTGGTTTAATTACTGTGGTTCTAATGATGCTATTGGTTTAATTACTGTGGTTCTAATGATTCTATTGGTTTAATTACTGTGGTTCTAATGATGCTATTGGTTTAATTACTGTGGTTCTAATGATGCTATTGGTTTAATTACTGTGGTTCTAATGATGCTATTGGTTTGATTACTGTGGTTCCAATGATGCTATTGGTTTAATTACTGTGGTTCCAATGATGCTATTGGTTTAATTACTGTGGTTCTAATAATTATATTGGTTTAATTACTGTGGTTCTAATGATGCTATTGGTTTAATTACTGTGGTTCTAGTGATTCTATTGGTTTAATTACTGTAGTTCTAATGATGCTATTGGTCAATTACTGTGGTTCTAGTGATTCTATTGGTTTAATTACTGTGGTTCGAATGATGCTATTGGTTTAATTACTGTGGTTCTAATGATGCTATTGGTTTAATTACTGTGGTTCTAATGATGCTATTGGTTTAATTACTGTGGTTCTAATGATGCTATTGGTTTAATTACTGTGGTTCCAATGATGCTATTGGTTTAATTACTGTGGTTCTAATGATGCTATTGGTTTAATTACTGTGGTTCTAATGATGCTATTGGTTTAATTACTGTGGTTCTAATGATGCTATTGGTTTAATTACTGTGGTTCCAATGATTCTATTGGTTTAATTACTGTGGTTCTAATGATGCTATTGGTTTAATTACTGTGGTTCCAATGATGCTATTGGTTTAATTACTGTGGTTCTAATAATTATATTGGTTTAATTACTGTGGTTCTAATGATGCTATTGGTTTAATTACTGTGGTTCTAATGATGCTATTGGTTAATTACTGTGGTTCTAATGATGCTATTGGTTTAATTACTGTGGTTCCAATGATGCTATTGGTTTAATTACTGTGGTTCTAATGATGCTATTGGTTTAATTACTGTGGTTCCAATGATGCTATTGGTTTAATTACTGTGGTTCTAATGATGCTATTGGTTTAATTACTGTGGTTCCAATGATGCTATTGGTTTAATTACTGTGGTTCTAATGATGCTATTGGTTTAATTACTGTGGTTCCAATGATGCTATTGGTTTAATTACTGTGGTTCTAATGATGCTATTGGTTTAATTACTGTGGTTCTAATGATGCTATTGGTTTAATTACTGTGGTTCCAATGATTCTATTGGTTTAATTACTGTGGTTCTAATGATGCTATTGGTTTAATTACTGTGGTTCCAATGATGCTATTGGTTTAATTACTGTGGTTCTAATGAATGCTCTAAATTACTGTGGTTCTAATGATGCTATTGGTTTAATTACTGTGGTTCCAATGATTCTATTGGTTTAATTACTGTGGTTCTAATGATGCTATTGGTTTAATTACTGTGGTTCCAATGATGCTATTGGTTTTAATTACTGTGGTTCTAATGATGCTATTGGTTTAATTACTGTGGTTCTAATGATGCTATTGGTTTAATTACTGTGGTTCCAATGATTCTATTGGTTTAATTACTGTGGTTCTAATGATGCTATTGGTTTAATTACTGTGGTTCTAGTGATTCTATTGGTTTAATTACTGTGGTTCTAATGATGCTATTGGTTTAATTACTGTGGTTCTAATGATGCTATTGGTTTAATTACTGTGGTTCTAGTGATTCTATTGGTTTAATTACTGTGGTTCTAATGATGCTATTGGTTTAATTACTGTGGTTCTAATGATGCTATTGGTTTAATTACTGTGGTTCTAATGATGCTATTGGTTTAATTACTGTGGTTCTAATGATAATATTGGTTTAATTACTGTGGCTCTAATGATGCTATTGGTTTGACATATTTTTTATTCATCTTTAAGTCCCTGCTCTTGATATATTCAAAGGAAACATCAGATTATATTTAGCAGAGCAACGTTGAGGTGTACGTGTATTTGTTTTGAAAGAGCTGTCAAACGATCGCAAACTGATCTCAAGCGAGAACAAACTCATGAAAAATATGGTGGAAATTATGCATTAGCCAAATAACATGTTGACACAAAGCGTCTGTACAGCAGAATTCCAGCTAAGGGTTACATCCCAAGTGGTACCCTATTCCCTGTATAGTGCACTACTTTCGACGAGTCCTGGTGCACTATATAGGGAATAGGGAGCCATTCAGGAAACATACAGTATCTCAGGGTCAACAAACTCATCATAAAAATACAGTCTTCATTAATGTAAAACAGTTACATTTTTGAAACAGTTACATTTTGGAATAATGCTTGATTAAATGAGAGAGAGAGAGAGAGAAAGAGGGAGAGCGAGAGAGAGAGAGGGGGGGAGAAAGCGAGAGAGAGAGAGAGAGAGAGAGAGAGAGAGAGAGAGAGAGAGAGAGAGAGAGAGAGAGAGAGAAATAGATAGAGAGAGGGGGAGAGAGAGAGTGAGAGACAGAGAGAGAGAGAGAGAGAGAGAGAGAGAGAGAGAGAGAGAGAGAGAGAGAGAGAGCACTCTAGTGAACTCAATTGGATTTAGACCTTCCAGATATACCTGCATCCATTAGTGCTACCTGCATCCATTAGCACTAATCGAGGACATTAGACTGGTTGGCTCGTGACTTAATGATGCTGAAAGGCTCAAACCTAATTCCTGTTTGCGACTCGCTGTTTTTGACCCTGGATGTTTAATGTTTTGAGATAAGAAATGGTTTGCCTCCCAAATGGCACCCTAGTCCCAATGGGCCCTGATCAGAAGTAGTGCACTATATAGGGAATAGGGTGCCATTTGGGATGCAGGCATGTTTTTCTGTTTCTTTAGTCTGTCATCTCATGGTTAAATAACGCAAAGAATCTACAATGGGATATGCTAAACCAAGCAAGCAGGAAAACAGGTTACAATTACATGTTTTATGATGTCACGGTCAGGGCACCTGTAGAAGGAGCTACTGATTGTAAGAGGACTTCATTTACGATTTATTTTTGTTAATCAGAAAAATGCTTTATCTCTTTGGTCTGAACAGACCATAGAGATCCCCGTATGGTGCAGAAGTTGAAGAGGAATGTTCTACCTGGCACATGTCATCTCTGCCATCCATTTCTATCCAGTTCTATCCAGTTCTATCCAGTTATATCACGTTCTATCCAGTTCTATCCAGTTCCCACAGTCGTTGTTTAAGGAGTATGGTCTACACCTGTTGTATTCGGGCAGACGTGAAAAATACCATTTGATTTGATTTGAGGTACAAACTCTCTCCACAGTTCCTATGGAACAATCAGAAACTCAGGATAGGGTATAGGATACTGACTATGCCTAGATTTTAAGGGTGGCTCAGGTGTCCCAGAAGTATTTTTATACTACCTGCCATATAACTCAAGATATCCCCTTTACATGGGCTTACAAAGCAGAAAATAAGATTGGCAGCTGTGGCGTGTAGCATTGTAGACTTTGCACAGAAGGTCAGGTGTAAAAGCAATTTTTCTCCCATCTTGTCCCGTCTGGTGTAATCCCCTGCTGGGAGGAAACCCGTTGAATAGTCAGGAGTCTTTTTGTCAGACAGTTAAAGATGCATTCTGGGATCTTAATAAGCTATTAGCGAGCGGCAGCAGAGGTGTCGGTTTTGGAGAGTCTGGCGTGCCCAAAGTAAAATGCCTGGCACTCAGGCCCAGAAACTAGGATATGCACATAATTAGTACTATTGGATAGGAAACAGTCTGAAATAAAATAATGTCTGTGAGTATAACAGAACTGATATAGCAGGCGAAAACCCGAGGAATTTATGTCTGGAATTTTGTTTTTTGTGACATGCCCTCAATTTCAATAGCTGCCTATGGGATTCTCAGTAAAATAGGACCCAGGTTGCAGTACCTATGGCTTCCACTAGATGTCAACAGTCTTTAGACAAGGTTTCATGCGTTTATCATGAAAGAGAGCCGAACAGAAGAAGAATTTGTAAGAGGAGTCAGGAAGTCCCTTCAGTTTTGGTGCGCGAGACCGTGAGCGCGTTCCTCGATATTTACCTTGTCTGTCGTTTAGGATACTATCCATGTGAAATATAATCATTAATATACATAAAAGTAGATCTAAGGATACATTATAAATGATGTTTGATTTGTTTGGGAAAAGTTGATAGGTATAATTCGAACACTTTCTCTTCACTGTACAAAGGGCGACTCGACGGTGGATTTTCTGAACATAACGCGCCAACCAAACGGAGATTTATGGATATAAACAATGACTTTTTCTAACAAAAGAAACATGGATTGTCTTGCTTGGACACTTCGGATTGCACTCAGCAGAAGATCATCAAAGGTAAGCGATTTATTTGAGCTCTTATATGTGTTTTTGTGAGACCCGCGCTGGTTAAAGATTTATGCTAATGCATAAAATATGTGAGGTGCTATCCTCAAACAATCAAATGTTGTGCTTTCGCCGTGAAGCCTTTTTGAAATCTGACAACGCTGTGGGTATTGCCAAGAATCAGAGCTTTTGATGACTATGCAACACCTGTATATTGATGAATGTTTTATTACATTTTGGGATTTTGAATTTGGCGCCTTACATTTCCCTGGGTAGTGTCGGGAATGGGGTGCTAGCTACCCAATGTTCCTTATTAAGCATTTACAAATTCGTAACACATCCTACTCTGAAACGTTGATATTCCAGTATATTATGTTGAACAATACACTGAATGTACACAAAGGCACTTAAATATTTTGTCTTTCCCATTCACCCTCTGATTGGCACATATACAATCCATGTCTCAATTGTCTCAAGGCTAGAAAATCCTTCTTTAACCTGTCTCCCTTCACCGATTGAAGTGGATTTAACAAGTGACATCAATAAAGGATCATAGCTTTCACCTTGTATTCACCTGGTCAGTCTATGTCATGGAAAGAGATGGTGTTCCTAATGTTTTGTACACTCAGTGTATACACACTGCATATACAAAAGTATGTGGACACCGCTTCAGATTAGTGGATTCTGCTATTTCAGCCACACCTGTTGCTGACAAGTGTATAAAATCAAGCACACAGCCATGCAAACTCCATAAACAAATATTGGCAGTAGAATGGCCTTATTGAAGAGCTAAGTGACTTTAAATGTGGCACCGTCATAGGATGCCACCTTCCAACAAGTCAGTTTATCAAATTTCTTCCCTGCTAGAGCTGCCCCCATCAACTGTAAGTGCTGTTATTGTGAAGTGGAAACGTCTAGGAGTAACAACGTCTCATCCACAAAGTGGTAGGCCACACAAGCTCCCAGAATGGGACCTCCGAGTGCTGAAGCAAGTAGCGCATAACAATCATCTGTCCTCGGTTGCAACACTCACTACCGAGTTCCAAACTGCCTCTGGAAGCAAAGTCAGCACAATAACTGTTCGTCGGGAGCTTCATGAAATGGGTTTCCATGGCCGAGCAGCCGCACACACGCCTAAGATCACGATGCGCAATGCCATGCTTTGGGTGGAGTGGCGTAAAGCTCGCCACCGTTGAACTCTGGAGCAGTGGACACACGATCACTGGAGTGATGAACCACGCTACACCATCTGGTATTCGGACCGATCTGGGTTTGGCGGATGCCATGAGAACGCTACCTGCCCCAATGCATAGTGCCATCTGTAAAGTTGGGTGGAGGAGGAATAATGGTCTGGGGCTGTTTTTCAAGGCTCTTAGTTCCAGTGAAGGGAAATCTTAACATTACTGCATACAATAACATTCTAGACCAGGGCTGCCCAACCTTCTTCCTGGAGATCTACTGTCCTGTAGGTTTTCAGTCCAACCCTAATTTAGCGGTTCTGATCCAGCTAGTTAAGGTCTTGTTGAGCAGATAATAAGAAGAATCAGGTGTGTTAAATTAGAAACCCACAGGACGGTAGATCTCCAGGAAGATGGTTTTGCAGCCCTGTTCTAGACGATTCTGTGCTTCCAACTTTGTGACAACAATTTGGGGAAGGCCTTTTCCTGTTTCAGCATGACAATGCCCCCATGCACAAAGTGAGGTCCATACAAAAATGGTTTGGCGAGATCGGTGTGATTGGCCTACAAAGAGCCCTGACTTCAACACCATCTAACACCTTTGGGATGAATTGGACCGCCGACTGCGAGCCAACCCTAATCGGCCAACATCAGCGTTCCCGACCTCACTAATGTTCTTGTGGCTAAATGGAAGCAAGTCCCCACAGAAAATTTCCAACATCTAGTGGAAAGCCTTCCCAGAAGAGTGGAGGCTGTTATAGCAGCAAAGGGGGGAAACCAACTCCATGTTAATTCCCATGATTTTGGAATGAGATTTTTGAAGAGCAAGTGTCCACATACTTCTGGTTGTGTAGTGTAATATATTATAATGATATATACCATTTAGCAGATGCTTTTATCCAACACCACTTACAGCCATTTTACATATGGCTGGTCCTGGGAATCAAACCCCATTACCATGGCATTACAATCACCGTGCTCTTCCAACTGAGCTACAAAGGACTCCATGAAGATGAAGACAATGTTTTTTTTCTTCAGACTTTTAAAAGCAGTCTCCTGCTCCAATCCTGTTGACGGTGTTGATATATACACATCCCAACATCTCACTTGTTATACCCATCTGTAAGTTCACTGTCCTGACCTTAACAGCAACCTTTTCACATCATCCATGTATGTACATGGAAAGACCAGCCAGCGTGTCCAAGCAGACCTACTGGTTCTCACTCTACATTCTGTCCTGATCACCCAACAATAGCATAGAGAGGAAGGGGAGGGGTCAGGTGGGTGGTGGATGAGATGCCAACTGTAAAAACTGTATAGAGAGGAAGGGGAGGGGTCAGGCAAAAAGTCACCATTATTAGTCAGTTGTACAACCGAATGCCTTCAACCGAAATGTGTCTTCTGCATTTAACCCAACCCCTCTGAATCAGAGAGGTGCGGGGGGCTGACTTAATCAACATCCACGTCTTCGGCGCCCGGGGAACAGTGGGTTAACTGCCTTGTTCAGGGGCAGAACGACAGATTTTTTCCTTGTCAGCTCGGGGATTTGAACTTGCAACCCTCCAGTTACAAGTCCAACGCTCTAACCACTAGGCTACCTGCCGCCAGGTGAGATGCCAACTGTCAAACTGTATAGAGAGGAAGGGGAGGGGTCAGGCAGGTGAGATGCCAACTGTCAAACTGTATAGAGAGGAAGGGGAGGGGTCAGGCAGGTTAGATGCCAACTGTAAGTGGGCAGACAGCGTCTGAGTCCCAAATGGCAGCCTATTCCCTAGTGCCCTACTCTTGACCAGAGCCCTGTAGTACACTATATAGGGAATAGGGTACGATTTTGGGATGTAGCCAGACATGCTTGCCTTAAGCGGTCCACATTTATGCTGTGCCAACCATGGACCACTTTGAGAATTGAATTCCAATAGAAATCAAGCTGGGAGAAGTTAGAGTTGGTCTGAATCTTGTAGATTCTTTCTGGGTATTTCACATTGACAAAGCAGCAAACAGGGAGATACAGTGCCTCTGGAAAGTATTCAAACCCCTTTGACTTTTTCCCCATTTTGTTAGGTTACAGCCTTATTCTATAATTGATTCAATAGTTTTTTCCCCCCCTCATCAATCTACACACAATACCCCATAATGACATCACAATACCCCATAATGACATCACAATACCCCATAATCACAGAGCAACAACTGGTTTTAGACGTTTTTTCTATTTTATAAAAAAT
The DNA here is from genome assembly GCA_030435695.1 of Brachymystax lenok tsinlingensis. Taxonomy (NCBI): domain Eukaryota; kingdom Metazoa; phylum Chordata; class Actinopteri; order Salmoniformes; family Salmonidae; genus Brachymystax; species Brachymystax lenok. The sequence continues at coordinate 40,824,035 of CM059794.1, read as the reverse complement.
ACATTTACATAAGTATTCAGACCCTTTACTCAGTACTTTGTTGAAACACCTTTGGCGTCTTCTTGGGTATGACGCTACAAGCTTGGCACACCTGTATTTTGGAGTTTCTCCCATTCTTCTCTGCAGATCCTCTCAAGCTCTTTCAGGTTGGATGGGGAGCGTTGGTACACTGCTATTTTCAGGTCACTCCAGAGATGTTGAATCGGGTTCAAGTCCGGGCTCTGACTGGGCCACTCAAGGACATTCAGAGACTTCTCCAGAAGCCACTCCTGGGTTGTCTTGGCGGTGTGCTTAGGGTCGTTGTCCTGTTGGAAGGTGAACCTTTGCCCCAGTCTGAGGTCCGGAGGGATCTGGAGCAGGTTTCATTAAGGATCTCTCTGTACTTTGCTCCGTTCATCTTTGCCTCGATCCTGACTAGTCTCCCAGTCCCTGCCGCTTGAAAACATCCCCACAGCATGATGCTGCCACCACCACGAGGTTTTCTCCAGACGTGACGCTTGGCATTCAGGCCAAAGAGTTCAATCTTGGTTTCATCAGACCAGAGAATCTTGTTTCTCATGGTCTGAATACTTTCCGATGGCACTGTATGTGGAGCCAGGTTCACTTTCTTTGCATAACCTTTATTAAGTTTGAAAACTAACTTTCCTGTGGCTGTAATTCTAGCAGCTCTTTGACCTGAAACACTACTCAAAGATTCCCACCCACTCCCCTTTCCCACCCCTTCCCCTCTGACTCCTTTGTGTCCCAAACGGCCCCCTATTCCATATGTAGTGCACTACTTTTCGACCAAGGACCATAGAGCTGTGGTCAAAAGTAGTGCACTATATAGGGACTAGGATGCCATTTGGTGACGCAGCCTCTGTCTTTTGAGCCGTACCTGCTCCCCAGAAACCGTTTTATCTGGAGGTCAGGTGTTAACAATTCAGTTTGGCTGAGGCAGTAGTCTGTCGATGTTAGTAGTCTGAAATTTGTAATTGAGTTTTGTGAAAACCCTGAGTGCTGCAATACACAGCCCGGGCAAGGCACGCACCTCGACCGACTGCCTCCTCAACCTACATCATCAGCTAGAATATTTATCATAATAAAAAAAAAACACCTTCCAAATCGTATTATTCAGAATCTGTTTCAGAGTCACAGACTGTCCAAGTGAGCGAGACAGATTCTCAGGGTAAATTATTCAGAATAGGGGCGAACACAATGAGTACCTAAACATATGGTGACAGGCGAGGCGCACAGTGATGACATAAACATATGGTGACAGGCGAGGCGCACAGTGATGTCATCTTAGCTAATAGGGAAGAAAACTTCCAGTACAGTCCCAGCTTTCAGCTCTCACTAGCAGGGCTCTGTAAAGTGGATTCATGCACCCGGCAGACAGCAGGCAGTCCCAGCTCTCAGCTCTAACTAGCAGGGCTCTGTAAAGTGGATTCATGCACCCGGCAGACAGCAGGCAGTCCCAGCTCTCAGCTCTAACTAGCAGGGCTCTGTAAAGTGGATTCATGCACCCGGCAGACAGCAGGCAGTCCCAGCTTTCAACTCTCACTAGCAGAGCTCTGTAAAGTGGATTCATGCACCCGGCAGACAGCAGGCAGTCCCAGCTCTCAGCTCTAACTAGCAGGGCTCTGTAAAGTGGATTCATGCACCCGGCAGACAGCAGGCAGTCCCAGCTCTCAGCTCTAACTAGCAGGGCTCTGTAAAGTGGATTCATGCACCCGGCTGACAGCAGGCAGTCAGTCACGGAGGCAGGCAGGCTCACAGATAGTAGAGAACACAATGTCAGCAGCACAAACTATGTGAGATTGCACCCTATTCCCTACGGGCCCTGGTCAAAAGTAATACACTATGTAGGGACTACGTTGCCATTTGGGACGTAGGCTGCACCTCAACTCCATGCAGAGATCCAAGGATATTAGTTGCTTCCTGCCTGTTCCTGTGTTTCTAATGTCTTACATTAGGGACCTCTCCTCTCATGGCAGCGTCCTAGTGTCTTCCCCCCCTGCTCCTTCATTCTCGAAATTGAGGTCTGGAATGAATCTTATCACCTCTCATTAGCCTCATTCCCATTCTCTCTCTCCAGCTCTCTCTCTCTCTCTCTCTCTCTCTCTCCCTCTCTCTCTCCAGCTCTCTCTCTCTCTCTCTCTCTCTCTCTCTCTCTCTCTCTCTCCCTCTCTCTCTCCAGCTCTCTCTCTCTCTCTCTCTCTCTCTCTCTCTCTCTCTCTCTCTCTCTCAATCGACATGACACTGCCAGTATTTCTTTCCGGTGTGGCGATGACGTAATCCAGATTACCAAATTCTTTTACTATAGGGTAAGGGCCTGAAAAGCGAGCCTGCAACGGTGACCCCAGAACAGGCAACAAAAGCAGGACTTGGTCACCAACATCGAAAGTGCGGCTTCGGGCCTGTCAATCAATCGTACTCCGCCCTGCAAACAGCACAAGAGGGACCCCTTTTATTCCAGTCTTTCTCAAACTCAAAGCAGTAAAGCTATCAACAGAAATCTCTCAAAAGCACCTTGAGATTCTGGGTGGTAGGAACTAGAGGGGCAATGGGTAACACCCAACGATTGTAGCACTTTGCTGGAAGACCTTTGACATTTGAACCTTGGTCCGATTGCACTACCTGCCGAAGTCCAAATGTTGAAAAATAATTTCACAAGGGAACCGTGATTTTTCCTCAGCGGAATGGCTTCAGGGGCCTTGTACAAACACACTGGAACCAGTTGCTGAAGTGTCAGACAAAAGCTAAACACCCTTCAAAATGAATTACTGGGCTGGCCCAGTGTCTCGCAGTATCTTCACCGGCTGCTTAACAACATTGCCACTCTGCAGACACACAAACCCGTCTGAAACAAAGGGTTCACACACATCTGATCCAAAATCTTGTTTAGGAGATACACCAGTCCCAACCAGAGACTTGATGGGCTGGAGTGTTCCCACAAGAAGAAACTGCCTTTTCAATCAATCAATCAAATTTATTTATAAAGCCCCCCTTACATCAGCTGATGTCACAGAGTGCTGTACAGAAACCCAGCCTAAAACCCCAAACAGCAAGCAATGAAGGTGTAAAAGCACGGTGGCTAGGAAAAACTCCCTAGAAAGGCCAAAACCTAGGAAGAAACCTAGAGAGGAACCAGGCTGTGAGGGGTGGCCAGTCCTCTTCTGGCTGTGCCGGGTGCAGATTATAACAGAACATGGACAAGATTTTAAAATGTTCATAAAACAGGCAGAACAGTTGAAACTGGAGAAGCAGCACGGCCAGGTGGACTCTGGGTGACACCAAGGAGTCATCAGGCCAGGTAGGCCTTGAGGAATGGTCCTAATGCTCAGGTCCTCTGAGAGAGAGAGAGAGAGAGAGAGAGAGAGAGAGAGAGAGAGAGAGAGAAAAAGAGAGATAATTAGAGAGAGCATACTTAAATTCGCACAGGACACCAGATAAGAGAAGAAATACTCCAGATATAGCAGACGGACCCTAGCCCCCCGACACATAAACTACTGCAGCATAAATACTGGGGGCTGAGACAGGAGGGGTCGAGAGACACTGTGGCCCCGTCCGGCGAAACCCGGACAGGGCCAAACAGGCAGGATATAACCCCACCCACTCTGCGAAGCACAGCCCCACACCACTAGAGGGATATCTTCAACCACCAACTTACCATCCTGAGACAAGGCCGAGTATAGCCCACAAGATCTCATACGGCACCAGAAGCCAGTGACTCAGCCCCTGTAATAGGGTTAGAGGCAGAGAATCCCAGTGGTGGGAACCGGCCAGGCAAAGACAGCAAGGGTGGTTCGTTGCTCCAGTGCCTTTCCGTTCACCTTCACACTCCTGGGCCAGACTACACTCAGTCATAGGACCTACTGAAGAGATGAGTCTTCAATAAAGACTTAAAGGTTGAGACCGAGTCTCGTCTCTCACATGGATAGGCAGACTATTCCATAAAAATGGAGCTCTATAGGAAAAAGGCCCTGCCTCCAGCTGTTTGCTTAGAAATTCTAGGGACAGTAAGGAGGCTCATGCGTCTTGTGACCGTGGCGTGCGTGTAGGTATGTGCGGCAGGACCAAATCAGAAAGATAGGTAGGAGCAAGCCCATGTAATGCTTTGTAGGTTAGCAGTAAAACCTTGAAATCAGCCCTTGCCTTAACAGGAAGCCAGTGTAGAGAGGCTAGTACTGGAGTAATATGATCAAATTTTGGGGTTCTAGTCAAGATTCTAGCAGCCGTGTTTAGCACTAACTGAAGTTTATTTAGTGCTTTATCCGGATAGCCGGAAAATAAAGCATTGCAGTAGTCTAACCTAGAAGTTACAAACGCATGGATTAACTTTTTCTGCATCATTTTTGGACAGAAAGTTTCTGATTTTTACAATGTTACGTAAATGGAAAAAGCGGTCCTTGAAACAGTCTCGATATGTTCGTCAAAAAGAGAGATCAGGGTCCAGAGTAACGCCGAGGTCCTTCACAGTTTTATTTGAGACGACTGTACAACCATCAAGATTAACTGTCAGATTCAACAGAAGATCTCTTTGTTTCTTGGGACCTAGAACTAGCATCTCTGTTTTGTCAGAGTTTAAAAGTAGAACATTTTCCGCCATCCACTTCCTTATGTCTGAAACACAGGCTTCCAGGGAGGGCAATTTTGGGGCTTCACCATGTTTCATCGAAATGTACAGCTGTGTGTCATCCGCATAGCAGTGAAAGTTAACATTATGTTTCCGATTATGTTTAACATTCTTTTCTCTCTGTTACTGAGAGACAATGTCTTCTTTAGGGATGTGTCAATCCGCTCAAACAGAGTAAAATATACATCCACCTCCCTTCCGTTGAAAGGCGACACAAGACGGTTGTTCCGACCAAGACTAAACTCTACTGAGGGTGCACGATGCCCTGACCGGATTCGGAGAACTTCCAGATCCATCTCTCTTAATCAAATGGCATACACACGTTCTTCTTGTTCTTTTTTCTAGGCTGGCTGCACGTTCTCTTTCCTTGTGCTCAAGCTCTAGTTTCTGTTGTTCCCATTTTGCCTTTAGTTCTACATCTCTCAGTTGCACGTCAATGGGGTGCAACCCTCTCGGACTAAAGCGTTTGAATCGGCATTGTGTAACTTTGATGTCATAATGCTTTTGCGATGACTAGCAGATTTGGCTTTATACATTTATCTAGCATCTCCCATGTAGAGTATTCCACAAATGCTTCCGATTTAAAGTCCCTGGCTTTTTATTTTATAAGCCTGTGTGTTCATGCGACTTTCAAAAAAGGATTCCACCCATCTTATAACCCCTCAAGATGATTAGAGCCACTAACATACTCATGGGAAACAAGATCCCGGATGAGACACCATTTTGTTACGTTTCCCCAGCAAGAAAAACTAAAATTGTCACTCAAACAGAAAGGGGAACTAACAAAGAGTCGCTGTCAACAACCAAAATGAAACGTGGGGTTTTTACAAGTGGTTCTAAATGACTCCAGTGTCCACTGAAAGATAACTAGCAACAACAACTGGGACCTAAAAGACACCGACCATGAGCCCCCAGAAGATTTGCCCAAGAAGAGGCAAACAAAATAAAAAAACACACCAAACTTAAAAAGGCACAAAGCAAAAAGTGTAGGAAAACAAAAACAGGGTAGATCAGATAATGGATTGTTTGTCTAGAAATCAAATTGGGGAGAGACGACTTAAGGTGTTACTGCTCCACGTCTCTCAACACAACTGGAGCACTGGGCAAGTCATATAGCACCTGGGCCAGCACAGGTGAAACACCTTCCCACTAACAAGATGACAAATGAGTGCAGGTGTAACGCATACTAACTAACAAGGTGACACCCATCTGTGCGGCCCACATGCTAACGTGCTAGCGTGCTAACCTCTAAATATAAATGGAAAAAACCAAAGCCTGTAACAACTGTTACGGTAGATATAATATCAGAGAGAGAGAGTGTGTTGAAAAGAGAACAGGGCCAGATTCAAACCCATGATGGCAGCGATTCATTGAATATGACCGTTAGTCCATTAGACTCCTAGATCACCCAGGCCACATAATATCACCCAGGCCACATAATATCACCCAGGCCACATAATATCACCCAGGCCACATAATATCAATATTTCAGCTCTCTCTGGCCTCTGCTAGCTTATTAAGTGGTCATACCACAGTGTAATGTATACTGCCTTCATACCTGTTGACTTATTCCACATTTTGTTGTGTTACAGCCTGAACTTTTCCTCACCCATCTACATACAATACCCTATAATGACAAGTGAAAACATGTTTTTAGAATTTTTTTGCAGAAATATTGAATTTACATAAGTATTCACACCCCTAAGTCAATACATGTGGCAGCGATTACAGCTGTGAGTCATTCTGGGTAAGTCTCTAAGAGCTTTGCACACCTGAGTTGTACAATATTTGCACATTATTATTGGTTTAATTCTTCAAGCTGTGTCATGTTCTAGACCTCAGCTGTAATGAGTGGTGTGGCTGTTGAACAAGTTGAGGAGACTAAATGACTTGGTGTTGCCTTAGACTGGAAACTGTCATGATCAAAATATATAGTTTCAATGGTTGAAAGGATAGGGCGGGTTCTGTCCATAATAAAGACATGCTCTGCTTTTTTGACACCACGCTCCACAAAGCAAGTCCTCAAGGCTCTAGTTTTGTCTAGCCATGTGTCCAGCCATGTGGTCAGGTGCTGCTAAGAAAGACCTTGTTAAGCTGCAGCTGGCCCAAAACAGAGCGGCACGTCTTGCTCGTCATTCATCAGAGGGCGAATATAAATGCTATGCATGTCAGTCTCTCTTCGCTAAGAGTTGAGGAGAGACTGACTGCATCACTTCTAATTTTGAATAAACATTAATGTATTGAAAATTCCAAATTGTTTGCATAGTCAACTAACACACACATACTTACCCCACCAGTTAGCAAAAATAGATAAGATCTTGCTACCATGGATCTGGGATTGATTTGCAGTTTTCAAACCAAAGTACGTTCATCTCTAGGAGACAGAGCGCGTCTCCTTCCTGAGCGGTATGACGGCTGCGTGGTCCCATGGTGTTTATACTTGCGTACTATTGTTTGTACAGGTGAACGTGGTACCACTCATTCATTGACATACACTGAGTATACAAAACATATAGAACACCTGCTCTTTCCAGGTGAACCCAGGTGGAAGGTATGATCCCTTATTGATGTCACTTGTTAAATTGCAGCTCAATATTAGGAAGGTGTTCCTCGTGTTTGGTACACTCAGGGTATATGTTGAAGAGGGGAGGGCTCAAGCTGCATCTCTGTCTCACCCCACGGCCCTGAGGAATGATATCTGTTTGTTTATTGCCACTTTTAACCAAACACCGCTTTCCATCCATTTGTATAGCTGACCTTCATGCCAAATTTTGTCAAAAGTTTTTTTTTTATTATCAACAAAGCATGAGAAGACGATTTGTTTGTTTGTCAGAAAGGGTGTGCAGGGTGAATACGTGGTCTGTCGTATGGTATTTTGGTAAGACGCAAATTTGCTCAGGACATTGTTTTTACTGAGGAAATGTTGGAGTCTGCTTTTAATACCGCAGAGGATTTTTTTTCCAAGATTGCTGTTGATGCAGATTTCATAGTAATTATTGGAGTCAAATTTGTCTCCACTTTTGTGTATTGGTGTCCATTGTCCATTGCGATGTACACCATTTGAACTTAGTCTTGAATGATGCATGCCAAGATATACCAGAGATAAGGGACTGTTGATATTGCAATCACAAAACTCAAACACCCGGCTTATCAGTATGAATGAATTCGCAAAACCATTTGTATTTTTTTTTAGGCCCTCAAGAACTGTTGTCTGCTCATCTAAAGATGATAATCTGTTCGCATCTGCAAATTTATTGGCTGTCTACTATCCAGACGACCTGTCGCCAGAGCTTCCTATATAGCTCATCTCTTTCTTTAACGTGTTGACGCTGTCAATTAAGTAGAAACGAGAGGCTCAATTAACAGATGCAGCAAAACCACTTAGTTGAAGCACAACAACTTTCTGTCCGGTTTCCCTGATGTTGCTACGGCAATCAAGCTGGTTTTAAGCATCCCTGTAACTGTTGCGTCGACTGAGAGATAGTTTTCTCAACTGAAACGAATAAAAAAATGACCTAAGAACACCTGAGTAAGCTCCTTGGTCGTAGCCTTGATAAAGGGATTTGTTCACTGATATCCCCTTACTTTTAATCAGTTCAATTATTTATTTTCTCCAGGACTGAGGCACTTTGATCAATCACATTGTTAAAGCCCAAGAAACAAACACTTAGCTTCCTACTACATATGGAAATTAAAATGTTTTAGTGAATGACTTTCCGGAGGGTTACTTTTTGGAGCCTCTAACTATCTGTCCGGTAGCAGTATCTAACAGCTGGTGTGTGTATGGAAATGTTGTGTAGACTTTGTTTTGTCCCGTTTCAACAGAAGTACATTTGATGATGCACCATTGTACCATTAGCTAGAGCTAGCCAAAAGTTGGCTAACATTAGCTAGCTAGCTATCTCACTAACTTTAGCTATTATTTTTTCTTCAAACACACCAGACTTGAATCAAACTAGACCTGAATAAAACTAGACCTGAATCAAACTAGACTTGAATCAAACTAGACCTGAATCAAACTAGACCTGAATCGCACTAGACCTGAATCAAACTAGACCTGAATTACACTAGACTTGAATCAAATGATGAAACCAGCAGCCATTCAGACTTTTTTTAAGCGCAATGTTTTTATTAGTCAGTATCGCAATGTAACATTATTGATCTGTCAAGTTTCCCTAGCTAATTCACGACTTTACACAGACACGATGTAAACATCTCTACAGGCTTCACTGTCATGGTGAACAGTCAGTATACAACACTATGCTCATCATGTCCCATCAGGGTCAGACAGCCAGAGAAGAACAGTCAGTATACAACACTATGCTCATCATGTCCCATCAGGGTCAGATGGTGACAGGTGTCCCATCAGGGTCAGACAGCCAGAGAAGAACAGTCTACGAAGCTCAGGTGAATTTTGCAGTATATTATAACAATCAGTGATACAAAGTTCCATCTTGAGTTGATGGGTAGGTCTGCCGTACTGTTGGTTGTGACTCTGGCTTTGGCCTAACACACCTGAAACCAATAATGAATGTTTCCCTCCCCTCCTCCTCCTCCCTCTCATCCTCCTCCAATCCTCCTCCCCGTCCTCACCTTCTCCCCCTTCCTCCTCCTCCTCCTCCTCCTCCTGCCCTCCTCCTCCCTCTCATCCTCCTCCAATCCTCCTCCCCGTCCTCACCTTCTCCCCCTTCCGCCTCCTGCCCCTCTCCTCCTCCTGACCTCTTCCTACTCCAGCTGTCCTCCTCCTCTCCTCTCCTCCCCATCCTCGTCTCCTTCTCCCCCTTCCTCCTCCTGCCTTCCTCCTCCTCCAGCTGTCCTCCTCCAGCTGTCCTCCTCCTCTCCTCTCCTCTCCTCCCCCTCCTCGTCTCCTTCTCCCCCTTCCTCCTCCTGCCCTCCTCCTCCTCCTCCTCCTGACCTCCTCTTCCAGCTGTCCTCCTCCTCTCATCCCCCTCCTCCTCTCCTTCTCCCCCTTCCTCCTCCTGCCCTCCCCCTCCTGCCCTCCCCCTCCTCATGCCCTCCTCCTCCTCCTGACCTCCTCCTCTCCTCCCCCTCCTCCCGTTCCTCCTCTTGCTTTTCCGCCTGCTCCTCCCTCCTACAACCTTCTACACCTCCTGCTCCTCCTGCTCCTCCCTCTCCTCCCCCCTCCTCCCCGTGCCCTCCTGCTCCTCCTGCTCCTGCTCCTCCTCTCCTCACCGTGCCCTCCTGCTCCTCCTGCTCCTCCTGCTCCTCCTGCTCCTCTCCTCCCCCTCCTCCCCGTGCCCTCCTGCTCCTCCTGCTCCTCCTCCTCCTCTCCTCCCCCTCCTCCCCGTGCCCTCCTGCTCCTCCTGCTCCTCCTGCTCCTCTCCTCCCCCTCCTCCCCATGCCCTCCTGCTCCTCCTCCTCCTCCTCCTCCTCCTCCTCCTCGCAGCAGACTTTGCTTCTTTTTTCAATAGATGTCACATTGCATGCCATCAGACAGTGGTATGCAACTGCTTTGAAATGCGAATGTCCCAATGTTCCTATGCAACACGTGCCACATTTCTGTAATGTCTAAATGCTAACCGCCCGTATCAGTCAGATATTACTAGAATCTTCTATGAATCTTCTCAGTGTATTTGCTGCCATATGTGTTACTGACAAGTTCCAGGTAGAACACATAAATAAATAAATTATTCAATATCTTTCCCATGCGGGTTAGCTAAGTACATATGCCACGGAGGTTGAAGAGTCTCTCCATGGCTCCTTGACCTTGCTAGCTAGTGGCCAGACCTCTGAGTCAGCCTAAGTCTGCACTGCGTTCCATTCTCTCCCTCATGTCACTGCTACAGCCTGCGGCCGTCACGTCTCACCGTCTCCCTCCGTCATGTCACTGCTGCAGCCCTCACGTCACGTCTCACCGTCTCCATCCCGTCTCACACCCAACCAGGCTTAAAGGCATCCATTCCTGTGATACAAAGAAAAAAAACTCACAATAATTCCCGTGGTCATGAATAATCCATCCACAGCAGAAACATGCTTCAGTGCTCTCACCTTGTATCTCTCTCTCTCTCTCTCTCTCTCTGCTCTCACTCTGCTCTCACTCTGGGAACATCCCAGGACTACATAAAAGGCCTTTGAATATGTGGATGTGCGGGGATTTGCTGCAGTGCACACACACAATGTGATCTGACTAAAGGTTGGAGCTATACAAGAGCACGATGTTCAGATTATGATATGGGGGGGGAATGGGAATCATTTTCAGGGATTTTTCAAATGTCACTGTCTTCGGATTCCTATTGCCGCCTGGCTTCCCCAAGAATACCTATGGTAGATGATCTGTCATGCGTTTGAATCCAGTAGGGTACAGGAGGACAAGGGCACAGGAGGAAAAGAGCACAGGAGGACAAGGGTATAAGAGGACAAGGGTACAGGAGGACAAGGGTATAAGAGGACAAGGGTACAGGAGGACAAGGGTACAGGAGAACAAGGGCACAGGAGGACAAGGGTACAGCAGGACAAGGGTACAGGAGGACGAGGGTACAGGAGGACAAGGGTACAGGAGGACAAGGGTACAGGAGAACAAGGGCACAGGAGGACGAGGGTACAGGAGGACGAGGGTACAGGAGGACAAGCTACTGTACAGAACCTCCCGCTATATGGATGATCCCTCAACAACACGTTGGAGAAATAAGGGAAACATTAATCTTTTACCCTACTATAGACTTAGAGTAGGAAACATGGATCTTTAACCCTACTATAGACTTAGAGTAGGAAACATGAATCTTTAACCCTACTATAGACTTAGAGTAGGAAACATGAATCTTTAACCCTACTATAGACTTAGAGTAGGAAACATGAATCTTTTACACTACTATAGACTTAGAGTAGGAAACATGAACCTTTAACCCTACTATAGACTTAGAGTAGGAAACATGAATCTTTAACCCTACTATAGACTTAGAGTAGGAAACATGAATCTTTAACCCTACTATAGACTTAGAGTAGGAAACATGAACCTTTAACCCTACTATAGACTTAGAGTAGGAAACATGAATCTTTTACACTACTATAGACTTAGAGTAGGAAACATGAACCTTTAACCCTACTATAGACTTAGAGTAGGAAACATGAATCTTTTACCATAGACTTGTTCTAGGTACCATTCACTTTATGCCATAGGCTAAGCTTGGTAAATGTATTTGTTCATGCGCGTGGAATATTTAGTGTTCCAATATGTTGATATTATCTAAGTGAACATCAGTACCAGTGGTGGCTGGTGGGTGGAGAAATAGGATGATGGGGTCATTGTAATAGCTGGAATGGAATGACTGGAACAGTATCAAACATATGGAAACCATGTGTTTGATACCTTCCCATCCATTACAATGAGCCAGTCGTCCTAAATCTCCATCCACCAGCCTCCTCTGCTTTGTATTCCAAAGTGTACACTATGAAGTCATCGATTCACAATCCAAACAATTGACGAGTCAGAGTAGATGTTTCCCACTGGCTACTATACGGTACGTCAATAGATTTCTTTTGGCCTGGCTCTCTGATGGCAAGTGCCGACCACCATCTCCTGTGCTTTGTTTAGTGTGATTGATGGGGCCTGATGTCCAGCTGTACGTCCCAAATGGCACTCTATTCCCTACATAGTGCACTACTTATATGGGTCATAGGTTTCCATTTGGGATGCAGTATATATATATATATATATATATATATATATATATATATATATATATATATAAAGGATTTGTTCCTCCACAAAGAGGAGAGGAGAGCTGACTCGGCTGCTTGTGTGACAGCTGGAGTCGGTCTGGTCCGTCTGGAAACCTGCCATAATGGATGTTAGTGTCCGAAATCGCACCCTAATCTCTATGTAGTACCATTTGACCAGAGCCCTGGTTAAAAATAGTGCACCATGTAAGGAATACGGTACCATTTGAGATGTACTTTTAATCTCTATAGCTTTGGACCACATCAGTTATCACCGTCCTGTGTCCATCCATCGCTCCTCAGTCCAGGGTTGAGTCCACACAGGTTTCAATTCAGCCAATTCAGTAAGAAGTTAAATTACATTCTAATCAATTAATTGAAAAATCCTAGAAGAAAACAGTGGCATACAATTTTCAATTCATAAATGTAAATTAGCTTCCTGAATTGACCGAACTGAACACTGCATGGACCCCAGCCCTCCATATGACAGCCTCATGGACCCCCAACCCAGCCTCATGGACCCCCAGCTCAGCCTCATGGACCCCCAACCCAGCCTCATGGACCCCCAGCTCAGCCTCATGGATCCCCAGCCCAGCCTTGTCTCAGACCGGTCATCTGCTCCCGAGTAGATGCAAAACAGAAGTCACCAGGTGTTTTGTCTCTTATTTACTTCCTCCTGGGACTGAAGCATGGGAGCTAGCTGAACCACACGACACGGCCCAGTGTCTCCCTCCCTGCCTGCCTGCCTGCCTGCCTGCGAAGCGAAAGGCGTCATGCTCAGCCAAGCAGAATAATGCCCAAGCAAATAGGAACCGCAACTATCCTCTTTCCCGACAGGTCTGTCTGGGACTCAACCTTTCTTTCTCCCAATCTACATTGCATTCATGTACTGTGTATGCAGGATCGTATTACGCAGAGAGGATCATAGTTTCAGACGACGCAGGTTTAGAGTTACGTTTCAGAGAATATGCCTCTGACGGAAGGGGATGGTAATGTCTCAAATGGTACCTGACGGAAGAGGATGGTAATGTCTCAAATGGTACCAGACGGAAGGGGATGGTAATGTCTCAAATGGTACCTGACGGAAGGAGATGGTAATGTCTCAAATGGTACCTGACGGAAGAGGATGGTAATGTCTCAAATGGTACCAGACGGAAGGGGATGGTAATGTCTCAAATGGTACCTGACGGAAGGAGATGGTAATGTCTCAAATGGTACCTGACGGAAGGGGATGGTAATGTCTCAAATGGTAACTGTCGGAAGGGGATGGTAATGTCTCAAGTGGTAGCTGATGGAAGGGGATGGTAATGTCTCAAATGGTACCAGACGGAAGGGGATGGTAATGTCTCAAATGGTACAAGACAGAAGGGGATGGTAATGTCTAAAATGGTACCTGTCGGAAGGGGATGGTAATGTCTCAAATCGTACCAGATGGAAGGGGATGGTAATGTCTCAAATGGTACCAGACGGAAGAGGATGGTAATGTCTCAAATGGTACCTGACGGAAGGAGATGGTAATGTCTCAAATGGTACCTGACGGAAGAGGATGGTAATGTCTCAAATGGTACCAGACGGAAGGGGATGGTAATGTCTCAAATGGTACCTGACGGAAGGAGATGGTAATGTCTCAAATGGTACATGATGGAAGGGGATGGTAATGTCATAAATGGTACCAGACGGAAGGGGAAGGTAATGTCTCAAATGAAACCAGATGGAAGGGGATGGTAATGTCTCAAATGGTACCTGACGGAAGGGGATGGTAATGTCTCAAATGGTAACTGACGGAAGGGGATGGTAATGTCTCAAGTGGTAGCTGATGGAAGGGGATGGTAATGTCTCAAATGGTACCAGACGGAAGGGGATGGTAATGTCTCAAATGGTACAAGACAGAAGGGGATGGTAATGTCTAAAATCGTACCAGATGGAAGGGGATGGTAATGTCTCAAATGGTACCAGACAGAAGGGGAAGGTAATGTCTAAAATGGTACCAAACGGAAGGGGATGGCAATGTCTCAAATGGTAGCTGATGGAAGGTAATGTCTCAAATGGTACCTGACGGAAGGGGATGGTGATGTCTCAAATGGTAGCTGATGGAAGATAATGTCTCAAATGGTACCTGACGGAAGGGGATGGTGATGTCTCAAATGGTACCAGACGGAAGGCGATTGTAATGTCTCAAATGGTACCTGACGGAAGGGCATGGTAATGTCTCAAGTGGTAGTTGATGGAAGGGGATGGTAATGTCTCAAATGGTACCAGACGGAACGGGATGGTAATGTCTCAAATGGTACCAGACGGAAGGAGATGGCAATGTCTCAAAAGGTACCAGACGGAAGGAGATGGTAATGTCTCAAATGGTACCAGATAGAAGGGGATGGTAATGTCTCAAATGGTACCAGACAGAAGTGGATGATAATGTCTCAAATGGTACCAGACAGAAGTGGATGATAATGTCTCAAATGGTACCAGACAGAAGGGGATGGTAATGTCTCAAATGGTACCAGACAGAAGGGGATGGTAATGTCTCAAATGGTACCAGACAGAAGGGAATGGTAATGTCTCAAATGGTACCAGACAGAAGGGGATGGTAATGTCTCAAATGGTACCAGACAGAAGGGGATGGTAATGTCTCAAATGGTACCAGACAGAAGGGGATGGTAATGTCTCAAATGGTACCAGACAGAAGGGGATGGTAATGTCTAAATGCTACCATATTCCCTACATTTTATTTTTCTTGTACCCCTTTTTCTTCCAAATTTCGTGATTTCCAATTGGTAGTTACAGTCTTGTCCCATCGCTGCAACTCCCGTACGGACTCGGGAGAGGCGAAGGTCGAGAGCCCTGCGTCCTCCGGAAAACACGACCCTGCCAAGCCGCACTGCTTCTTGACACACTGATCGCTTAACCCGGAAGCCAGCCGCACCAATGTTTCGGAGGAAACACCGTCCAGCTGGTGCAGTCAGCTTGCAGGCGCCTGGCCTGCCACAAGGAGTCACTAGAGCGCAATGGGACAAGGACATCCCGGCCGGCCAAACCCTCCCCTAACCCGGACGACACTGGGCCAATTGTGCGCCACTTCATGGGCAGTGGTGTAAAGTACTTAAGTAAAAATACTTTAAAGTACTACTTAAGTTGTATTTTTGGGTATCTGTACTTTACTTTACTATTTATATTTTTGACAACTTTTACTTTACGACATTCCTATAGAAAATTCCATACATTTTCCCTGACACCCAAAAGTACTTACATTTTGAATGCTTAGGAGGAGAGGAAAATGGTCCAATTCACGCACTTATCAACAGAACATCCCTGGTCATCTCTACTGCCTCTGATCTGGCAGACTCACTAAACACACATGTATCTTTTGTAAATAGTGTCTGAGTGTTGGAGTGTGCCCCTGGCTATCCGTACATTTTAAAAACAAGAAAATGGTGCCATCTGGTTAGCTTAATATAAGGAATTTTAAATAATTTATACTTTTACTTCTACTTTTGATACTTAAGAATATTTTAGCAATTGCATTTACTTTAGATACTTAAGTATATTTAAAACCAAATACTTTTACTCAAGTAGTATTTTACTGGGTGACTTTCACTTGAGTAACTTTCTACTAAAGTATCTATACTTTTACTCAAGTACTTGGGGACTTTTTCCACCACCACTCATGGGTTTCCCAGGTCTTGGCCGGCTGCAACACAGCCCAGGATCGAACCCGGATCTGTAGTGAAGCCTCTAGCACTCCGATGCAGTGCCTTAGACCTCTGCGCCACTCGAGAGAACATGTGGAGCACTAGTTTTGACCACTACCCATAGGGCTATGGTCAAACAAAGTGCACTATGTAGGGAGTGTGACTGATTTGTCAATACATTTTGGATTTGCAAGTATACATAGTTTGTCCCTTTTGACTTGTTTTACCAGAAAATAAAACTTGTTTCAGTGTTACAGTTTTGGGGGTTTATAAGAGTCTATGTAGTTACCACATACAGTACTGGGAAATGAATAACCACTTCGCTAGAAACAAAAATCAAGGTCACAGAACAGATTATGTTTTTCATGTATGCTTAATAAATTCCTACCCGCTTTACAGTAGTTGTCTAGTAGTGAGGTTTCTTCTATGTCACCGCAGTACACACTGCCTGTTGAAAACACATCCAGATCAGAGGAGACGCTGGGTCAAGGACAGAGCAACAGAGCAATGTCTCTGCAGTACACACTGCCTGTTGAAAACACATCCAGATCAGAGGAGAAGCTGGGTCGAGCAACAGAGAAATGTCTCTGCAGTACACACTGCCTGTTGAAAACACATCCAGATCAGAGGAGACGCTGGGTCAAGGACAGAGCAACAGAGCAATGTCTCTGCAGTACACACTGCCTGTTGAAAACACATCCAGATCAGAGGAGACGCTGGGTCAAGGACAGAGCAACAGAGCAATGTCTCTGCAGTACACACTGCCTGTTGAAAACACATCCAGATCAGAGGAGACGCTGGGTCAAGGACAGAGCAACAGAGCTACTGTGCAGGACAGAGCGGCTATTGATCCTGTCTCCTGACCTCAGAGATCAACGCAGCTCAGCGCTGGAGTTCTTCTCTGCATCCCAAATGTCACCCTATTCCCTATATAGTGCACTACTTTTGACCAGAGCAACAATGACCTTCGTCAAAAGTAGTCCACTTTAGCACTATATAAGAGATATGCGGTTTGGATTGGAAGTCCTCTGTTCTAGCTGGAGATTCTCTGTTCTAGCTGGAGATTCTCTGTTATAGCTGGAGAATCTATGTTCTAGTTGGAGATTTTCTGTTATAGCTACGGGAGTTGGGCTCAAACATCGCTCCTCAACATAATTTTCTTTTTTTTAAATAGCTTAATTTCACACTAAGAACATAGGATATAAGAAATAGATTTAGAATTAAATGTATAATACAACTATAATAATATATTTACTGATATTATAATGCAATTGAAAAGGGGCCTTTTTGATTACCAATCTGATGTATAAAACTCCTGACAAATCTAAGAAAATACTGAGAAGTTTATTAAAAAACCCTTTCATTGTAAAGAGACAGGTCAGGGCTTCTGTTCCACTGATGCCCAACAGAGGGCTCTGCAGAGTGATGTCCACACAGAGTTCAACACTATGCTACCATGTGGTCCACTGGCCATTCAAATATTAAGGGACTGTTTGTATCAAGTGTCTCAGAGTAGGAGTGCTGATCTAAGATCAGATCCCTCCGAATTACATTATCAACTGAAATTCTCTCTGTTTCTATTAGATGATATTCTCAATTGAAATAATCTCTGTTTCTATTAGATGATATTATCAACTGAAATTATCTCTGTTTCTATTAGATGATATTATCAACTGAAATAATCTCTGTTTCTATTAGATGATATTATCAACTGAAATTCTCTCTGTTTCTATTAGATGATACTATCAACTGAAATAATCTCTGTTTCTATTAGATGATACTATCAACTGAAATAATCTCTGTTTCTATTAGATGATATTATCAACTGAAATTCTCTCTGTTTCTATTAGATGATACTATTTCTGAAATAATCTGTTTCTATTAGATGATACTATCAACTGAAATTATCTCTGTTTGTATTAGATGATATTATCAACTGAAATAATCTCTGTTTCTATTAGATGATATTCTCAATTGAAATAATCTCTGTTTCTATTAGATGATATTATCAACTGAAATTATCTCTGTTTCTATTAGATGATATTATCAACTGAAATTCTCTCTGTTTCTATTAGATGATATTATCAACTGAAATTCTCTCTGTTTCTATTAGATGATATTATCAACTGAAATAATCTCTGTTTCTATTAGATGATATTATCAACTGAAATAATCTCTGTTTCTATTAGATGATATTATCAACTGAAATTATCTCTGTTTCTATTAGTTTACATTATCAACTGAAATAATCTCTGTTTCTATTAGATGATACTATCAACTGAAATAATCTCTGTTTCTATTAGATGATATCAACTGAAAACATCCAGTCTTAATTAGGTGTATGAGTTTCCAATTAGATTGTATTATCTCTCTCTCCCCCCCTTCTCTATTTCGCTCACCCTCTCTTTACACCCCCACTCTCTCTCACCCTCTCTGTTTATCCCCACTCTCTCTCACCATCTCTGTTTACCCCCACTCTCTCTCACCCTCTCTGTTTACCCCCACTCTCTCTCACCCTCTCTGTTTACCCCCACTCTCTCTCTCTCTCTCTCTCTCTCTCTCTCTCTCTCTCTCTCTCCCTCTCTCCCACTTGGTTTTTCAGAAGCTTTAATCTCAGACTCTTCTCACCAGAACTTCCTCCTTCTGCCCTGAAGCAATAAGGGACTCTAGCTCTGTGGATGTTTACTGAGAGAGAAAAAAAGTCCCACTAGTCATCTCCTCTTCATGATGGTAGATTGAACATTCAGAGTGTGGAAGTAACCAAACCCCCCCTACAACCCCAAACAGAACCAGGGAACAGCAACAGCCAACCTTCATAATTTATTCATACGTTTCTCTTCTTTCACATAGAGAACTTCCTTAGTCAACAGCAATTAGTGCTGCGGAGAGAAGTTACAGCTCCCCTGATTAAACTAATCATCTACTGCATGAATACTAAATTACATTAATTACTACTAGTGCACAGAAGCAGTCTAGGCACCCTATTATGCACTAAATAGGGAAAACGGTGCAATTTGGGATACAACCATTAATTACTAGTGTACAGAAGCAGAGGAAACAGCCCTGGGTTTTGAAGTGGTAATTGGTAGGTCTGGGTTAAGTTTTGAAGTCGTGATTGGTAGGTCTGGGTTAAGTTTTGAAGTGGTAATTGGTAGGTCTGGGTTAAGTTTTGAAGTCGTGATTGGTAGGTCTGGGGATAGAAGCTTTTAAGGAGCCTGTTGGTGTCAGACTTGATACACCGGTACCTTTTGCCGTGCGGAAGCAGAGAGAACCCGGTCCTTCATTCCACCGCCAGATATAGAGGTCCTGGATGGCTGTCCGCACCACCCTCTGTAGTGCCATGCAATCGAGGGTGGTGCTATTGCCATATCAAGCAGTCATGCAGCCAGTCAAGATGCTTTCGATGGCGCAGCAGTAGAACTCTGAGGGCCTACATATAATTCACTACAATACATGTGCCTAATGTGTACCCAAATCTGGGAATAACCTCAATTACATTACATAGTACTATAAGTATAGAATAAGTAGCCTGAAACATGGTCTATTACTAAGTCGTCATCCTACAGTGTATTCAAAAAGTATTCAGACCCCTTGACTTTTTCCACATTTTGTTACGTTACAGCCCTATTCTTAAATGGATTCAAATTGTTTTTTCCCCCCCTTCATCAATCTACGCACAATATCCGATAATAACAAAGCAAAAACAGGTTTAGAACTTTTGCAAATGTACTACAAATAAAAAAAAAACGGTAATATGGCATTTACAGAAGTATTCAGAACCTTTACTCAGTACATTGTTGAAGCACCTTTGGCAGCGATTACAGCCGAGTCTTCATGGGTATGACACTACAAGCTTGGCACACTGTATTTGAAGAGGTTCTCCGATTCTTCTCTGCAGATTCTCTCAAGCGCTGTCAGGTTGGATGGAGAGCATCGTTGCACAGCTATTTCCAGGTCTCTCCAGAGATGTTTGAACAGGTTCAAGTCCGGGCTCTGGCTGGGCCACTCAAGGACATTCAGAGACTTGTCCCGAAGCCACTCCTGTGTTGTCTTGGCTGTGTGCTTAGGGTCGTGGTCCTGTTGGAAGGTGAACCATTGCCCTAGTCTGATGTCCTGAGCGCTCTGGAGCAGGTTTTCATCAAGGATCTCTCTGTACTTTGTTCTGTTCATCTTTCCCTCAATCCTGACTAGTCTCCCAGTCCCTAATGCTGAAAAATATCCCTACAGCATGATGCTGCCACCACCATGATTCACCATAGGGATGGTGCCAGGTTTTTTCCAGATTTGACGCTTGGCATTCAGGCCAAAAATATCAATCTTGGTTTCATCAGACCAGAGAATCTTGTTTCTCACGGTCTGAGAGTCCTTTAGGTGCCTTTTGGCAAACTCCAGGGGGCTGTTGTGTGCCTTTTACGGAGGAGTGGCTACCGACTGTTCACTCTACCATAAAGGCCTGATTGGTGGAGTGCTGCAGAGATGGTTGTCCTTCTGAAAGGCTCTCCCATCTCCACAGAGGAACTCTGTCAGAGTGACCATCGGGTTTTTGGTCACCTCCCTGACCAAGGTCCTTCTCCCCCGATTGCTCAGTTTGGCCGGGCGGCCAGCTCTAGGAAGAGTCTTGGCGGTTCCAAACTTCTTCCATTTAAGAATGATGGAGGCCACTGTGTTCTTGGGGACCATCAATGCTGCAAAACCTTTTGGTACCCTTCCTCAGATCTGTGCCACGACACAATCCTTTCTCAGAGCTCAGGATAATTCCTTCGACCTCATGGCTTGGTTTTTGCTCTGACATGCACAGTTTTGAGAATGACACAAATATTAATTTTAACAAAGTTTGCTGCTTCAGTGTCTTTAGATACTTTTGTCAGATGTTACTATGGAATACTGAAGTATAATTACAAACATTCCATAAGTGTCAAAGGCTTTTATTGACAATTATATAAAATTGATGCAGAGTCAATATTTGCAGTGTTGACCCTTCTTTTTCAAGACCTCTACAATCCGCCCAGGCATGCTGTCAATTAACTTCTGGGCCACGTCCTGACTGATGGCAGCCCATTCTTGCATAATCAATGCTTGGAGTTTGTCAGAATTTGTGGGCTTTTGTTTGTCCACCTGCTTCTTGAGGATTGACCACAAGTTCTCAATGGGATTAAGGTCTGGGGAGTTTCCTGGCCATGGACCCAAAATATTGATGTTTTGTTCCCCGAGCCACTTAGCTATCACTTTTGCCTTATGGCAAGGTGCTCCATCATGCTGGACAAGGCATTGTTCGTCACTAAACTGTTCCTGGATGGTTGGGAGAAGTTGCTCTCGGAGGATGTGTTGGTACCATTCTTTATTCATGGCTGTGTTCTTAGGCAAAATTGTGAGTGAGCCCACTCCCTTGGCTGAGAAGCAACCCCACACATGAATGGTCTCAGGATGCTTTACTGTTGGCATGACACAGGACTGATGGTAGCGCTCACCTTGTCTTCTCCGGACAAGCTGTTTTACTGATGCCCCAAACAATCGGAAAGGGGGTTCATCAGAGAAAATGACTTTACCCCAGTCCTCAGCAGTCCAATCCCTGTACCTTTTGCAGAATATCAGTCTGTCCCTGATGTTTTTCCTGGAGAGAAGTGGCTTATTTGCTGCCCTTCTTGACACCAGGCCAACCTCCAAAAGGCTTCACCTCACTGTGCGTGCAGATGCACTCACACCTGCCTGCTGCCATTCCTGAGCAAGCTCTGTACTGGTGGTTGCCCGATCCCGCAGCTGAATCAACTTTAGGAGACGGTCCTGGCGCTTGCTGGACTTTCTTGGGCGCCCTGAAGAACAATTGAACCGCTCTCCTTGAAGTTCTTGATGATCTGATAAATGGTTGATTTAGGTGCAATCTTACTGGCAGCAATATCCTTGCCAGTGAAGCCCTTTTTGTGCAAAGCAATGATGATGGCACGTGTTTCCTTGCAGGTAACCATGTTTGACAGAGGAAGAACAATGATTCCAAGCACTACCCTCCTTTTGAAGCTTCCAGTCTGTTATTCGAACTCAATCAGCATGACAGAGTGATCTCCAGCCTTGTCTTCGTCAACACTCACACCTGTGTTAACGAGAAAATCACTGACATGATGTCAGATGGTCCTTTTGTGGCAGGGCTGAAATGCAGTGGATTTTTTTTTGGGGGGGGGATTCTGTTCATTTGCATGGAAAAGAGGGACTTTGCAATTAATTGCAATTCATCTGATCACTCTTCATGACATTCTGGAGTATATGCAAATTGCCATCATACAAGCTGAGGCAGCAGACTTTGTGAAAAATAGTATTTGTGTCATTCTCAAAACTGTAGACAGGTGTGTGCCTTTCCAAATCATGTCCAGTCAATTGAATTTACCACAGGTGGACTCCAATCAAGTTGTAGAAACATCTCAAGGATGATCAATGGAAACAGGATGCAGCTGAGCTCAATTTCGAGTCTCATTGTAAAGCGTCTGGATACTTATGTAAATAAGGTATTTCTGTTTTTTTTTAAATACATTTGCAAAAATGTCTTTATTATGGGGTTATTATGTGTAGATTGATGAGGAAAAATAATAATTTAATCAATTTTAGAATAAGTCTGTAACATTACAAAATGTGGATAATGTGAAGGGGTCTGAATACTTTCCAAATGCACTGTATGTCATATAATCTGGGTTTATCTACTATGATAGGGTTTGACTCCTTAAAATACCAACATGTTGTTGGCAAACAGCTCAAGCTTCATTCATTGGACTACAGTCCTGTGTTGAGGTAAAAACGACCTCAAAGTCCTGCCATGAACACATTGGGTTGTGTAATTCAGGGCACAACCGGTGGATTGCTCCACCCGACAGTTCCTCCAAATGGCACCCTATCCTATATATAGTGCACTACTTTTGACCAGGCCCCGGTCAAAAGTAGTGCACCAAATAGGGAATAGGGTGCCATTTGGCCCGATCGAGTCCCGTCACGTGAAAAAAACATGAACACACTTTGTCCAAATCAATGTGATTGTATGAACTTGCCAAGATGGGATTTCAAAGAGCAATTTCACAATAACCTATAGACACACGGTATAAACTGCAGTTAGATTTAACAAGGCTACTTCAACTGTCTCTGTTCACTAAGAAATAGTAGTCGTATCTATTTGAGTAGATTCAGATGTGAGTATTCTATGCCACATGTAGCCTACACATTTTTGCCGAGAATGAAGTAAGTTTGTATCACGTTGTAGATTGTAACAATGATAATTGTTTTGTAGCTTAATATCTATGGTTGCAACATTGTAGCAATGCATTGCGGCCTACCGAGTTGCACCATTGTAACAAACAGTCCTGTTCCACATGGACTAGCTCTGCCCTGATCATCTCTTGACATTGGGGTTAAACAGTAGTGTTGTAAAGACTACAATAACGTGATCTCCCCTTCCTCTTCCTCTTCCTCCTCCTCCCAACCCCTCCCCCTGTCCTCTTAAAGAAGCCCACCGCCTCTCATCCAGCAGCAGCAGAGGCAGCGTGTTAGTGCTATTCTATTGGCGTGGACAGGGGCTGATGAAGTCGCTATTGTGATAGGCTGGCGGCCCCATTACAATGACCCTGATTCGCTGCTTTGTCGCCCAACCCCGCTCTGGCACCCTAGAAAGGCGCAGCCGTCGTTTGGCTCTTCTATCAGCTGCGACACTCGCTGCTCGATTGCTTTCGACTGTCGGGAGCATGGCGGGTACACGGGATAATGTTACAATTCCCGAGTTCAACTCTCTGCTGCAAATGGATCCTTACCTCAAACAGTACGACCAGGACTTCGAGAGGAGGTAAACGAGGCTTTTTCAGCGCTAGAATGGGGCACGGATCACAGCTAAAGCCCATCGCTATGCCGTGCACAACCGTCCGGCTCCGACTGGTGTACATGTTTATTGGTAAAAACCACCAGAAACCCCCAGATAGATAGATAGATGTTTGTTGTAGTCCTGCAGGCGCCTTCCAGGACATTCATTCAGGGTCATGTGAAAGCTCGCTGTTTGCCCTGCCTAGCTGTCGCGATGACCTAAAGCCCAGACTAGCCGGGTTGCTAATGGTTTGCTTCTCCTTCGCCTGTCATCCTTGCTACAATACCAACTATTCTGCTCGACGTGGTCACACCATGCTGTTACAATGACAAGCAATACTATAGTCACGTTAGCCCTGTCTCGAACTATTGCCTTTTGGTGGCGGTAGCTAACTAGCTACCATCCCTCCTTATCCATCCCTCCTTCCCCCTCCTTATCCCTCTCTCCTTCCCCCTCCATCCATCCCTCTCTCCTTCCCCCTCCATCCCTCCCTCTCTCCTTCCCCCTCCATCCCTCCCTCTCTCCTTCCCGGTGTCTGACAGCTCATGTGTTAGTCAGCCAGGCGGTTCGGCCCAGTGTGGGACTGAACACGACAGCATGCTTGAGGAGACAGGCGCCCTACGTGTGTGTGTGTGTGTCAGAGCATTTTGTATTAGCTACATTCCCAGCCATAGTGTAAAACATATGGTTCTGGCTAATCGATACATTGTAACACTTCTGCTGCAGGCCTGTGATGTTCTCTTCATCAAATGCAACATTGTAGCATCACTAGAGTTGTATGACTAAGGTTACATCTATTGACTGACTATATATAGGTTACAACGTAAAGATGTTTGTCTCCATGATGTTGCCAGATACAATCCACTAGTCAATATATCGACCACTGTCCTCTACTGCCATACTTGATGTATCAGAAGTATAGGGAATCTTATACTGAACAAAAACAATATAAACGCAACAATTTCAACATACCCAGTTTAACAGAATCACAGACATCATCATTGTGTGAATTCCCTGCAGCTGTGTGTAGGCTAGTCTCTGTAGCAGGCTCGGGGTGCTGTGTGTAGGCTAGTCTCTGTAGCAGGCTCGGGGTGCTGTGTGTAGGCTAGTCTCTGTAGCAGGCTCTGGGTGCTGTGTGTAGGCTAGTCTCTGTAGCAGGCTCTGGGTGCTGTGTGTGTAGGCTAGTCTCTGTAGCAGCCTCGGGGTGCTGTGTGTAGGCTAGTCTACAGACCTACTGATGGTACAGGGACCTACTCTTACCTTGTGAGTTTTTCAGCCGACTCCAAATGGGCCCTGGCCACTGAAATAGGGAATAATTTCCCGTTTGTGTGCTGAGTCGAAGTAGTTAATACAGAATAAACAAAGGGGTGTTATTTTCCTTTTCACTCTGTCATTTAGGACAGTATTGTGGAATCACAACAATGTTGTTGATCCATCATCTGTTTTCTGCCATTCAACTTTTTTTTTTTTTTAAATCCCCAATGGCCTCACGGTGACATCCCTAAGCAGTTTCCTTCCTGTCTTTCAGTTCAGAAGGACGACTGCATCTTTGATGTGTCTGGGTTGTTTTAATAAATCATCCACAGCATAATTATTTGCTTGACCATGCTTTAAAGATATATTCAATGTCTGATTTGTTATTGTTACCCATTTACCAATCACTGCCCTTCTTCTTTACGAGGCTTTTGAAAAGCTCCCTGGTCTTTGTAGTGTAATCTGTGTTTGAAATTCAATACTTGACTCGGGGACCTTGCAGATGTCGTGTGTATGCGGGACACAGGAAGGCTTAGTCATTCAAAATATCACGTTTGTTTTACTTCTGAACTCATTTAGACTTGCCTAAACAAATAGGGCCAATACTTACGCAACAAGTACATATTACATATGTCGTTTTTTTCTTTTCGCTTTGACATTATTGTGTGTGTCTGTGTGTGTGGATCAGTGACAAATAAAATACAAAATGGGATTGAAATAGATTTGATTGTAACGCAAAAATGTTTTAAAGAAGTTCAAGGTGGTGTAAACCTCCTATATTACCAGATCGCTGGCCAGTAGGTACTGCAGCACCTTTAATACTATTTCCACATCGTTGGCCAGTAGGTACTGGTGCACCCTTTAATACTATTTCCACATCGCTGGCCAGTAGGTACTGGTGCACCTTTTAATACTATTTCCACATCGCTGGCCAGTAGGTACTGGTGCACCTTTTAATACTATTTCCACATCGCTGGCCAGTAGGTACTGGTGCACCTTTTAATACTATTTCCACATCGCTGGCCAGTAGGTACTGCAGCACCTTTAATACTATTTCCACATCGCTGGCCAGTAGGTACTGGTGCACCTTTTAATACTATTTCCACATCGTTGGCCAGTAGGTACTGGTGCACCTTTTAATACTATTTCCACATCGCTGGCCAGTAGGTACTGGTGCACCTTTAATACTATTTCCACATCGCTGGCCAGTAGGTACTGGTGCACCTTTAATACTATTTCCACATCGCTGGCCAGTAGGTACTGGTGCACCTTTTAATACTATTTCCACATCGCTGGCCAGTAGGTACTGGTGCACCTTTTAATACTATTTCCACATCGCTGGCCAGTAGGTACTGGTGCACCTTTAATACTATTTCCACATCGCTGGCCAGTAGGTACTGGTGCACCTTTTAATACTATTTCCACATCGCTGGCCAGTAGGTACTGGTGCACCTTTTAATACTATTTCCACATCGCTGGCCAGTAGGTACTGGTGCGCCTTTTAATACTATTTCCACATCGCTGGCCAGTAGGTACTGGTGCGCCTTTTAATACTATTTCCACATCGCTGGCCAGTAGGTACTGGTGCGCCTTTTAATACTATTTCCACATCGCTGGCCAGTAGGTACTGGTGCGCCTTTTAATACTATTTCCACATCGCTGGCCAGTAGGTACTGGTGCGCCTTTTAATACTATTTCCACATCGCTGGCCAGTAGGTACTGGTGCGCTTTTAATACTATTTCCACATCGCTGGCCAGTAGGTACTGGTGCGCCTTTTAATACTATTTCCACATCGTTGGCCAGTAGGTACTGGTGCACCTTTTAATACTATTTCCACATCGCTGGCCAGTAGGTACTACTGGAAAAAGTCATGCTGATATCTTATCCAAGTCTAGAAAACAAAGCCCCCGGAATGGAATGGGTTCTGTTCTGTGTAATTTAGCCCCTCTCCCCTGGGTGCTGGAACAGGCAGTGAACCTGGGACTTACACATTTTCCACGGCTGTTAATTAACTCCTGGTTCAAGATACAGACAGTGCAGTTTGTGACTGAATGCCATTCGGGTGTCTCCAGGGTGGTCACTAATAGTTAATTACAGCACCATTACGTTAGCATTTTCAGCTTACCTTAGTCTCTGTTAGTAGTCCATATTGTAGCTATGTAGTCACATGTTTTTATAGGGTACTTGGCTAAAACAGATGCCCAATATGCTCAAGTGTATTGGCTGGCTGAGTGTTTGTGGTCAAAATGGCACCCTATTCTCTATCCCTACATGGTGCACTACAGCCCCAAAAGGGTTCATAGTGCAATATACTGTATGTGGATTCTGAGTCTTTTTTATATTTTGTCCGTATGTATTCTGTTTTTATTGTGGCAGCACTGTTTTTCACCAAGTCAAATTCCTGTACACAGGTTTATTCTGTGAAATACAGTATATAGGTGATTCTTCTGAATAGGGCATGGTTTGGGCCGGTGACAGTCATGTTGGACAGAGTAGCTGATGTGAACTCATTTCTGCTGACTAGGTTCCTTTTTTGTGGTGAATGGCCGTACACTGACCTGCTCTTGACAGGTGTGGTTCTCTTAGGTAAACAGAACCACAGGGTTCTACAGTCAACAGATGGAGGTGACTGGCTCCCTTTCAGGTCATTGCTGGGCTGCTGTTTTCGCTGCTTCAGCCTGGTCCTTGTGATTTTTGAAGAGACAGTGGTCATCACTAGGCGGCTTCCACCCGGTTACGTAACCCTCCACCTTAAAGGTTGCTGCCCCATATACACTACCGTTCAAATGTTTGGGGTCACTTAGAAATGTCCTTGTTTTTTTAGTGTCGACATTGTTAATGTTGTAAATGACTATTGTAGCTGGAAACGGCTTGACAATTTTTTACATTTGGCTCATTCAATACACCAATCAGTTCGGCCTTTAGTATCCTTAATTAGCATTGAAAAGTCAATCCATTATTTTCTAGCAAATTAAAAATCTCTCCCGGTCTTCTGAATCAAGCTTGTAACGTCAGTACAGTATGAAACTGTGGCTGTCTTTGCAGTAGCCTATGCTTCGGAGGGGCAGCTAGCCTGAACACGCAAAGATTTTCAGCTTGCAGGCAGACGCTGGAATACATTTTAGTAATTTTGTGAGTTGCAGTAGTCCAGATGAGAGATGACCGCGCCGGGATTAGGACCTGTTCCTCTTCCTGTGTGAGGTAGGGTCGTACTCTAGTGATGTCATAGGGCACGAACCTGCAGGATCGAGTCACTGTTTGCAGAGAACGACAGGGTGTTTGTTGTCCAGGGTCACGCCGAGATTCTTTGCACACTGGGAGTCAATCTGTCACGTTTATGACTGACAAAGTGAGAGATTTGTCATAGGTGCTTTGCTGCGTTTTGTTGTGGGACTATGCTCTATCCCTAGACGTATCACCACCACGTCTGCCTGTCGAGCATGATGACAAACCACACAAACTATTTTACATATAGAGGCAGGCAAGGCGGGAGCTGAGCTGCGTCCCAAATGACTCACTATTCCCTATATAGTGCACTTCTTTTGACTAGGGCCCCATAGGGCAGTGCACTATATCGAGAATAGGTTGCCATTAGGAACGCACGCCTACAGGCTCTGCTGCAGGGGGCAGGTTAAACCTTGATCAGCTCCAAGTGTGCTGCCAGAGGCCCTCATAGGACTAACACTGTGTCAGCCCCCTGTGTGCTGCCGGAGGCCCTCATAGGAATTCAGATGAATGATCACAGAGAGGCCTACGAGAGAGAGGCCTACAGGAGCGAGGGACAACTGATGGGGTGGAGAGAGGCCTACAGGAGCGAGGGGCAACAGAGAGAGAGGCCTACAGGAGCGAGGGGCAACAGAGAGAGAGGCCTACAGGAGCGAGGGGCAACAGAGAGAGAGGCCTACAGGAGCGAGGGCAACAGAGAGAGAGGCCTACAGGAGGCGAGGGCAACAGAGAGAGAGGCCTACAGGAGCGAGGGGCAACAGAGAGAGAGGCCTACAGGAGCGAGGGGCAACAGAGAGAGAGGCCTACAGGAGCGAGGGGCAACAGAGAGCGAGGCCTACAGGAGCGAGGGGCAACAGAGAGAGGCCTACAGGAGCGAGGGATCATAGGGAGGGAGAGTGACTGCAGTATACAGACCTGTAGGGACAGCAGAGAGAGAGACCGCAGTATACAGACCTGTAGGGACCCCAGTACAGTATACAGACCTGTAGGGACCACATTTGCTGGTTTTATGAGCCCTCCTTCATGGTTCAAGACATTTTTCTGTTGCTGCAACATTGAGTCTTTTTAATAAAGTAAAATCAATAGTGAGAAGATGGATTGCAGAGATGGTGGTTGTCTGATTTGAACATGCTAGTAGTTGTAGAGCCCCTCTATGCTAGCCTGAAGGTCACAGACCAAACACGCCACGCTACGGAATTCAAGGAGCAGGTTGACGCTGCCATCAATCAGGCTTTCTGAACCAATTGGGCTTCATTAAGTCACTTAGACGCATACAGCTACTATTACAAGACTAATACACTACCATTTATAATACAGGACTGCTAATATAATACAGGACTGCTAATATAATACAGGACTAATAGACTGCTAATATAATACAGGACTGCTAATATAATACAGGACTGCTAATATAATACAGGACTGCTAATACAATACAGGACTAATAGACTGCTAATATAATACAGGACTGCTAATATAATACAGGACTAATAGACTACTAATATAATACAGGACTAATAGACTGCTAATATATAATACAGGACTACTAATATAATACAGGACTAATAGACTACTAATATATAATACAGGACTGCTAATACAATACAGGACTAATAGACTGCTAATATAATACAGGACTAATATAATACAGGACTAATAGACTACTAATATATAATACAGGACTACTAATATAATACAGGACTGCTAATATAATACAGGACTACTAATAGACTACTAATATAATACAGGACTAATAGACTACTAATACAGGACTACTAATATAATACAGGACTGCTAATATAATACAGGACTACTAATAGACTACTAATATAATACAGGACTAATAGACTACTAATACAGGACTACTAATATAATACAGGACTGCTAATATAATACAGGACTAATAGACTACTAATATACAATACAGGACTGCTAATACAATACAGGACTGCTAATATAATACAGGACTAATATAATACAGGACTAATGGACTACTAATATAATGCAGGACTACTAATATAATACAGGACTAATATAATACAGGACTAATGGACTACTAATATAATGCAGGACTACTAATATAATAGTCAAAGTCACCATTATTAGTCAGTTGTACAACCGAATGCCTTCAACTGAAATGTGTCTTCCGCATTTAACCCAAACCCTCAGCCTTAATCGACATCCACGTCTTCGGCGCCCGGGGAACAGTGGGTTAACTGCCTTGTTCAGGGGTAGAACGACAGATTTTTACCTTGTCAGCTCGGGGATTCGAACTTGCAACCCTCCGGTTACAAGTCCAACACTCTAACCACTAGGCTACCTGCCGCCTAATACAGGACTACTAATCTAATACAGGACTAATCTAATGCAGGACTCCTTGAAAATGATCTTAACCAATGATTTAAATATACACTAGATGACTGACAGGTGGCGCCGTGTTGAAACCGCCGTGACTCCATCTTAGCGCTCCCTCACAATTGTAAAAAATAAGCGAAAGAAATGCATTTTGTTAATGTCTACATTTAGTTTTTGCCACGTTTATTCTATTTCAGCCACCATTTAATGCATACTTTTAAATTATATTATGTAAGCTGAACATAATGAAAAAATATCTAAACATTTTCCTTAAAGTATCATATATTTTGAGTGGTGGGGGATTACTAATGCTACTGTCGCCACTACAACAAATTAATACTTAAATTCATGTCATTTTGTGTTAATTTTTTTAATTGAAATACTGTAGAATTCCATTCATTCCTATGGAGGACTGCTTCTGCTGGGGGTACCAATATGGCCGACCGGTGGCTTCAAAGCCTCTCAACGGCCAATACATGGCATCAGCAATCCGGGGTTTATATACGTTGTTGATCTGAACGTGGCCTTGCTCTTTCTTTCTCCTGAAACAGACCTGAGTGGGTTTGTGCAGCTGTTGCTATCAGTCACACGTCCTGGACTGGACTACAGATAGACAACCGAGTGAAGCTCAACCCTGAAGTCCGCACTAGGGGCCGATCATAATTTAATGTGTAGGCTTGGATTAGAATGGTTGGTTCCTGATTCAAGTATCTTTAAATATTAGTTAGAAATGACAAATCTGATTTTAAAATCTCAATTGTGACTTTTGATACACAAATGCAACTTTCCAATTTCTGCATTGTTCGACCCCATGACCCCATGGCTGAGGTTCACTGATGGATGTATTGTGTGCTCTCTCTGTACTGTCTGAACTCAGTTCCTCCCAGAGTCAATTGCTACAAATGGCATTTGCTGACCTCACAACTGACAGTGCTCATTCACACCTGCTGGTAAACGGGTACATTCCATTTCCTCCTGGCCCTGTTGTCTCGCACTAGAACCCATCCTAATTCCGCTCTATGATGACATGAAGTGTTAGGGAATAGGGTGCCATTAGGGATGTACCCTATGTAGTGCACTACTTTAGACCAGAGCCCTATGTAGGGAATAGGGTGCATTCTTTTTTTTCCCTAACTGACTGTGGAACAGTGTCTGGGCTAGGGGCAGCAATATGGTGATTTCAGAACATTGAGTTGGCTACCCCTGGTGGTAGAATATTCCTCTACACCAGAGCTGCCAAACCCTCTTCGTCCTTGTAGGTTTTCAGTCCAACCCTAATTCCCCACCTGATTCGATGAATTGGCTGCTCACCAATACCTTAACTAGCTGAATTAGGTATGTTGGGGTTGGACTGAAAACATTCAGGATGGCAGCTCTACCGGAAGAGGGTGGGGCAGCCCTGGTCTAGCGCGCCCCCGGCTTGTATTCAAAAGTGTCTCAGAGTAGAGGGCTGATCTCTAGGAGCAGAAACCCCCTGTCCATATGATCATATTCGTTATGATCTAGAAAGGTACAACTTCTGTTGGATCAGCACTTCTTCTACCTGGAGATGCTTTGTGAATACAGGCCCTGATCTCAGACAGTAGTCGTCTTCTGTTGGACATTTTTGGATTTGGAAAAGGAGTGTTCTTATTTGGAATAATGACTCACTTGGATGAGAAGTTAATGGCATAGTTTTATATTTAGTCAGTCATGCTGCAGTCTGCTATGTGCAATACTGTCTTCTGGCATTGCCTGTGTCCCATATGGCACCCTATTCTCTATGGGCCCTGGTCAAAAGCAGTACACTCTATAGGGAATAGGGCCCCGGTCAACAGCAGTACACTCTATAGGGAATAGGGCCCTGGTCAACAGTAGAACACTCTATAGGGAATAGGGTGCCATTTGGAATACATCCTGGTTGTTACATGCTGACCACACCGTTCGCATTTCAAAATACCTGTACACTTACATGTTATTCAATCATTTCATCCAAACTGCTAAAATATAACTTGAGTGATTTGAAATATGAACTGAGGTCCACACTCCAGTCCAGTTGGTGGTGGTAATGCACCTTAAAGTTGGTTGCCAACCGCCATATAAAGTCTGAAGGAGGAGCGATTGACTAGAAACTGACCCATTTATCTGTGGATTAATTGTCAGTGAGGGCTTGTGCATTTCAGATAAAATAACAACCCAATGTTTTATATCCCAGGACAAATTACCTATAACAGCAAGCTAGCTAGCTTAATTGCCATGAATGTTTCATGCTTTTCGACCTGTCCCCAAATTAATATAGTTGGTTCAGAGTTTGTTTTAAAATTTCAACCTGCGTGTCCTGACCGCGTCTGTTGTGGATGGACAAAATCAACATGTGTGCGATGACGCACGTGCCCAGTCTAGTCAACATGGTATGGTGCAATCTGAGTAGGAAGTTGTCACAGCATCCTGACTGTTATGGTGCGTCCTCGCGCTCTCTCTCGCTCGCTCAACATTCAAATTCAAAGCTGCTTTGTTTCCATGAGAAACATTGCGGCAATATTGCCAAAGCAACAATGTGTACAATACCCCCCCAACCTGGTCATGGACCCCTCACCCCGTTAGTTATAGTTTCATTATATCTGTCATCTTCACCATTTACATCAGTACTACAACTACCATCACCCCTACTACCCGTACCACTACTATTTGGAATGATAATCACAACAATAATAGTAATAACACTAATCAAATGTAAGTTACTGCTTGCTATGGCAGGCTATTGCATTTTTAATAAATGTAGTTAAATCTCTTGGTGAGGAATATTTATCACAGTCAAGGAGAGAGTGCGTCTCTGTTTCTACCTGTCGTGCAGTGACCACATACACGCTCCCCGCTTTGGGTAGCCATGTCTTTTTATGTCTGCCGGTTTCTATTGCCAGTTGGTGGTCACTCAGCCTGTACTTGGTAAGGATCTGCCTCTGCTTCGTATGAGTAGAGATAATCAGCCAATTCATATTCTCTGTTCAGAGCCAGATAGCAATTTAGTCAGCTTTGGGAGTTTGTTTCCGAAATATCAGTCCTTTGATTGGTATTGATTTTGTTTATTTGAAATCTTTTTTTAAGCAAGTAGTGCTGGTGTCAGCTTGGTTGGTTAGGTCCAACACCAGCTGACTGAGAGGGCTGGTTTCTGAGCTCAGCTCTTGGGTTTGAAGTGCTGTAAATTGGAGACTTTAATTTGGACTTGAGTTTAGGTGTAGCCAACATTGTAATGATTTTGTTCTTTCATTACCACTGGAAAGCGGCACAATTCTGCCCTACATGTATTAGTTGGTGTATTTCTTTTGACTTCTAGAGTTTTCCGACATAATTCTGCATGTAGGGCTTCAATTGGATGTTTGTCACACATTTTAAAGTCTAGTTTGAGTGCCCCCAAACCTCACTTCTGTAAAGAGCTATTGGAACCAAATCATCAGCAGCAAGCAGGTATTTTACCTCATAGTTTGAGTCCTGGGGCTGGAGAATGGTCCAACATGTCTGCTAATTCATTTATTTGGATTCAAACTTCAGCCTTGTCTCACACTTCGATGCTGGGAAAGTAATTCTGTTCTGTGTTTTTGTATTTTTTTTTTTTGTATTGCACACTTGTTTTTCTGTGTACATACATTTTTATTATCCACTAAGTCAGTAAAACAAGCAAAGATGTTTTTCTTTTTATTGTGGTGGACTTGTGTATGGTCAGTAGTGGGATGGTTGGGGAGAAAGCTAATTTGACATTTACTCATTACATTGTTTTGTTTTTGTGAAGAAAGGGTTTGAATACTTCAATTCAAAATGGTACAGAGAACCTTTCCCAAGTTGCAGTTAAGGCAAATTCCCTTGTAATTATTGGGGTCTGATTTGTCTCTACTTTTGTGGATAGGGGAGATGAGCCCCTGGTTCCGGACATCAGGGAAGCATCCAGAAGTTAGTACCATGTTGAACAATTTAAGCACAGTATTTTGCAACTCGGGTGTTTTTCAGCATTTAATTTCTGATATCTAAGACCACAAGCCTTCTTTGATTATATAGATTTGAGCTTTTCATTTTAGTTCTTGTCGGGTTATTGGGTAATCTAATGGATTTTGGTGGTTTTTGATGACTAATTCGAGGATGTTACATTTTTCTTGAATTTCTAATTGATTCTGTTGTAAAGTCTTCTTGTGTGGGATGTTTTTGTATAGATTATCAAAATAAGTTTAACAAATTCCTTCATCTTGTAATGGTTAATTCTTGTGGCTTTGTCGGAACTGATTTTGGTCAATTGCATTTTCAATTTCATCAGGTGTCTTATTGGTATAATTCAATTTCTTGTGTTTCGGGGTGGGTATATGCAATTTTGATTGAGTAGTTTTGGAATATGCAATTTTGATGTTTGAGTAGCCAAATTGACACTTTTTTTTTATTGTTTTGGTATTGTGAGTTATTGAAGACCTGTATAGAGTTTATCATTTCATTTGACTTCAATGTTTCAATGAATCTCTGCGCTGTTTGGAGCCCATCTGTACCATTGGTTAATGTTGTGGAGTTTATTGGGTCGAGTATTGCTGGTTAATTTCAGAAACACGTTCATCTGTCGATGGTGCCGGTGGTCTGACAGTGAATGCACTAATGTAGGAGGGGTCCATGTCAGTGATGGCATAATCGACTACACTTGTCCCAAGAGCTGAGCAGTAAGTAAACTGACCTAAAGAGCCCCCTCTGATTCTACCATTAAGCATGTACAGGCCTAAGGCTCCACAGAGATGCACTAACTCCTTCCCATTGTTGTTCAGTATTTGGTCAGGACTGTTTCTATTATTTATAATAGGGCTGCTGTACAAGGAGGGGTGTCCAAATATGTGGTGGTTTCCTCCCTCATCAGTGTAGTCAGGCTCAGAACCTGATCTCACATTGGAATCTCCATAGAGAAGCACTTTGCCCTCTGCCTGAAATTTGAAGGATTTCTTTATGGATATTGTCATATGATGAATCTGAAGGAGGAGCATAAACTGCACATATGTATACGTCATTGTCACAAAATATTTGTATTTTTTTAAAAACGTTTTAGCCAAATGTGGTTTTGTATTAGTAATGGATGCTCTGCTCTCCCTGAACTGTTTTATCTCTTCTTTTAGTTTCTGGACAGTGTCCTCCTTGAAGCTTGTTCTCTCTGAGCTCTATGACCTCTGCTTCCACGAGAGAGAGAGGGTGTTGTGGAAACGTTGCATAGCAGGTGTTCTTGGTGTTGTAGGCATGTCCTTGGCTCTGTCTGCTGCAGGTGAGGTAGGTAGAGGGACACTGAGGGGCTTCTTGCTGGGTCACAGAGACCGCTGGGGCCTGCTCTCCACCATCTCCCTCCTTGACTTTTTCCTCAGTTTCTGAGATGAGTTCAGCTTCTAATTTTAGTGTAGCAAACACATTCTCAAAAGCCTGGAGGCTTGAATCATCGCCTTGTATCAATACAGTTCCATTACTGTATAAGTTGACTGTTTGATATGTGTTGCTCTGGTCAGCTTCTTAAAAAAAAAAAAGCTGATCTGACAGCCTTGGCTGATGGCTTTTTTTTTTTTTTGAGAAAGGGAAATGGTTGCAAATAACCCTT
Source organism: Brachymystax lenok tsinlingensis (assembly GCA_030435695.1). Lineage (NCBI taxonomy): Eukaryota > Metazoa > Chordata > Actinopteri > Salmoniformes > Salmonidae > Brachymystax > Brachymystax lenok. The sequence continues at coordinate 40,787,807 of CM059794.1, read as the reverse complement.
TTCCATATGTGCCCTCGTTTGGCAATAAACATTTTTAATTTGCTCTTGATTTGCACCTGGTAAGATCTGCAAACATGCATTCAGGGTTCTGTCCCATCATTAAACCTTTGAAACTTTTCTGATGTCAACAATGTCCATAGCAATGCTGGTGACGTTGGCTACAATGTTGCAATAGAAGCCATCCGTTTTCCAAAACGACGTTGCTTCTTGTATTGATGTCCTTTGTCTTCTGTCCTCCTGTCTTTCTATTGTGTTGCTAATCTTAGGGAGAGACCCTTCTTTTCAATTTTCACCTAAAATGACAGACCCAAATCTAACTGCCTGTAGCTCAGGCCCTGAAGCAAGGATATGCATATTCTTGGTACCATTTGAAAGGAAACACTTTGAAGTTTGTGGAAATGTGAAAATTGAATGTAGGAGAATATAACAATAGATCTGGTAGAAGAAAATACAAAGAAAAAAACGAAACGTTTTTTCTACCACCATCTTTGAAATGCGACAGAACAGTCCTACATCTAGCCATCACAATGGTTGTATGTCCACAAGATGGCAGCAGTCTATGTGCAAAGTTTCAGACAGATAACTTGAAGTATGAGCGAACTACATGACATTTAGTGTGAAGTCACCCAGGTACATTTGGGCAAATCGTGAAGGAGACATTTACATTCACATTACATTTTTCTGCAAGAATATTGTCAAATCTGCATACTTGGACTGATTTACCTTTTCCAGTATTAGTAGCCATATTATAAGTTCAACATTTGCAAAAGACCCTGTTTTTTTCATAACTTAACTCTCCATATTCTTATCATTTTTGTCCAAAAGGAAAAGGCTTGCTGTTGCACAAGGTTAGCAGCTACATTTTGCGACAGATGCCAGATACTCCCGTAAAGCCCAGCTCATTGGCTGTATACAGTTGAAGTTTACATACACCTTAGCCAAATACATTTAAACTCAGTTTTTCACAATTCCTGACATTTAATCCTAGTAAAAATTCCCTGTCTTAGGTCAGTTAGGATCACTACTTTATTTTAATGTGAAATGTCAGAATAATAATAGGGAGAATTATTTATTTCAGCTTTTATTTCTTAACATTTCCAGTGGGTCAGAAGTTTACATGCACTCAATTAGTATTTGGTAGCATTAACTTCTAAATTGTTTAACTTGTGTCAAATGTTTTCGGGTAGCCTTCCACAAGCTTCCCACAATAAGTTGGGTGAATTCCTCCTGACAGAGCTGGTGTAACTGAGTCAGGTTTGTCGGCCTCCTTGCTCGCACACGCTTTCAGTTCTGCCCACACATTTTCTATAGGATTGAGGTCAGGGCTTTGTGATGGCCACTCCAATACTGTGTCTTTGTCTTTTAAGCCATTTTGCCACAGCTTTGGAAGTATGCTTGGGGTCATTGTTCATTTGCGACCAAGCTTTAACTTCCTGTCTGATGTCTTGAAATGTTGCTTCAATATAACCATCATTTTCCTTCCTCATGATGCCATCAATTTTGTGAAGTGCACAAGTCCCTCCTGCAGCAAAGCACCCCCACAACATGATGCTGCCACCCCCGTGCTTCACGGTTGGGATGGTGTTCTTCGGCTTGCAAGCCTCCCCCTTTTTCCTCCAAACATAACGATGGTCATTATGGCCAAACAGTTCTATTTTTGTATCATCTGACCAGAGTACATTTCTCAAACTTACGATCTTTGTCCCCGTGTGCAGTTGCAAATCGTAGTCTGGCTTTTTTTATGGCGGTTTTGTCGCAGTGGATTCTTCCTTGCTGAGCGGCCTTTCAGGTTATGTCGATATAGGACTCGTTTTACTGTGGATATAGATACTTTTGTACCTGTTTCCTCCCAGCATCTTCAAGGTCCTTTTGCTGTTGTTCTGGGATTGATTTGGACTTTTCGCACCAAAGTACGTTCATCTCTAGGAGACAGAACACGTCTCCTTCCTGAGCGGTATGACGGCTGCGTGGTCCCATGGTGTTTATACTTGCATTCTATTGTTTGTACAGATGAACGTGGTACCTTCAGGCGTTTGGAAATTGCTCCCAATGATGAACCAGACTTGTGGAGGTCTAAAATTTATTTTCTGAGGTCTTGGCTGATTTCTTTTGATTTTCCCATGATGTCAAGCAAAGAGTTTGAAGCTAGGCCTTGAAATACATCCACAGGTACACCTCCAATTGACTCAAATGATGTCAATTAGTCAGAAGCTTCTAAAGCCATGACATAATTTTCTGGAATGTTCCAAGCTGTTAAAAGGCACAGTCAACTTAGTGTATGTAAACTTCTGACCCACTGGAATTGTGATTAAGTGACATAATCTGTCTGTGAACAATTACTTGTCATGCACAAAGTGATGTCCTAACCGACTTGCCAAAACTATAGTTTGTTAACAAGAAATTTGTGGAGTGGTTTTAATGACTCCAACTTAAGTGTATGTAAACCTCCGACTTCAAATGTAGGTATCTTTGTTTGAACCCGATTGGTGCTTATTTGACAAAGTTACAGTCGATCAAGTGAAGACTGCCCACGTCATCGGCGTGCCATGAAGGCGTCGCTCTCTGAACAAATCTGGTGTCCTATAGGATATACTACACCCCTAATGATATAGTGAAGTCTAATTACGTTCTAGGATCTCTGAGGAATAAATATGAACGTGATTTTACTGGTTGAAACAATGTTTAGGCTTAGATTTTCAGATTCCTTTCTTTTCAACAAGTGGAAATGCCAAAAAAATACAAAAATGCTATATGGACCTTTTTTAGGACATGAAAAAGGATTTTATCTAACAAAACAACACTTCATGTTATTTCTGGGACCCTTTTGGATGATAAATCTTGCTCTGATTTCAGAATGTAAGTACACATTTCACCTTCAGAGGTGAATTTATCAAACCTATTGCGGTGAAAAGTGTTTTGTTAGGAGCTCTCTTCAAACAATTTTTCACAGTAATAGCTACTGTAAATTGGACAGTGCAGTTATATTAACAGGAATTTAAGCTTTCAGTCGATATAAGACACTTTAATGTACCGACCATTTGTTGTTTCTCTAAAATCTGCGATGGTGACAAGACGCTGCATGATTTACAACTGTCCTGTTGACGGGACGCCGATCCCTAATTAACTAGCAATAAAAATAAAAAAATTGCTAGCTAGCTTTTTTTTAGGGGTATCCCTAGCAACTGGTAAACAATCCAGTTAGATAAAATAACTGCACAATTGTATAAAATATTTTATTTTCATCTTCATGTGTTGCTTGTTTTGTCTCCCATTCAGTCTTCAGCTCTCTTTTTGTTTTTCCTATTCCACACCATGTAAATTTCAATATTTGTAACAGCTAAAAAAAATGTCAGCAGCTGCTACTTAATTTGGAACTCTGGAACCCTCCCTCGCTCTCTTTGTGTGTCCTCTCTCAAGCGGCTTTCTTTGCATAAAAAGACGTTGCGTTTAATATTGCCAAAACAACAATTTGTACGATATACATTGTAATAAAGAATAATATTAAATGGTAGTAAACACAGAGAGAGGGAGGACACAGATCACACACCGAGAGAGGGAGAGGAGAAACAGAGGACAAAGTCAGAAGCTGGCCTAATTGTATTACTCATTATTACTAATAAGTAGGTGAGGCGAGGGTTTAGATTTTGTTAGCACCAAGTTTAGGGAAATCAGATGTCTTTTAGGATACGTCCCAAATAGCACCCTATTCTTTATTTAGTGGGGCTCTGGTCAAAAGTAGTGCACTATATATGGAATGGGGTGTGATTTGGAATGCAACCTTGAAGTAACCTTGAGTGTGATTGTGATGCGTGGTCTGATCTTGACGGTTATGTCCCAATTGGCGCACTCTTCCTTACATTAGTGCGCTACTTCAGACAGAACCCTATTCCCTACATAGTGCACTACTTTTGACCAGGGACCATAGGGCTTGTTCAGGGCTCTGCTCCAAAGTAGCGCACTGTATAGGTAATACGGTGCAATTTGAGACACACTATCTTCTCATCTTCTGTCTAATCATGCCAGCAGGGCCAGAAGAAGAGGTTCTAGATACGCAGGACTATCGAAACACGCAGCACCCAGCCAGCCAGCCAAACTATTCTCCCGGGCCCCCAGCACTTCGTTTGTTCTAGTCATAACCATGACTATTAATGCAGAGCCAGGAGCCATTGTTAACTGAATCCTCTCACCTCTCCTCATCTCCTTGTCCTCTCTGGAAAGGCTCTCCACAGGGCTGCCAGAACATGTATTTTGAAATGGTGATACCGCGGGTATGGGAGCACTGAGCATTGTTATCGGTTTGAGTTTCAGAGAGGAGAGAGACTAAGAGAGGGGAGTGAGTGGAGAGGAAGGTGGGAGACGAGAGGAGAGGAAGGTGGGGTGCGAGGGATGAGAGGCGAGGGAGCATGCAGAGAAAAGAGGAGCGTGTTCTTCATCCAGCCGGCTAGGATATGCTCTCCTCTCTGTAGACTGTAGGGCATCCTGCAGGAGAATCAGAATCTGGACAGCAGCTGGCTAGGAGGAACTAACATGATAAATGATTAAGTAGTTAGTTTATACTCTCCAGTGTCAGAAAATAAGCCATAGGTTTAGCTGGTCAGCCACTACATAGTGACATACAGTGGCTTGTGAAACTATTCACCCCCTTGGCATTTTTCCTATTTTGTTGCCTTACAACCTGGAATTGAAATAGATTTTTGGGTGGTTTGTTTCATTTGATTTACACAACATGCCTACCACTTTGAAGATGCAAAATATTTTTTTTATTGTGAAAAAAACAAGAAATCAAACTTCAAACTTGAGCGTGTAACTATTCACCCCCAAAGGCAATACTTTGTAGAGACACCTTTTGCAGCAATTACAGCTGCAAGTCTCTTGGGGTATGTCTCTATAAGCTTGGCACATCTAGCCACTGGGATTTTTGCCCATTCTTCAAGGCAAAACTGCTCCAGCTCCTTCAAGTTAAATGGGTTCCGCTAGTGTACAGCAATCTTTAAGTCATACCACAGATTCTCAATTGGATTGAGGTCTAGGCTTTGACTAGGCCATTCCTAGACATTTAAATGTTTCCCCTTAACACTTGAGTGTTGCTTTAGAAGTATGCTTAGGGTTATCCTGCTGGAAGGTGAACCTCTGTCCCACTGTCAAATCTCTGGAAGAGGTATTTCCCATTTAGCGCAACCCATCATTCCTTATATTCTGACAGTTTCCCCAGTCCCTGCCGATGGGGAAAAACATCGCCACAGCATGTAGCTACCACCACCATGCTTCACTGTGGGGATGGTGTTCTCAGGGTGATGAGAGGTGTTGGGTTTGCGCCAGACATAGTGTTTTCTTTGATGGACAAAAAGCTAAATTTGTCTCATCTGACCAGAGTACCTTTATGTTTGGGGAGTCTCCCACATGCCTTTTGGCGAACACCAAACGTGTTTGCTTGTTTTTTTTTAAACCTCTGGAGTGTATGTCTTAAGGTGGTCCTATGGACAGATACTCCAATCTCCGCTGTGGAGCTTTGCAGCTCCTTCATGGTTCTTTGGTCTCTTTGTTGCCTCTCTGATTAATGCCCTCCTTGCCTGGTCCGTGAGTTTTGGTGGGCGGCCCTCTCTTGGCAGGTTTGTTGTGGTGCCATATTCTTTCAAAAAAAAATGTATAATTGATTTAATGGTGCTCCGTGGGATGTTCAACGTTTCGAATAATTTTTTTTTTTATAACCCAACCCTGATCTGTACTTCTCCGCAACTTTGTCCCTGACCTGTTTGGAGAGCTCCTTGGTCTGCTTGGTGGAGCCCCTTGCTTAGTGGTGTTGCAGACTCTGGGGCCTTTCAGAACGTGTGTGTGTACTGCGATCGTGTGATACTTGGATTGCACAAAGGTGAACTTTATTTAACTAGTTATGTGACTTCTGAAGTTAATTGACATGGGGGTGAAAACGTATGCACGTACCACTTTTCCGTTTTGGATTATTTAAGTAATTTTTTCCTCTTCACCAATTTTGGACTTTTTTTCCCTGTGTATGTCCATTACATGAAATCAAATGAAAATCTATTTTAAATTCCAGGTTGTAATGCAACAAAATAGGAAAAACACCAAGGGGGTGAATTCTTTCGCAAGGCACTGTAGTGACATGCCGTCACGGTGTCCTGGTGACATAGAAACATAGTGACATGGCGTCCTGGTTACATAGTAACATAGTGTCCTGGTGACATAGTGACATGCCGTCACGGTGTCCTGGTGACATACCGTCTTGGTGACATGCCGTCACGGTGTCCTGGTGACATAGTAACACGGTGACATAGAAACATAGTGTCCTGGTGACATAGTGACATGCCGTCACGGTGTCCTGGTGACATAGTGACCCCCGTACGGGAGAGGTTTTATGTACATATTTGGGTAGATAACGTTTGATTTAAAAATAATATTTTAATTAAAATACATGTAAGATTATAACTGTCTTTACAGTGACTAAAATTAGGAGCATTTTTGTGAGCATTGTCAATGGCTTACAGTATGTTGATGTGTGGCAGGTGTTAAAATATGAATGCTCTTTGCAAGACAGCCTATCCATTTTGTATAATGATGAAGTATTGATTTTCTTCATGCCCTCGAATGCGGTCCAAGGTGAAACAAGAGGCTACTCACATGGACCTATCTTTTAGACTGTATACTATACATGGGGCTGAGATTACAACTACCACTTCCACATATAGCTTACCAACCTCGTGTGTGTGTGTGTGTGTGTGTGCTACATTGACCGTATTCTAAGCCTACCTATAGCTGGGTAGACTGTCCTAAATAGACTACCAAATAGAGACTACCTATAGCTGGGTAGACTGTCCTAAATAGAGACTACCAAATAGAGACTACCTATAGCTGGGTAGACTGCCCTAAATAGACTACCTATAGCTGGGTAGACTGACCTAAATGGAGACTACCTAATCTGATTGATTGATTGCTTCTGTGGACAGGTGTCTTTTTATACAGGTAACAAGATGAGATTAGGAGTACTCCCTTTAAGTGTGCTCCTAATCTCAGCTCCTTACCTGTGTAAAAGACACCTGAGAGACAAATCTTTCTGATTTGAGAGGGGGTCAAATACTTATTTCCCTCATTAAAATGCAATTCCATTTATAACGTTTTTCTGGATTTTTTTGTTATTCTGTCTCTCACTGTTCAAATAAACCTACCATTAAAATTATAGACTAATTTATTTGTCAGTGGGCAAACGTACAAAATCAGCAGGGGAGCAAATACTTTTTTTCCCCTCATTGTACCTATAGCTGAGTAGACTGCCCTAAATGGAGACTAGCTATAGCTGAGTAGAGCCTGTTGACATCCTTGTTGCATACCTTTTCTCAACACGTGTAGTTTGTCAGAAATTGCATCCATTTCCCAGTGTTGGATCAAGTACCCAATAATCATACGTGAGTCATTTTCTATTAAGGTATCTTTACTTTTACTCAAGTAAAAGTCACCCAGTAAAATATTACGTGAATAAAAGTAAAACATTATTTGGTTTAAAATATACTTAAGTATCAAAAGTAAATGTATAAATAATTAAAAATTCCTTATATTAAGCAAACTAGACTGTACCGTTTAAAAAAAAATGTATTTACGGAAAGCCAGGGGCACACTCCAACACAGACATCATTTACAACAAAGTATTTGTGTTTAGTGAGTCCTCCAGATCAGAGGCAGTAGGGATGACCAAGGATGTTCTCATGATAAGTGTGTGAATTTTACTATTTTACAAGATGTCAAGTGTTCCACAGGAATGCTGTCCCTGTCAAGTTGGCTGGATGTCCTTTGGGTGGTGGTACCTTCTCGAATCACACGGGAAAATGTTGAGTGAAAACTGCAACGCTGCTGGATTTCTTCACAAACAAACCGGTGCTCCTGGCACCTACTACCATACGCTGTTCAAAGGAACTTCAATGTTTTGTCTTGCCCACTCACCCTCTGAATGGCCGACCTACACAATCCACGTCTCATTTGTCTCCAGGCTTAAAAATCCTTCTTTAACCTGTCTCATCCCCTTCGTCTAAACTGATTTTGAAGTGGATATAACAAGTGACATCAATAAGGGATCATAGTTTTCACTCTCACAGCATATTGCACTACTTTTGACCAGAGCCCAATCCCATACAATGTGGGATGCAACCATAGACTGATCCACACATCTCCTATAGTCTTAGGAAGCCTGAACACTAATCCACAAATCTCCTATAGTATTTCTAGTCTTGGGAAGCCTGAACACTAATCCACAAATCTCCTATAGTATTTCTAGTCTTGGGAAGCCTGAACACTAATCCACACATCTCCTATAGTATTTCTAGTCTTGGGAAGCCTGAACACTAATCCACACATCTCCTATAGTATTTCTAGTCTTGGGAAGCCTGAACACTAAGCCACACATCTCCTCCTATAGTATTTTAGGTCTTGGGAAGCCTGAACACTAATCCACACATCTCCTCCTATAGTATTTCTAGTCTTGGGAAGCCTGAACACTAATCCACACATCTCCTTCTATAGTATTTCTAGTCTTGGGAAGCCTGAACACTAATCCACACATCTCCTCCTATAGTATTTCTAGTCTTGGCCTGAGTCATTTAATATTGAATCCTATTTACTGTTATTGACAATGCTGCTTCTATCCATGATTTAGTCAAGGGGAGTTGGGATCTTTCCCAGTTCCTTCTCTGTTATCAACGACTCTGTCTGTCTCTGTCTCAGGTATGGGCTGTTTGAGAAGCGTCTGTTCCTCTTGGAGGAGGCAGAAGGAGGCTTTGATCAGTTCACTAGAAGCTACAGGACCTTTGGCGTGAACCGCATGGCTGACAACGGACTGGTGTTGAGGGAGTGGGCCCCAGCTGCAGAGGCCCTGTTCCTTACTGGAGACTTCAGTGAGTACTGTAGCAGGTACACACACACGCGCGCACACACAGAGAAACACACGCATAGGCAAGTACGCAGGCAGGCTTCCGTCGGTAGCTGTGTGTAGGAACGGAGGATAATGACCCACTCCAACTGCGACAGTCAGTCAGTAGAAACAGGTATCTCCTGAGGAAATCGATAGCTGTTGTAATGATATTACACACAGATCTGTTTCCCTTTAACTTGTAATGCTGTTATTACACACAGATCTGTTTCCCTTTAACTTGTAATGCTGTTATTACACACAGATCTGTTTCCCTTTAACTTGTAATGCTGTTATTACACACACAGCTGTTTCCCTTTAACTTGTAATGCTGTTTCTATATAATTGGAGGTTTGACCTGATCTGTCCTAACTGTAGTTTGGATGTTAACTTTATTGTTAGATAACCTTGGCGTCTTTTTTTTTTTTTAGTAAATAGTGAAAACAAAGGCTGTGGAGTGTTTTCCTGAAGGGGCTTTCGCTATTTTCAACACACACACACACACACACACACACAAATAAATCATGATTGGTGCAGCCTTTGTTCTGTTAGAAGTACTCTCTGAGCTCGCTTCCCTTTGGCCTCAACTTTGAAGGTAGACCGATACAGAATGGTCTGACTTTCACGTTGCATACTTAGGCCCTGAAAAAAGGAGTTGATTTATTTATGAGCAGCTCAAGCAGAGGTTGACCCTTGGTTCTAGAAACCACCTGGAGAAAATACAGGTTACGGAGTATCTGTTCAGCTGAATCCTCTACGCCACTTTCTCAAGTCATCTGTCCTTGATTCCTCTCTCCTTATCTTCTCATAACCCATTGGAGAAGTTATGAGGGAAGGGACCTTGGACCTCCCGTGCTGTTCTGAAAGATGCAAGGAAGACGGACCAATGGAGATCACAGGCTCATAGTGCACTACTTTAGACCAGAGCTCTATGTAGGGAATAGGGTTCCATGGTGCACTACTTTAGACCAGAGCTCTATGTAGGGAATAGGGTTCCATAGTGCACTACTTTAGACCAGAGCTCTATGTAGGGAATAGGGTTCCATGGTGCACTACTTTAGACCAGAGCTCTATGTAGGGAATAGGGTTCCATGGTGCACTACTTTAGACCAGAGCTCTATGGTGCACTACTTTAGACCAGAGCTCTATGTAGGGAATATGGTTCCATAGTGCACTACTTTAGACCAGAGCTCTATGTAGGGAATAGGGTTCCGTAGAGCTCTGGTCTAAAGGGGTGCACTATGTAGGGAATAGGGTGCCATTTGGGATGTGACTATGTCCTACATTGCAGTGAACAACCCACATAGCAAATGTACCATTTCCTTTCTATATCGTCATTAGGAGTGTTCCTTTATTCCTACTTCTGCCCTAATGAATGACCCCTCTCATTAGAAATGATGTAGATTTCCTAATTATGTTAATGGACAGAATTACACATCCAAAATAATCAACAAAGCTAATATTCATGTTTTAAATTTTGTGGCCCACTGAAATCACTTAACGAGGCAATTAAGAGACATTTTAATTAGAAGACCATAAATGAGTTGAGGAATAAAGCGTCATTTGAACAGAGTGCAGTAGGCAGGCGGGCCGCACACTGCTTTTACACTGCTGCCGGTGCTCTGTCCCGCTGCTGCCGGTGCTCTGTCGTGGTTCAAATAGCACCCTATTCACTATATAGTACACTGCTTTGAACAGGGCCCAGCTGGGTTCTGGTTAAAAGTAGTGCACTATGTAGGGAATAGGGTGCCATTCAGGATGTGTTCTATACCAACAGACAAGCTGCAGCTGGGTTGTGATGACAAAGAAAACAGAACAACACATCCTCCGACACTATATAGGGCAGGGCTCTCCGACACTATATATAGGACTAGGACAGGGTTCTCCAACCCTGTTCCTGGAGAGAGACCCTCCTGTAACTTATAGGAGGGTATCTCTCCAGGAACAGGGTTGGAGTTTAAGCCTACAGGACGGTATCTCTCCAGGAACAGGGTTGGAGTTTAAGCCTACAGGATGGTATCTCTCCAGGAACAGGGTTGGAGTTTAAACCTACAGGAGGGTATCTCTCCAGGAACAGGGTTGGAGTGTAAGCCTACAGGAGGGTATCTCTCCAGGAACAGGGTTGGAGATCCCTGATGTAGGGAATAGAGTTCCATTTGGGAGGCAGCCACAGTCTCCCACAGTATTCATTCTGTTTACTAGACCCCAGGTCCATCCAATGTTTATTGTCCCAGTAGAATATTCTTCCAGTTCCTTCCTCCATCCCTCTTTTCTGTCATTCCCCCTCTCTATTCGTCTGTTAATTATCCAGCAAAGGCTGTGGCTCAGGCCCAATGTTCATTTCTGGCAGAGATTACATTCTGACACACGCGTACAAACATCTACACACACACACACACGGGGGCACACAGAGCGAGAGAGAGAGAGAGCGATTACATTTTGACATGGCTCCGTCAAATTATTTGATTTCAATTTCACAGCTGATATGGAAAAAGCCCAGAAGCCCCGGTCATGAATATGGCGCTGGTTTGATACATAATACGTACACCCTGCTTCCTAAATGGCATCCTATTCCTGTAAATACAAATACAGGAACCCCATGGGCCCTGGTCAAAAGAAGTGCACTAAATAGGCAGTAGGGTGGCATTTTGGATATAACCCAGGGTTTTATACAGCGCTCTTAAAGCAAAGGGAAATAAAGTATTATTGATGCCTGAGCATCTACAGCACTGGTTCTTCATCCTGGTCCTTCATCTCAGCGCCTGGTACGGCAACTGCTCTGCATCTGACCGTAAGGCGCTACAGAGGGTAGTGTGAACGGCCCAGTACATCACCGGGGCCAAGCCTCCTGCCATCCAGGACCTATATACCAGGCGGTGTCAGAGGATGGCCCAAAAATTGTCAGACTACAGTCAACCAAGTCATAGACTGTTCTCTCGGCTACCGCACGGCAAGTGGTACCCGGAGCGCCAAGTCTAGGTCCAAAAGGCTCCTTAACCACTTCTACTCCCAAGCCACGACTGCTGAACAATTAATCAAAATGGCCACCTGGACTATTTACATAGACCCCACCCACACCTATTTTAGACTGCTGCTACTCTCTGTTTATCCATGTATAGTCACTTTACCCCTATCTACGCTACTGGTCAAATGTTTTACAACAGCTACTCATTCAAGGGTTTTTCTTCTATTTTGACTATTTTCTACATTGTAGAATAATAGTGAAGACATCAACACTATGAAATAACACATATGGAATCATGTAGTAACCAAAAAAAGGGACGTAGGCTCTGGCTCCCTACCGGTCAGGCTCGAACTCTCCCATTAGAGTAGACCCACTGGTTTCAGAACGTCTCTCGCGTTACAGAGTAGACCCACTGGTTTCAGAACGTCTCTCGCGTTACAGAGTAGACCCACTGGTTTCAGAACGTCTCTCGCGTTAGAGTAGACCCACTGGTTTCAGAACGTCTCTCCCATTAGAGTAGACCCACTAGTTTCAGAACGTCTCTCGCGTTACAGAGTAGACCCACTGGTTTCAGAACGTCTCTCGCGTTACAGAGTAGACCCACTGGTTTCAGAACGTCTCGCGTTACAGAGTAGACCCACTGGTTTCAGAACGTCTCTCGCGTTACAGAGTAGACCCACTGGTTTCAGAACGTCTCTCGCGTTACAGAGTAGACCCACTGGTTTCAGAACGTCTCTCGCGTTACAGAGTAGACCCACTGGTTTCAGAACGTCTCTCGCGTTACAGAGTAGACCCACTGGTTTCAGAACGTCTCGCGTTACAGAGTAGACCCACTGGTTTCAGAACGTCTCGCGTTACAGAGTAGACCCACTGGTTTCAGAACGTCTCTCGCGTTACAGAGTAGACCCACTGGTTTCAGAACGTCTCTCGCGTTACAGAGTAGACCCACTGGTTTCAGAACGTCTCTCGCGTTACAGAGTAGACCCACTGGTTTCAGAACGTCTCTCGCGTTACAGAGTAGACCCACTGGTTTCAGAACGTCTCGCGTTACAGAGTAGACCCACTGGTTTCAGAACGTCTCTCGCGTTACAGAGTAGACCCACTGGTTTCAGAACGTCTCTCGTTACAGAGTAGACCCACTGGTTTCAGAACGTCTCTCGCGTTACAGAGTAGACCCACTGGTTTCAGAACGTCTCGCGTTACAGAGTAGACCCACTGGTTTCAGAACGTCTCGCGTTACAGAGTAGACCCACTGGTTTCAGAACGTCTCTCGCGTTACAGAGTAGACCCACTGGTTTCAGAACGTCTCTCGCGTTACAGAGTAGACCCACTGGTTTCAGAACGTCTCTCGCGTTACAGAGTAGACCCACTGGTTTCAGAACGTCTCTCGCGTTACAGAGTAGACCCACTGGTTTCAGAACGTCTCGCGTTACAGAGTAGACCCACTGGTTTCAGAACGTCTCTCGCGTTACAGAGTAGACCCACTGGTTTCAGAACGTCTCTCGCGTTACAGAGTAGACCCACTGGTTTCAGAACGTCTCTCGCGTTACAGAGTAGACCCACTGGTTTCAGAACGTCTCTCGCGTTACAGAGAAGACACACTGGTTTCAGAAATAATTCAATTCTTTGTTTTTTTACATTGTATGACCCACTGGAGTTCAGTGCTTTCTTCTGATTAGAATAGGAGTGGTATAGCCAACACAAATCTGATGTGAGACAGTGCTGTCATGCACCATGTGGCCACAGACTCTCTCTCTCTCACACACACACACACACACACACGGAGGGAGGGAGGGAGCAGGTTTTAATGAGGGCCAGGAGTGAAGTCATGTTTTTTTTGTTTGTTTTTTATACCAGGAGCATTGCTATAGATCATTTTCCCTCCAGGTCTACGCCATGCAGACGGAGAGGGGATGGAGAGAGAACAAGGGGAAAGGAAACAAAAATAAAATATTCTTTAGAAAGAGAAAATAAGCTTCAGAAGAGCGTGCATGAGAAAGAGAGAGGGATAGAGGTATAGAAAGATGGAGGGTTTCCACAAGATGCTTCTCTTCTCACGGAGCTACTCGTTGTGATCTATAAAGATAGGTCTTATAACAAAACAATTTATTGAATTTAAGTGTTTCCGGAAAGATGTTTATTATCAGCAGCAATTATTTTTTTTGTGTGTTATTTGTTGATCACCCGTAAAAATACAATAAAATGTTGGACAGTTAGCCGGTAGTCTTGTCGATTCCTTTTGGTTTTTAGTGACAAACTTGTTTTTGTTTGTTTTGTTTTTGCGGCTCCACATATTTCGCTCTTTTACATCCATGCATTTGTTAATTTAAAAGTTACTACTGTGAAGTGAACATGTTTTAAGATAAGAATTAACGTGAAAGTTTTAAGCTAAATAAATGCCAACGTGTTCTTTTTTTGTTTTAGTGACGGGACGCATGATACCAAATCTACGAGGCTTGCTTCACATTTACAAGTAGTCTGATCCAATACCACCGTGATGATCTTGATGCTTCTTTCCAATAAATATCGAGGGTCTTATTCTGGTGACGTGATCAACGTTTTTTTTTTAATATTCACATGAAAATCTGTTGCCATTTGTAGAGAAACCTAGCTAGTGATGTAGTTTGCAGCTTTGGACTTCACACTACCATCTGACAGATGTAGGAACTGCTGGACAGGGAGGGCCGACCTCTGCTGGAAGCTTTTTGTGGTGATCGAAATATTTCACCTTGTCAGGTGGAAAGATGGCTCAGGTCATAGACCCACATGGCAGAGGAAGCTATCTGTAAATCGCAGCACACTAGTATCGAATCTTGAAAGAGCCTATTTAGATTTGTTTTCCCCTCAAGCAATGATTGTGAATGAAACAGCTATTTTTGATAAGTATCAATTATGTATTCAAATTGTGTGTCAAAGTGAATTAAATGTTTAATTCCATAGTTCAAACACCAAGCAAGATTGTCAGGCAGTTTCCACGTGATTAATGACGGACAAAGCTTTTTCGTGCTGTGGATTTCAAAACCTCGACCTCTACAGGACACCACTTACAAACAAATGATCCTACTCGTGCTTGACAAGTGTCTCAGCCTGTAAAACAGCGGTGAATAGGACTCTTGACCTGGAGGATCCAGTTCCTGTTAGATCATAAAAACAGAATGATATGCACCTCCAGAAATTGCAGTCCAAAATTAATGCTTCACAGACTTCAAGTAACAGACACATCTCAACATCAATTGTTCAGAGGAGACTGCGTGAATCAGGCCTTCGTGGTCAAATTGCTGCAAAGAAACGATTACTAAAGGACACCAATAAGAAGAGACTTGCTTTGGCCAAGAATCATGAGCAATCCTTGGCCTTTGTTGTGATGAGCCTAAATTTATTTAACACATTTTTTGGTTACTACATGATTCCATGTGTTTCATAATTTTGACGTCTTCACTATTATTCTACAATGTAGAAAATAGTAAAAATTTTACACGCACCCTTGAATGAGTAGGTGTGTCAACTTTTGATTGGTACTGTATATTTAGTTTTTTTTCTTTGAATGTTACATTTTTTGCAGGGCGGGGATGCGGCGATACAGGACAGGGCGATACAGGACAGTGATGGGGCGATACAGGTCGTGATGGGGCGATACAGTGATGGGGCGATGCAATGATACATGGCGGTGATACAGGACAGTGATGGGGCGATGCAGTGATACATGGCGGTGATACAGGACAGTGATGGGGCGATGCAGTGATACATGGCGGTGATACAGGACAGTGATGGGGCGATGTGGTGATACAGGGCAGTGATACATGGTGGTGATACAGGACAGTGATGGGGCGATGCAGTGATACATGGTGGTGATACAGGACAGTGATACATGGCGGTGATACAGGACAGTGATGGGGCGATGCAGTGATACATGGCGGTGACACAGGACAGTGATGGGGTGATGCAGTGATACAGGACAGTGATGGGGCGATACGGTGATACAGGACGGTGATGGGGCGATGCAGTGATACATGGCGGTGACACAGGACAGTGATGGGGCGATGCAGTGATACAGGGCAGTGATACATGGTGGTGATACAGGACAGTGATGGGGCGATGCAGTGATACATGGTGGTGATACAGGACAGTGATGGGGCGATGCAGTGATACATGGTGGTGATACAGGACAGTGATACATGGCGGTGACACAGGACAGTGATGGGGCGATGCAGTGATACATGGCGGTGACACAGGACAGTGATGGGGCGATGCAGTGATACATGGCGGTGACACAGGACAGTGATGGGGCGATGCAGTGATACAGGACAGTGATACAGGACAGTGATGGGGCGATGCAGTGATACAGGACGGTGATGGGGCGATGCATGGCGGTGATACATGGCGGTGATACAGGACAGTGATGGGGCGATGCGGTGATACAGGACGGTGATGGGGCGATGCAGTGATACAGGACGGTGATGGGGCGATGCAGTGATACAGGACGGTGATGGGGCGATGCAGTGATACAGGACGGTGATGGGGCGATGCATGGCGGCGATACAGGACGGTGATGGGGCGATACAGGTCGTGATGGGGCGATACAGTGATACATGGCGGTGATACAGGACAGTGATGGGGCGATGCAGTGATACATGGCGGTGATACAGGACAGTGATGGGGCGATGCAGTGATACATGGCGGCGATACAGGACAGTGATGCGGTGATACATGGTGGTGATACAGGACAGTGATGCAGTGATACATGGCGGTGATACAGGACAGTGATGGGGCGATGCAGTGATACATGGCGGCGATACAGGACAGTGATGCGGTGATACAGGGCAGTGATACATGGTGGTGATACAGGACAGTGATGCAGTGATACATGGCGGTGATACAGGACAGTGATGGGGCGATGCAGTGATACATGGCGGTGATACATGGCGGTGATACATGGCGGTGATACAGGACAGTGATACATGGCGGTGATACAGGACAGTGATGGGGCGATGCAGTGATACATGGTGGTGATACAGGACAGTGATGGGGCGATGCAGTGATACATGGTGGTGATACAGGACAGTGATACATGGTGGTGATACAGGACAGTGATGGGGCGATGCAGTGATACATGGTGGTGATACAGGACAGTGATGGGGCGATGCAGTGATACAGGACGGTGATACAGGACAGTGATGGGGCGATGCAGTGATACAGGACGGTGATACAGGACAGTGATGGGGCGATGCAGTGATACAGGACGGTGATACAGGACAGTGATGGGGCGATGCAGTGATACATGGCGGTGATACAGGACAGTGATACATGGCGGTGATACAGGACAGTGATGGGGCAATGCAGTGATACATGGTGGTGATACAGGACAGTGATACATGGTGGTGATACAGGACAGTGATGGGGCGATGCAGTGATACATGGTGGTGATACAGGACAGTGATGGGGCGATGCGGTGATACAGGACAGTGATGCAGTGATACAGGACGGTGATGGGGCGATGCAGTGATACAGGACAGTGATGGGGCGATGCATGGCGGCGATACAGGACAGTGATGGGGCGATACAGGTCGTGATGGGGCGATACAGTGATACATGGCGGTGATACAGGACAGTGATGGGGCGATGTGGTGATACAGGACAGTGATGGGGCGATGCAGTGATACATGGCGGTGATACAGGACAGTGATAGGGCGATGCAGTGATACATGGCGGCGATACAGGACAGTGATGCGGTGATACAGGGCAGTGATACATGGTGGTGATACAGGACAGTGATGCAGTGATACATGGCGGTGATACAGGACAGTGATGGGGCGATGCAGTGATACATGGTGGTGATACAGGACAGTGATACATGGCGGTGATACAGGACAGTGATGGGGCGATGCAGTGATACATGGTGGTGATACAGGACAGTGATACATGGTGGTGATACAGGACAGTGATGGGGCGATGCAGTGATACATGGTGGTGATACAGGACAGTGATGGGGCGATGCAGTGATACAGGACAGTGATGGGGCGATGCGGTGATACAGGACAGTGATGGGGCGATGCAGTGATACATGGCGGTGATACAGGACAGTGATGGGGCGATGCATGGCGGCGATACAGGTCAGTGATATGGGGCGATACAGGTCAGTGATATGGGGCGATACAGGTCAGTGATATGGGGCGATACAGGTCAGTGATATGGCGGCGATACGGGGCGGCGATACGGGGCGGCGACACAGGACAGTGATGCGGTGACCACCAGCAGGCTCCCAGGTTGTGATACATGGCGGTGATACATGGCGGTGATACATGGCGGTGATACATGGCGGTGATACATGGCGGTGACACAGGACAGTGATGGGGCGATGCGGTGATATAGGTCGTGATGGGGTGATACAGGTGGTGATACAGGTGGTGATGCATGGCATTGATACTGGCCGGCGATGCGACAATACAGCACAGGTTGTGGCAGTTGCTCGGGAGCCTGCTGGTGGTTTATTACTTAGTAAATATTCTAAGTACTTTTGGTGCATTACATGCCCATATATTGGGCAGAAAAACCCAATATCAATGTCTGGCATCTCCCATTAAACAAATCATTATCTTTATTTTGTTTCATAGATGGTTGGGACAACTTCTCTCACCCGTACAAGAAGAAAGAGTTTGGGAAATGGGAACTATGTCTGCCCCCCAAGCATGACAAGTCACCAGCCATCGAACACAACACCAAACTCAAGGTAGGCCTACAGTACTGCTATATATTATAGATGTCATCTGCTATAGATGTAATTTGCTATATATTATCCAGCTAGGCCTACACTAATGCTATATATTATCCAGCTAGGCCTACACTACTGCCAAATATTATCCAGCTAGGCCTACACTACTGCCAAATATTATCCAGCTAGGCCTAGACTACTGCTATATATTATACACCCTCTTGGTCGGGTCTGTCTGTACCGCTACGTGCTCTTGGTCGGGTCTGAATTGTAACAGAGAATGTGCTCTTTAGTTGGTTAAAGGGGCAATCTGCTTTCGAAACGATAACAAAGCGTACTGTTTCGGGGTAAAAAGCTGAGGGATGTGCCTGGAGAGATTGAACCACTCTCTCAAATTCATCGACAGAGGTATGGATGCAATGTCTGACCATCCATGACATCAACATTATAGTTTTAAGCGTGCTTTGAGGCTATACAGTGTTTGTTTACGTACATGGGAGTAAAAAATTGACTGCTGTATATTATCAAGGTAGCTTACGGTACTATAGTTTTGGTTCTGATGGGGTATGCTCATGAGGCATGTATCAGTTATACATACAAGTCCAGAAATGGATGTAGCAACTGCATATTGGCCCTTTTTTTAATTGTAAGTATTTTTATTTATTTTACCTTTTTAACTAGGCAAGTCAGTTTTAAGAACAAATTCTTATTTTCAATGACAGTCTAGGAACAGTGGGTTAACTGCCTTGTTCAGTGGCAGAATGACAGATTTTTACCTTGTCAGCTCGGGGGATTCGACCTGGCAAACCTTCTGGTTACAAGTCCAACGCTCTAACCACTAGGCTACCTGCCGCCCCAGTATGTTTGCTAGACTCCTACAGACAGTGGGTTGAAGCTAAGGAATACAATTATGTGGTAGAATACAGAAGGAGAATGTGGAGATACAATATATATCTGATGAGAGAATCACGACTGTTTCGACATTCCCTCTCTCCCTCATCACTCTCTCCCATCTGGAGTTCTTATCTCTCCTACTATTATACTGCTCCCCCTCTGTGTCCCCCTCTGTCTGTCTCTCTGTGTCCCCCTCTCTCTGTGTCTCTCGGTGTGTCTGTCTGTCTCAGTGTGTCTCTCTCTCGCTCTCTCGTTTCCTCCCTCAAGCCCTTCCCTCATCCCACTAAGCTGCTTGGTTCTGCCTGGCTCTGAGTTTCCTCATCTAAATTAGTTCCACAGCTACTCCTTCCTGGAACCAAGGGCCCTGCTCCTGTCTCTGTGTGTGTGTGTACACCAAGGGCCCTGCTCCTGTCTCTGTGTGTGTGTACACCAAGGGCCCTGCTCCTGTCTCTGTGTGTGTGTACACCAAGGGCCCCGCTCCAATCGTTTGTTTCATGTAAAGTAGTTGCCCTGTGCATCATTCTGTTGCGCTTTCTGCTTCTGGGGAACAATATGCCAACTGCAAACAAGCTCTTAGTTCATTGTCTTCATGTCTTTTTTTTATTTTCCTAAAAGCTACTTCAGTGTCTGTCTCGGTTAACAGTCACAGTCTGTCCTTGTAGTGTTCCTGCAAAGGTTTTCCAACACAGCCCAATGACTGCTGCCTGCCGTACTCCACACAGTGTAAAATATTTTTGCTCTTCAAACTTCACTGTTATAGTACCTGGGCAGCTTAACTTGCATTATACTATATAATACTGTAGTACCAGGGCAGCTTAACTGCCACCTCTCACCCTGACGCTGCCTCCCCTCTCTGCCACCTCTCACCCTGCCTGCTGCCTCCCCTCTCTGCCACCTCTCACCCCGATTGGCTGTTGAAGAAAGCTACTCTTTCTGGGTTCCACATGAAAGATGACATATTACAGAGCATTAATAGACAAGAACAGCTGAAGGACAGAGCTACATACATTTCAATACATACACACTATCTATTTATTTATTTAACCTTTTATTTAACTAGGCAAGTCAGTTAACATTCTGATGTACAATGAACGGCCTTAGGAACAGTGGGTTAACTGCCTTGTTCAGGAGCAGAACGACAGATTTTTACCTTGTCAGCTTTCGGGATTCGATCTAGCAAACTTTCGTTTTCCTGGCCCAACGCTTTAACCACTAGGCTACCCTGCCGCTCCACTAGTTCAAGTAGGGGAGAGGTGTTGCTTTGCAAACAGGGGCTGCTGTTTATTTGAGCACTATGAGATAGGAGTTCTATATATAGTTCTAGAATAAGGGCTCTATATAATACTGTACACTTTCTGGAATTTGTTCTGGATTTGGGGACTGTGAAAAGACCCCTGGTGGCATGTCTGGTGGGATAAGTGTCTGTGTAAGTTGACTACGCAAACCATTTGGATTTTTCAACACTTTGATGGTTCTTTTATAAAAATAAGTGATGCAGTCAGTCTCCAACTATTGGCCAAGAGAGACTGGCATGCATAGTATTAATATCAGCCCTCTGATTATAATGAAGAGCACGACGTGCCACTCTGTTCTGGGCCAGCCGCAGCTTATCTAGGTCTTTCTGCTTTTAGGAGTGTGGTGTCAAAAAATCTGAGCATCTCTTTATTATGGACAGACTTCTCCCCATCTTTACAACCATTGAATCTATATGTTTTGAACATGACAGTTTGCAATCTAAGGTAACACCAAGTAATTTAGTCTCCTCAACTTGTTCAACACCACTCATTACCAGATTGAGCTGAGGTCTACAGCCTAGAGAATTATTTGTACCAAATGCAATGCTCTTAGTTTTAGATTTTCAGTTTTTAATTTTTTTTATTTTTTTTATACTGGGAACTCATTCCAAAACTGACTGCAACTCTTTCAGTGTTTCAGTGACTTCATTTAGCTGTGGTTGTTGATCCGTATATGGTTGAATCATCAGCATACATGGACACACAGGCTTTGTTTAATGCCAGTGGCAAGTCATTGGTAAAAAAAAAAAAAGAGTAGAGGTCCTAGAGAGCTGCCCTGCGGTACACCACACTTTACATGTTTGACATTAGAAGCTTCCATTAAAGAAAACCCTCTGAGTGCTATTAGATAGATCTGAATCCATGAAATTGCAGAGGTTGAAAAGCCATAAAACATAAGTGTTCTCAACAACAGGTTGTGGTCAGTAATATCGAAGGCTGCACTGAAATCTAACAGTACAACTCCCACAATTGTCTTATTATAAATTTCTTTCAACCAATTGTCAGTAATTTGTGTCAGTGCAGTACATGTTCACTGCCCTTCACTGCAAGCATTCTGAAAGGCATGCTTGTTGATAGCATTGTATTTGCCAGTATCCAACACAGTACCACTACCAGAGCATCTTGTTTTGATTCCCACCCTACTCTCCTCTCCCCTCTAATACACCTCTAATGCCAGTATCCAACACAGTACCACTACCAGAGCATCTTAGGTATCAGTTGTTTTGATTCCCACCCCACCCTGCTCTCCTCTCCACTCTAATACACCTCTAATTCTAGTCATTTAGTCTGTAGTCCTAGCCCTTCAGGTCTGTGTCCCAAATGGCTCCCTATATAGTGCACTACTTATGAACAGGGCCTATAGGGACTAGGCACTATGTAGGGAATAGGGAGCCATTTGGGATGCAACTTGGCGCTGGACCTCCTACCAATCCATTTCTCCAGCTAGCGATCTAGCTGTCTAAAATCTTTATAAAGTGTGAAGTGTGTTGCTGGGGGGTCCAGAATAGGCCTAGTTGTCCCCAGGTGGGCCTCATGTAATGAGAACATCCCAGTGGGGAAGGCTGCCTGGGTGGAGGGGGCTAAGAGGGGGAGGTGGCGGGGATTTGGAGGGTTACAGGGAGGTGGCAGACACACACACACACACATACACACACAGGGGTTACAGGCAGGTGGCACCTCCCTGTAATTAAGTTCTAATTCTCCTGCTTTTTCCTCTTCTCTCGCTCTCGGTCTCCCCCCCTTGCGTCCCAAATGGCACCCTATTTAGGGACATAAGGCTATAGTCAAAAGTAGTGCACTATATAGGGAGTAGGGTGCCAGTTGGGATCCCCACCCCTTTCTCTTTGGATGGGAAATTGTGACTGATCCTAGCCGACAGCAATAGCACCGCAGGAAGAAAGAAATGGCACTCAGTTCAGTCCACACACACAACAGTTTATCATATTTACCAATAACATCGTCTAGAATTAAATGACCTTCCAATAACATTGTCTAGAATTAAATGACCTTCCAATAACATCGTTTAAGATTAAATGACATTCCTTCTGATGCATGTATTTCTCAACACTTTTCTTGATTTTGTCTCCCAGGCACTCCAAAGATAAACACACACACACAGAGTACACACTATTAAATCAGGGGCTGTAAAAGAAAGAGGGAAGGGAGGGATGAGCTTTGATTGAAGTGGAATGGTTTTCCTTGATGGACTGACAATGAAAAAGTGCTCCTTGAACAGCCGGCACCTTTTTTCTTTGGCAGATGGATGAAACAGAGAGTCAGCTATTTTCTAAGAAATACGCAAACGCTTGTGCCACGCATGACACACTCACTGGCACATTTATGCATGTGCTGTAAACTATACACGCGTACAGTCTGGAGCACAGGAGGCCTGGCAGCTATTGTTGATTTGTGACAATAGGCATTGACTCGGTCTCTGTGTTGCTGAATAGGCCTTGCTTTACCATGTGTCTTTGACTTGACTAACCTTGTCCCCAGGCTCATTTTGCTACTGCATATAGAGCCTGGAAACACTGTGCAACAAAGTGGGACTTGAATGGGCCGTGGGTTAAATTTGAGGTGGGAGAAAGACTGCTACAGCTGTATTAGATGGGACTTAAAAAAATAAAAATTAAACGCAGGAAACTGCCAATCAAAATACATGTCCTATTACAGCAACCATATTCTTTTTTTGGAAGCACAATTTGATTCTGAGTTTGTGGCTTTATAAAGTTTATGTGAACTAGTTCTCAAAATGCATTACTCTCCCTAACTCACTTCCTGGTTCTGCCTAAATCGCATGCGCTGCTCGCACTTTGGTATCCACAATGTGAAGGGGTTCTGCTAGATCAGGGGTGTCACACTCGTTCCATGGAGGGCCTAGTGTCTGCTGTTTTTTGTTTGTTTTTTGCCTTTCAATTAAGACCTAGACCACCAGGTGAGGGGAGTTCCTTACTAATTAGTGACCATTTAATTAATCAATCGAGTACAAGGGAGGAGCGAAAAACCTGCGGACACTCGGCCCCTCCGTGTACCGAGTTGAACACGTGTACTAGATGCTGATGTACTGAGAGATCAGCCAATGAAGTTCCAGCGGTAGTTGCCATAGGCACCATTCAAGTCCCTTTCTGAGACTCTGTGAAACCAGATGGTTTCAAAGAGAGAGAGCCGGCTGGTGGACAAGATTAGTGGTTGACTGGTCTGACCTAATTCTAACCCCAGTCATCAGTCTTGTTTCCCAGGTGGTCTGCACAGCGTTTCTATATTCTGAATGCCCTACCTACCTTCCTATGTTTTTTTAAATGCCCTTACCTTGGGCCTTTTTATTTTGATTACCCTCTCATTGTGTCTTTGTTGTGACTTCCTCTTTAACCCCAGTCATCTGTCTTGTCTCCCAGGTAATGGCCTTACATTGTCCATATGTTTTGAAAGCCTGTCCTCTTTGTCCTCACTTCACTGTCTCTAACCATTTTCTTTGGGAATTTAATCTTTACACTGTATACCGACCAATACTGGTGCTGAGTCCCAAATGGCACCCTATTCCCTACATAGTGCCTATGGGCCCTGGTCAAAAGTAGTGCACTATAAATGGAATAGGGTACCAATTGGGAAGCAACCCCTGTGTCTTTGTTGCGACTGCTGTAACCTCTGTGTCACCTGTCTCCTGTTTGATGTCCCTGCAGGTTGTGGTCCACACTAAGAAAGGGGAGCGTCTGTACCGCATCTCACCTTGGGCCAAGTACGCCATCCAGGCCGAGAAACAAGTCATCTATGACTGGGTCCACTGGGACCCTCCTCAACCTTACCTAGTAAGTACTGAGTTCCTCATCAACCTCGTCTAGTGAGTACTGAGTTCCTCATCAACCTCGTCTAGTGAGTACTGAGTTCCTCGTCTAGTGAGTACTGAGTTCCTCATCTAGTGAGTACTGAGTTCCTTGCCTAGTGAGTATTGAAGTCCTCTTCAACCTTATCTAGTAAGTTATACAGTCTACTATTACACTGGCCTCCACAACTTTACATATTGTAAATGATGAGTTCTGTACAAGATCTATCATCAGAGATGAAGCCAAAAAAACACTCATCATCCCAGACAAACCTGCGTTACGTCCTCACTGTCACCCTAATCATTCATAATGGTTTTCAATGGGGGAACTCATTCACATGTCTATTCTAACAGCAATAGCTGGTGTTATTGAGTCTGTGTTCGATGCTTGGTGTCAGTATGTAAGGCAGGGGCTGCATGGCGTCTGTCCTCCCTCAGCCGAAGAGCAGGCAGACCAAAACAATGAAAGGCTGTGTCTGAAATTGCATCCTGTGCACTATGTCCCCTTATTAGTGAATAGGGTGCTATTTGGGACACAACCAAAGTGTTTTAATGACCCTTGTTATTTCCCTCCATTTTAATTAGGCGACAGTGGTCTCTCTCTTCAATTCAATTCAGAGATCTTTATTGGCATGAGAAATTTGTATATTGCCATAGCAAGTGAAATGGATAATGAAAGATTAACAGTAAACATTACGCTCACAAAAGTTTTAAAGAAATAGACATTTCAAATGTCATTGTCTATGTACAGTGTTGTAATGATGTGCAAATATTTAAATCACAAAAGGGAAAATAATGCAACATAAATATGGGTTGTATTTACAATGGTGTTTGTTCTTCACTGGTTGCCCTTTTCTTGTGGCAACAGGTCCCAAATCTTGCTGCTGTGACGGCACACTGTGGCATTTCACCTAGTAGATATGGGAGTTTATCAAAATTGGATTTGTTTTTCTAATTCTTCGTGGGTCTGTGTTTAATCTGAGGGAAATGTGTCTCTATGATCATACATTTGGCAGGAGGTTAGGAAGTGCAGCTCAGTTTCCACCTAATTTTGTGGGCAGTGTGTACATAGCCTGTCTTCTCTTGAGAGCCAGGTCTGCCTACGGCGGCCTTTCTCAATAGCAAGGCTATGCTTACGGAGTCAAAGCTTTCCTTAAGTTTGGGTCAGTCACAGTGGTGAAGTGTTCTGCCACTGTGCACTCTCGGTTTAGGGCCAAATAGCATTTCAGTTTGCAGTTTTTTTGTTAATTCTTTCCAATGTGCCTTTGTTTTGGTTTGTTTGTTTTTCAATTAGGGTGTGCACGGTGAATACGTGGTCTGTCGCATGGTAATTTGGTAAAAAGCCAATTTGACATACTGTATGTTCAGGAAATTGTTTTCACTGAGGAAATGTATGAGTCTGCTTTTAATGATAATGCAGAGGATTTTTCAAAGGCTGATGTTGACTCATATCCCACGGTAGTTATTGGGATCACATTTGTCTCCACTGTTGTGGATTGGGGTGATCAGTCCTTGGTTCCAAATATTGTGGAGGATGCCAGAGCTGAAGTATTGCCAATTGGAATTGTGGTCTATTTTATCATTTAAATTTAGGATACCATCAACACCACAGGCCTTTTTAGGTTGGAGTGTTTGTATTTTGTCCTGTAGTTCATTCAATGTAATTTGAGCATCCAGTGGGTTCTGGTAGTCTTTAATAGCTGATTCTAAGATTTGTAATTGATCATGTATATGATCAATCATCACGTTTGCAGACGTCAGCATTGGTAGGCCTGATATTCAACATCGGCGAGACAGCTTGCAGGGAGGAGGTGAGGGTCCTGGCGGAGTGGTCCCAGGAAAATAACCTCTCCCTCAACGTCAATCAAACGAAGGAGCTGATTGTGTACTACAGTCGACAGCAGAGGGAGCGCGCCCCCTGTCCACATCGATGGGACCACAGTGGAGAATGTGAAAAGCTTCAAGTGTGGCGTGGAACCTAAGACCCTCACAAACTTTTAGATGTACCATTGAGAGCATTCTGTTGGGCTGTATCACCGCCTGGTACGGCAACTGCGCTGTCCGCAACCGCAGGACTCTCCAGAGGGTGGTGCGATATGACCAACGCATCACCGCATGCCTCCCCTCAAGGACAGCATCCAGTGTCACAGGAAGGCCAAAATGATCATCAAGGACCTCAGTCGGCCGAGCCATGGCCTGTTCACCCCCATACCATCCAGAAGGTGAGGACGGTACAGGTACGTCAAAGCGGGTTCCGATACGCTGAAAGGCCATTAGGCTGTTAAATAATCACCACTAGCCACACAGTACCCTATCCTGAACTTTAGTCAATGTCACTAGCCGGCTACCACCCGGTTACTCAACCCTGCACCTGAGGCTGCTGCCCTAAATACATAGACATGGAACACTGGTCACTTTAATGTTTACATACTGTTTTATGCATTTCATATGTATGTACTGTATTCTAGTCATGACCATCAACCACACACACACGCCCCTATAGTTGAAGTCGGAAGTTTACATACACTTAGGTTGGAGTCATTAAAACTCGTTTTTCAACCACTCCACAAATGTATTGTTAACTAGTTTTGGCAAGTCGGTTAGGACATCTACTTTGTGCATGACACAAGTAATTTTTCCAACAATTGTTTACAGACAGATTATTTCACTTATAATTCACTGTATCACAATTCCAGTGGGTCAGAAGTTTACATAAACTAAGTTGACTGTCACTTTAAACAGCTTGGAAAATTCCAGAAAATTATGTAATGACTTTAGAAGCTTCTGAAAGGCTAATTGACATCATTTGGGACCACGCAGCCGTCATACCGCTCAGGAAGGAGACGCGTTCTGTCTCCTAGAGATGAACGTACTTTGGTGCAAAAAGTGCAAATCAATCCCAGAACAACAGCAAAGGACCTCGTGAAGATGCTGGAGGCAACAGGTAGAAAAGTATCTATATCAACAGTAAAACAAGTCCTATATCGACATAACCTGAAAGGCCGCTCAGGGGACAAAGATCGTACTTTTTGGAGAAATGTCATCTGGTCTGATGGAAAAAAATAAAAAATATATAACTGTTTGGCTATAATGACCATCGTTATGTTTGGCGGAAAAAGGGAGTGGCTTGCAAGCCAAAGAACATCATCCCAAACGTGAAGCACGGGGCTGCCAGCATGTTGTGGTGGTGCTTTGCTGCAGGAAGGACTGGTGCTCTTCACAAAATAGATGGCATCATGAGGAAGGAAAATTGTGGCTATATTGAGGCAACATCTCAAGACGTCAGTCAGGAAGTTAAAGCTTGGTCACAAATGGGTCTTCCAAATGGACAATGACCCCAAGCATACTTCCAAAGTTGTGGCAAAATGGCTTAAGGACAACAAAGTCAAGGTATTGGAGTGGCCATCACAAAGCCCTGACCTCAATCCTATAGAGAATGTGTGGGCAGAACTGAAAAAGTGTGAAAGAGGCCTACAAACCTGACTCACTTACACCAGCTCTGTCAGGAGGAATTATTGTGGGAAGCTTGTGGAAGGCTACCCAAAATGTTTGACCCAAGTTAAACAATTTAAAGGCAATGCTACGAAATACTAATTGAGTGTATGTAAACTTCTGACCCACTGGGAATGTGATGAAAGGAATAAAAGCTGAAATAATTCTCTCTATTCTGACATTTCACATTCTTAAAATAAAGTGGTGATCCTAACTGACCTAAGACAGGGAATTTCTTCTAGGATTAAATGTCAGGAATTGTGAAACTAAGTTTAAATGTATTTGGCTAAGGTATGTGAACTCCTTCCCCCAGGTGGTAAGGGTAGGCAACAACACATCTGCCACGCTGATCCTCAACACAGGGCCCCCTCAAGGGGTGCTTGCTTAGTCCCCTCCTGTACTCCCTGTTAACCTATGACTGTATGGCCAAGCACGACTCCAACACAATCATTAAGTTTTCCGACGACACATCGGTGGTAGGCCTAATCACCGACAACGATGAGACAGCCTATAGGGAGGAGGTCAGCGACCTGGTAGTGTGGTGCCAGGACAACAACCTCTCCCTCAACGTGAGCAAGACAAAGGAGATGATCGTGGACTACAGAAAATGAAGGGCCGAGCACGCCCCCATTCTCATCACTGGGGCTGCTGTGGAGCAGGTTGAGAGCTTCAAGTTCCTTGGCGTCCACATCACCAACAAACTATTATGGTCCAAATACACCAAGACAGTCGTGAAAAAAGGCACGACAGCACTTATTCCCCCTCAGGAGACTGAAAAGATTTGGCATGGATCCTCAAAAGGTTATACAGCTGCACCATCGAGAGCATCCTGACTGGTTCCATCACCGCCTGGTATGGCAACTGCTGGGTCTCCGACCGCAAGGCACTACAGACGGTACTGCGTACTGCCCAGTACATCACTGGGACCAAGCTTCCTGCCATCCAGGACCTCTATACCTGGCGGTGTCAGAGGAAGGCCCTACAAATTGCCAAACACTCCAGCCACCCTAGTCATAGACTGTTCTCTCTGCTACCGCATGGCAAGCGGTCCCGGAGCGCCAAGTCTGGGTCAAAGAGGCTTTTAAGCAGCTTCTACCCGCAAGCCATAAAACTGCTGAACAGCTAATTAAATGGCTACCCGGACTATTGCATTGCTTTTTTTATGCTCTTGCTACTCGCTGTTTTATTATCTATGTATGGTCATATTACCCCTACCTACATGTACAGTACCAGTCCAAAGTTTAAACACCTACTCATTTCAGGGTTTATCTTTATTTAATTTTTTACTATTTTCTACATTGTAGAATAATAGTGAAGACATCAAAACTATGAAATAACCCACAGAATCATGTAGTAACCCAAAAAAGTGTTAAACAAATCAAAATATGTTTTATATTTGAGATTCTTCAAAGTAGCCACCCTTTGCCTTGACAGCTTTGCACACTTTTGGCATTCTCTCAACCCGCTTCATGAGGTAGTCACCTGGAATGGGGGTACACCCTGAGTCTCTTCCCTGTTTCACACCTGTTAGTTTGGTGGATGGGAGCTCTCTGTAATCTAGAGGGCAACCAGTGGGTCAGTCTCCTCTATACCATGTTTCTTGTAGGATGACAATGTCTGTATTTCCAATTTATTTGAAGTCTTGAGTTCCTGCTCTTTAGGCCAAAGGCAGATGTCAGACCTTGTATATTCCAGGATGTGTGTCTAGAGTTTGTGTGGTTCAGACCCGGACAACAGTAGGTAAGATACTTGACTTTTAGGTTGAAGGATGGGGTTTGTTCTGCTCGCAGCCTGGGCATATGTGTGGCTGTCATGTTGAGGTCCTTGCTGCAGTGGTGGGGGGACATGAGGGGGCAGAAGGTCTGATCTGGGGGGCTTATATAGGGTGTGGTCAGGGTGTGGTGAGGGTGTGTCTCGGCTGGTTATGGTGAGGATTTGGCTGCCATTGCTGTGTTCAATCAACCAATCAAATGTATTTATTAAGCCCTTTTTACATCATTATGTTTCCCGAATGACATCACCAAGAGGTAAAATATATAGTGAAAACAGTAGTGGTCCTAAAATGGAGCTTTGAGGAACACCAGGACAAACCATCTACAGAGACCATCTGATATCTTTCCGACAGATAAGATCTAAACCAGGCCAGAACTTGTCCGTGTAGACCAATTTGGGTTTCCAATCTCTCCAAAAGAATGTGGTGATCGATGGTATCAAAAGCATCACTAAGGTCTTGGAGCACAAGGACAGATGCAGAGCCTCGGTCTGACGCCATTAAAAGGTCATTTTCCACCTTCACAAGTGCAGTCTCAGTGCTATGATGGGGTCTAAAACCAGACTGAAGTGTTTTGCATTGATTATTTGTCTTCAGGAAGGCAGTGAGTTGCTGCGGAATTGGGGATTCGATATAGGCCAATAGTGTTTTATATTTTCTGGGTCAAGCTTTGGCTTTTTCAAGAGGCTTTAATACTGCCATTTTTAGTGAGTTTGGTACACGTCCGGTGGACAGGCAGCCGTTTTATTATGTTCAACATAGGTGGGCCAAGCACAGGAAGTAGCCCTTTCAGTAGTTTAGTTGGAATAGGGTCCAGTATGCAGCTTGACGGTTTAGAGGCCATGACTATTTTCATCAATGTGTCGAGATATAGTATTAAACTTGTCTCCCTTGATCCTAGGTCCTGGCAGTGTTGTGCAGACTCAGGACATCTGAGCTTTGGAGAAATACGCAGATTTAAAGAGGAGTCTAATTTGTTTTCTAATGATCATGAATTTATCTGAAGTGAAAGCCGTCCTCTTGGGGAATGCTGCTTTTTAGTTAGCTTTGCAACAGTTTCAAAAATACATTTTGGATTGTTCTTATTTTCCTCAAGTTGGAGAAATAGGATGATCGAGCAGCAGTGAGGGCTCTTCCATACTGTCTTTCCAAGCTAGTCGGAAGACTTCCAGTTTGGTGTAGTGCTGTTTCCATTCAAAATTTCTGGAAGCTTGCTTCAGGGCTCTGGCATTTTCTGTATACCAGGGAGCTAGTTTCTTATGACAAAGGTTTTTGTTTTTAGGGGTGCGACTGCATCTAGGGTATTATGCAAGGTTAAATTGAGTTCCTCAGTTTGGTGGTTAACTGATTTTTGTACTCTGACGTCCTTGGGTTGGTGGAAGGATTCTGGAAGGGCATCTAGGAATCTTTGGGTTGTCCAAGAATTTATAGCAAGGCTTTTGATGATCCTTGGTTGGGGTCTGAGCAGAATATTTGTTGCGATTGCGAACGTAATAAAATGGTGGTCCGATTTAGTCCAGGATTATGAGGAAAGACATTAAGATCTACAACATTTATTCCACGGGACAAAACTAGGTCCAGAGTATGACTGTGGCAGTGAGTAGGTCCGGAGAGATGTTGGACAAAACTTACTGAGTCGATGATGGCTCCGAAAACTTTTCTATGCTATATTAAATTGAACATTTCTATTGTGAATGTTAGCAACACCTCCGCCTTTGCGGGATGCGCAGGGGATATGGTCACTAGTGTAACCAGGGGGAGAGGCCTCATTTAACACAGTAAATTCATCAGGCTTAAGCCATGTTTCAGTCAGGCCAATCACACCAAGATTGTGATCAGTGATTAGTTCATTGATTGAAACTGCCTTGGTAGTGAGGGATCTAACATTAAGTAGCCCTATTTTGAGATGTGAGATATCGCAATCTCTTTCAATAATAACAGGAATGGAGAAGATCTTTATTCCAGTGAGATTGCTAAGGCGAACACCGCCATGTTTAGCTTTGCTCAACCTAGATCGAGGCACAGACACGGTCTCAATGGGGATAGCTGAGCTGACTACACGGACTGTGCTAGTGGCAGACTCCACTAAGCTGGCAGACTGGCTATCTCATTGTGGAGCTAGGGGAGTTAGAGCCCTGTCAATGTTTGTAGATAAGATGAGAGTACCCCTCCAGCTAGGATGGAGTCCTTCACTCCTCAACAGGCCAGGCTTGGTCCTGTTTGTGGGTGAGTCCCAGAAAGAGGGCCAATTACCTACAAATTATTTTGGGAGGGGCAGAAAACAGTTTTCAACCAGCGATTGAGTTGTGAGACTCTGCTGTAGAGCTCATCACTCCCGCTAACTGAGAGGGGGGCCAGTGATAATTACTCGATGCCGACACATCTTTCTAGCTGATTTAGACGCTGAAGCTATATTGCGCTTGGTGACCTCTGACTGTTTCATCCTAACATCATTGGTGCCGACGTGGATAACAATATCCCTATACGCTCTACACTCTCCAGTTTTAGCCTTAGCCAGCACCATCTTCAGATTAGCCTTTACGTCGGTAGCCCTGCCCCCTGGTAAACAGTGTATGATCGCTGAATGATTTAACACTGAATGATTTAAGTCTAATACTACGGGTAATGGAGTCGCCAGTGATTAGGGTTTTCAGTTTGTCAGAGCTAATGGTGGGAGGCTTTGGCGTCTCAGACTCCGTAACGGGTGGAGGAGAAACCAGAGAAGGCTCGGCCTCTGACTCCGACCTGTTTCTTAATGGGGAGAACTGGTTGACAGTTTCTGTAGGCTGAATGAGCGACAGCGGTTGAGCATTGCTACAGCATTTCCCTCCAGAAGCCATGAGAAAATTGTCAGGCTGCGGGGACTGTGCGAGGGGATTTATACTACTATCTGTACTTAGTGGTGGCACAGACGCTGTTTCATCATTTCCTACACTTAAATTGCACTTGCCTAACGTTTGCGTCTGAAGCTGGGCTTGCAACACAGCTATCCTCGCCTTAAGGTGATCGTTCTCCTGTATATTATGAGTACAGGGACTGCAATTAGAAGGCTTAATGTTACTACTTAGCTCCGGCTGGTGGCGGTCCTGACGAACCATGTCCAGATATAGCATCTGGGGGTGAAAAAGTTCAATGAACCAAAGTTGGGCGGGGGAATATAAATGTAAAAACAGTAGTTTGCAGGTAGCAAAGTAACTAACCGCACAGCAGCACGTATACAAGTTGTGACCGGAAATGACGGGGACAAGTGTTCTGGGTGTAGGTTCTCTTGGCATCGGTTCCCCAGGTGCAGGTCCTCCGGAGTGGGTCTCGCAGGCCTGGGAGGGTGTCTCGCTGGTTTTGGCGGGGTGTCCGTTGCTCTTGTGTGAGGGGCTGGGTTGAGGATGATGTCCTTCAGGGTCCTGGCAAAAATGTTACTGCTACCTTGTAGAAGTGGACCTGAGTGTAAAAGCTGTTCAAGTCCAGGGTGGAGTGTTGGGCCAGGTAGACGTTTGGTTTTGAGGCACAGTCCCGGGGGGTGGCTGGCTGTCGTCTGCAGGGCAGTTTGAAGATGAGGTGTGATCAGACTCGCTCAAGATGGGGGAGTCGTCACCAAGGTAGAGCTTTTCCTGCTGTGCTCGCTCTGATTCCGTAAAAGTTGAAACTGCGTGAGGATTCCCAGCGCCTCCACTGTTCCAGCCATGTACACATTGACAGTGGTTGTTTCAGTTTTCATGGTCCTCAATGACAGTTTTCATGGTCCTCAATGACAGTTTTCATGGTCCTCAATGACAGTTTTCATGGTCCTCTAGTCTTCTGAGTTTCCACTATGGGCCAATACCCGCTCTCTTGACAGAGGGGTAGTGTGCTCCTTTATAGCACTGTGCCATGCCAGGGGATGTTTGTGGAAAATTAAGTGGCTTACGCTCCTCTTTGTAGCAGTCAGCAAATAGTGTCTCTGGATTGTCCTTGAGGAGCTTTTTTTGTACTTATTCTGTGCACTGTGATGACCTCTGCACAGGGGGAAGCCATGGATTTGGGTGGGGGAGGCTGTGAAACTCGCCCGCCGTTGTTTGGCTCAAGTGCTTTCACACATCTCACTTCACACTTCAGGGCTAATTGAAGTTTGGTCTGGTTCTGTCCTGGTAACTTAGTAGCCTTATTAGTAGAGCTTTATATAACGACATAAGTCTTACTTTTTGGCTTCAGAAGTAGCTTCAGACTGAACAGGTTTGGTTCCATTGGTTTGCTAGACATTTTTTTCTTGATGGTCCTTGTTAGTAAGAATCCTTCCAGGTCTTTTCATCCAAAATCAAAGGTTTGGTTGGTTTTAGGTTTGGAACTTTGATTTGTGGTGAAGGTTTGGATGTAGAGGGTAGTATCCTGTATAAGTACACGTTTATCTATGTTTATTCAACTATAATAATAAAAAAATAAATATTCAGGATCCCACGAGATCATAATCTCGCTCTCTCTTGCTCTCTCTTTCTGTCTCGGTCTGTCTGTCTGTCTTTCTGTCTGTCTCTTTCTCTCCCTCTCCGCTGATATTTCCATTATATATATTTTTTTTTACAGGAGGCCCAGTCATTATAACCTCTTCAGACAGAGGGGGTCCTGAGCCCAGGTTGTTAGTGTACACACACACTGTTCTGTTCCCTCCCTCCACTGTGTCGTTGTCTCTGTAAACACAACACTTATCATTTTCATCTCTCTCATCATGGCTAGACCAGACTCCAGACAGACATATTGTCACACTGATGGAGAGTTCAACTAGTTCAGATCCTCAGGTTGTTTGTTAGTCACCGTTCTATAGTTTCATGTCTTTAATCATGGCCAGACAGAAAGTGGGATGCAGACATATAGTGTCATCAGCGTTCAATAACCTTTTTCAGATCAGATATTGTTCCTGGCCCATCAAGATGGCGCCGATAGAGATGGCAGCTATGTTTCAAGTCCTTAGGTTTTTTTTTTTAATGTATTTCTTACATCGTTAGCAAAGAGAACCTTAAGTGTTATTATATACAGCCGGGAAGAACTATTGGATATCAGAGAGACGTCAACTTACCAGCAATACAACCAGGAATATGACTTTCCCAAAGTGGATCCTTTGTCTGCACCTCCCAGGGCATTTGAACTGATTCCAGAGGCCGACCCAAAACAACGCCGTCGGAGGAGAGGGTGCCGGAGCGGTCTTCTAGTGAGGCTTCGGATGCGCGCACACCACCCACCACTTCCCAGTATATTACTCGCTAATGACCAGTCCCTAGTTGACAAAAGTCGACGGAATTTGGGCAAGAGATGCTTTCCAAGAGATATCAGGGATATATACTCTTTTTCACGGAGACATGGCTTGCTGGGGGACATGCTGTCAGTCTGTACAGCCAACAGGATTTCCAGCACATCGCGCCGACAGGAACAAACATCTCTCTGGTAAACAGAAGGGCGGGGGTGTATGTTTCATGATTAACCACTCATTGTGTAATTGTAACAACATACGAGAACTCATGACCTTTTGTTCACCTGACCTAGAATTTCATATCAAATGCCAACCTAATTATCTCCCAAGACAACTCTTCTCGGTTATCGTCACAGCCGTGTATATCTCCCCACAAGCGGATACCAAGATGGCCATCAAGGAACTTCACTGAACCATATATCCTGAGGCTGCATTTATTGTAGCTGGGGATTTTAACAAATGTGGGCTTGTCACCTAAAACCCTCACTAACTTCTACAGGTGCACAATTGAGAGCATCCTGTCGGGCCGTATCACCGCCTGGTACGGTAACTGCACCGGACGCAACCGCAGGGCTCTCCAGAGGGTGGTGCGGTCTGCATAACGCATCACCGGGGGCAAACTACCTGCCCTCCAGGACACCTACCACACTCAATGTCACAGGAAGGCCAAAAAGATCAAGGACAATAACCACCCGAGCCACTACCTGTTCACCCCGCTTCCATCCAGAAGGCGTGGTCGGTACAGGTGCATCAGAGCTGGGACAGAGAGATTGAAAAACAGCTTCTATCTCAAAGCCGTCAGATTGTTAAACAGCCACCACTAGCACAGAGAGGCTGCTGCCTACCTACAGACTTGATATCATTGGCCACTTTAATAAATGGAACACTAGTCACTTTAATAATGCCACTTTAATAATGTTTACATATCTCTGATTACTCATCTCATATGTGTATACTGTATCCTTCACTATCTATTCATTACTCATCTCGTATGTATATACTGTATCCTTCACTATCTATTGCATCTTAGCCGCTCTGTCACTGCTCATCCATATATGTTATACTTATATATTCTCATCCCGTTCCGATACTAGATTGTGTGTGTTAGGTACTGCTGCACTGTCGGATCTAGAAGCAGAAGCATTTCGCTACACTTGCAATAACATCTACTAACCATGTGTATGTGACCAATAAAATGTCCTATCAGTCCTTGCATCCATTAGCTCTGTCTAGGAATTTTAGTGGTTATATTTCTCTAGGCCCCTCCCTCAGCTTTTTACCAAAACATTTGCGGGGTAGTAACTTTGTTATTTTTTAAAATGCAGATTGCCCCTTTTAACTAAACCTCCATACGCTGTTGTTTGCTTGTCTGGTTGGATAACCGGACTGATCGAAGCATGTTAACCAGTCTAGTTTCCCATGCTGTTTAAGTTTTTCATGTTTCAGCTGTTTTTCATTGTTTCTTCTCCTCCCCTCCAGCACATCCACCCTCGCCCCAAGAAGCCCCAGAGTTTACGGATCTACGAGGCCCACGTGGGCATCGCCTCACCTGACCCTAAAGTCGCTTCCTACACCAACTTCACAATCAATGTCCTGCCTCGAATTAAAGACTTGGGTAAGAGATCACAGAGCTATCTAGACTTGGGTAAGAGATCACAGAGCTATCTAGACCCGGGCAACAGAGATCACAGAGCTATCTAGACCCGGGCAACAGAGATCACAGAGCTATCTAGACCCGGGCAACAGAGATCACCGAGCCAAGGCTATAACCATTCCCTATAGCTACCCATCATCACAGAACCGTTGACTTCAATGGGAAACCCGTTCTAGCAATTATATTTCTATGGCTATAATACATTTTGTCTGTGTCCCAAATGGCAGACTTTCCCATATATAGTACACTAGACTCTAGCCCTATGGGCCTTGTTCAAAAGAAGTACACTATATAGAGAATAGCATGTCATTTAGGAAGAACACGTCCTGCCAGAACACATGTGTTTCCTTCCTCTGCTTCCAGCCTTTAGCTACAGAAAATCGTTGAGCTGGTGTTTTGCTGTCTGCTACAGGTCTGGTAAACACGAAAGTACTAAAACATTGTGCTGTTTCTCTTTCATCTAGTAGTACTAGGGCTGTAAAGAGGATGGTCAGTCCTGAACAGCAACATCTCTTCATTTGTCTTCTACCATCCAAGAGACTGTATAAAGTACACGGATGTAAGCTTTGAA
Organism: Brachymystax lenok tsinlingensis; assembly: GCA_030435695.1. Lineage (NCBI taxonomy): Eukaryota > Metazoa > Chordata > Actinopteri > Salmoniformes > Salmonidae > Brachymystax > Brachymystax lenok. The sequence goes on along the minus strand of CM059794.1, from coordinate 40,750,510 downwards.
AGACTGTGTACACTCCTAACAAGACTAGAGACTCTCTGTTTAAAGTTTAGAAACTCAACAGATGAGGAAAGGGGAGTAGAGCAGGGGAAAGGGTGGATGACGAGGGAGAGAAACGAGGGTCTCAGAGCAGAGGTGGAGTGGAGGGAAGGGGAGGTCATTCTCTGTCATTATGCTCCTCCATCAGAGCAGCAGTGGTCCTTGACCCTGCCTGGTGACCTGCTGTGCTACTGTCTGTCTGTCCCAAACACCAGCCAGCACTATTCAAGGGCCTCTTCAGACCCAGCCCAGAGTGTGTGTGACAAGATGGCGCCGACAGACACGGTAGCCCCTGTTTCTAGCTCCTAGCCAACTTTGCAGAATTATTTTTTCATTCTTTATTTATTTTTACATTATTTGCTGAGAACATTTCTTGTATTATTACCTACAGCCAGAAATAACTTTTGGATATTAGATCGGTGGAAATTCAACATACCTGATCTGGATCCTTTGTTTGAACTTCCTGAGAGAGCTCTGTTTATCCCTGGGCTGCACCAAAATGCCCACCCTGGAGAAGCGGTAGAAGGAGTAGGGCCCTAGTCAGTGTCAGGCGGCGTGCATACCATCCACTTCTTCCGAGTATATTACTCGCTAACTTTCAGTCCAATAAAATGGACGAGCTCAGGGCGAGGATCTCCTTCCAGAGAGATATATCAGGGTCTGTAACATACACTGTTTTGTGGAATCATGGCTCTCTCCAGATATATTCTCCACGTCCATTGGACAGGAAGAACAAACGTTATGATTAACAACTCATAGTGTGATTGTAGTAACGTACAGGAACTCGATACTTTTTTGTTTGCCCGATCTGGAATACCTTAACATCAAATGCCAACCTCATTATTGTAGCTAGGAAATCTGAGAAAAACACTACTGGAACGCATCTCCCTACCGGGACAGCTACACTACCTTCCCTCATGCTCCGTTCCACCTATAGGCAGAAAGCTATAAAAGCTCCCATTGTAAGGACTGTTCAACATTGGTTTGACTAATAGGAATCTATGCTTCAAGATTGTTTTGATCACGCAAACTGATAAATGTTCCGGGTCTGAGAATAGTATTGATGTGTACATAGTGACTCTGACTGCATTCTTCAAGAAGGGCATAGAGTATGTTGTTCCCATGGTGACTGGGTTCATCAGAAAGTGCATAAAGTATGTTGTTCCCACTGTGATGACTAGAACTTGTGAAACCGTGGATAGATGGAAGCGTTCGCGCCAAAATGAAAGTGCGAAACAACGCATTTTACCATGGCAAGGTGACTGGGAACACTGACATGTACAATCAGACCAGCTACGACCTCCGTAAGGCAATCAAAGAGGCAAAACAACAGTCCAGGGACAAAGTGTAGTCACAATTCAACAACTCATAAACAAGACGTATGTGGCAGGGACTCCAGACAATCACTGCTGTATAAAGGCAAAGCCATCCATGTCGCGCGCAACGATGCCTCGCTCCGAGATGAGCGCAACACGCTTTGAGGAAAATAACATTGAGCCGCCGACGCGGGCCCCTGCTGTTCATGAGGACTGTGTGCTCTCGTTCTGTGGCCGAAGTGAGTACGTCATTTTATTAAGACTGCCGGCCCAGACTGCATCCCAAGCCGCGTCCTCAGATCACGTGCAGACCAGCTGGCGTGAGTGTTAAAGGACATATTCAATCTCTCCATATCCCAGTCTGTTGTCCCCACTTGCTTCAAGATGTCTACAAGAGAAATACCTATGTACAGTGGGGCAAAAAAGTATTTAGTCAGCCACCAATTGTGCAAGTTCTCTCACTTAAAAAGATGAGAGGCCTGTAATTTTCATCATAGGTACACTTCAACTATGACAGACAAAATGAGGAAAAAAAATCCAGAAAATCACGTTGTAGGATTTTTTTATGAATTTATTTGCAAATTATGGTGGAAAATAAGTATTTGGTCACATACAAACAAGCAAGATTTCTGGCTCTCACAGACCTGTAACTTCTTCTTTAAGAGGCTCCTCTGTCCTCCACTCGTTACCTGTATTAATGGCACCTGTTTGAACTTGTTATCAGTATAAAAGACACCTGTCCACAACCTCAGTCACACTCCAAACTCCACTATGGCCAAGACCAAAGAGCTGTCAAAGGACACCAGAAACAAAATTGTAGACCTGCACCAGGTTGGGAAGACTGAATCTGCAATAGGTAAGCAGCTTGGTTTGAAGAAATCAACTGTGGGAGCAATTATTAGGAAATGGAAGACATACAAGACCACTGATAATCTTCCTCGATCTGGTGCTCCACGCCAGATCTCACCCGTGGGGTCAAAATGATCACAAGAGCGGTGAGCAAAAATCCCAGAACCACAGGGGGACCTAGTGAATGACCTGCAGAGAGCTGGGACCAAAGTAACAAAGCCTACCATCAGTAACACACTACGCCGCCAGGGACTCAAATCCTGCAGTGCCAGGCGTGTCCCCCTGCTTAAGCCAGTACATGTTCAGGCCGTCTGAAGTTTGCTAGAGAGCATTTGGATGATCCAGATGAGGATTGGGAGAATGTCAGATGAAACCAAAATAGAACTTTTTGGTAAAAACTCAACTCGTCGTGTTTGGAAGACAAAGAATGCTGAGTTGCATCCAAAGAACACCATACCTACTGTGAAGCATGGGGTGGAAACATCATGCTTTAGGGCGGTTTTTCTGCAAAGGGACCAGGGCGACTGATCCGTGTAAAGGAAAGAATGAATGGGGCCATGTATCGTGAGATTTTGAGTGAAAACCTCCTTCCATCAGCAAGGGAAAGCGTGGCTGGGTCTTTCAGCATGACAATGATCCCAAACACACCGCCCGAACAGCGAAGGAGTGGCCGTAAGAAGCATTTCAAGGTCCTGGAGTGGCCTAGCCAGTCTCCAGATCTCAACCCCATAGAAAATCTTTGGAGGGAGTTGAAAGTCCATGTTGCCCAGCGACAGCCCCAAAACATCACTGCTCTAGAGGAGATCTGCATGGAGGAATGGGCCAAAATACCAGCAACAGTGTGTGAAAACCTTGTGAAGACTTACAGAAAACGTTTGACCTCTGTCATTGCCAACAAAGGGTATATAACAAAGTATTGAGAAACTTTTGTTATTGACCAAATACTTATTTTCCACTATAATTTGCAAATAAATAAATTAAAAATCCTACAATGTGATTTTCGGGATTTCTTTTTCTCATTTCGTCTGTCATAGTTGAAGTGTACCTATGATGAAAATTACAGGCCTCTCTCATCTTTTTAAGTTGGAGAACTTGCACAATTGGTGGCTGACTAAATACTTTTTTGCCCCACTGTAAGCGGTTCTGTTCATTGACTACAGCTCAGCCTTTAACAAAATAGTGCTCTTCAAGCTCATCACTAAGCTCTGGGCCCTGGTTCTGAACCCCTCCTTGTGCAACTGGGTCTTTGACTTCCTGACGGGCCAACCCCAAGTGGTTAAGGTAAGGAACTACACCACTGCCACACTGATCCCCATGACTGCGTGCCCATGCACTTGTCCTATTCAATCAAGTTTGCTGACGACACAACAGTAGTAGGCCTGATTTACCAACAAAGATGAGACGGCCTACAGGGAGGAGGTGAGAGCCCTAACCTCTCCCTCTACATCAACAGAACAAAGGAGCTGATCGTGGACTACAGGACACCGTAGCGAAGAAAGCGCGCCACCCCCCATCCACATCGACGGAGCTGCGGTGGAGCGGGTCAAGAGCTTCAAGTTCCTTTGGCGTGCACATCACTGACGACCAGAAATGGTACCTTCACACAGTCAGCATGGTGAAAAAAGCGCAACACAGCCTCTTCAACCTCAGGAGGCTGAAGAAGTTCAGATTGGCCCAGTTAAACCCGTGTGTGCGCGCGTAAAGTATTTGATCCCCTGCTGATTTTGTACGTTTGCCCACTGACAAAGAAATGATCGGTCTATCATTTTAATGGTAGGTTTATTTGAACAGTGAGAGACAGAATAACAATAAAAAAATCCAGAAAAAAAGCATGTGAAAATTGATTTGCATTTTAATGCGGGAAATAAGTATTTGACCCCTCTGCAAAACATGACTTAGTACTCGGTGGCAAAACCCTTGTTGGCAATCAGAGGTCAGACGTTTCTTGTAGTTGGCCACCAGGTTTGCACACCTCAGGAGGGATTTTGTCCCACTCCTCTTTGCAGATCTTCTCCAAGTCATTAAGGTTTCGAGGCTGACGTTTGGCAACTTGAACCTTCAGCTCCCTCCACAGATTTTCTATGGAATTGAGGTCTGGAGACTGGCTAGGCCACTCCAGGACCTTAATGTGATTCTTCTTGAGCCATTCCTTTGTTCCACGGCCTTGGCCGTGTGTTTTGGGTCATTGTCATGCTGGAATACCTATCACGACTAATTTTCAATGCCCTGGCTGAGGGAAGGAGGTTCTCACCCAAGATTTGACGGTACATGGCCCCGTCCATCGTCCCTTTGATGCGGTGAAGTTGTCCTGTCCCCTTAGCAGAAAAACACTCCCAAAGCATAATGTTTCCACCTCTATGTTTGACGGTGGGGATGGTGTTCTTTGGGTCATAGGCAGCATTCCTCCTCCTCCAAACACGACGAGTTGAGTTGATGCCAAAGAGCTCCATTTTGGTCTCATCTGACCAACACTTTCACCCTTTTGCCCTCTGAATCATTCAGATGTTCATTGGCAAACTTCAGACGGGCATGTATATGTGCTTTCTTGAGCAGGGGGACCTTGCGGGCGCTGCAGGATTTCAGTCCTTCACGGCGTAGTGTGTTACCAATTGTTTTCTTGGTGACTAAGGTCCCAGTTGCCTTGAGATCATTAACAAGATCCTCCCGTGTAGTTCTGGGCTGATTCCTCATTGTTCTCATGATCATTGCAACTCCACGAGGTGAGATCTTGCATGGAGCCCCAGGCCGAGGGAGATTGACAGTTCTTTTGTGTTTCTTCCATTTGCGAATAATCGCACCAACTGTTGTCACCTTCTCACCAAGCTGCTTGATGATGGTCTTGTAGCCCTTTCCAGCCTTGTGTAGGTCTACAATCTTGTCCCTGACATCCTTGGAGAGCTCTTTGGTCTTGGCGATGGTGGAGAGTTTGGAATCTGATTGATTGCTTCTGTGGACAGGTGTCTTTTATACAGGTAACAAACTGAGATCAGGAGTACTCCCTTTAAGAGTGTGCTCCTAATCTCAGCTTGTTACCTGTGTAAAAGACACCTGAGAGACAAATCTTTCTGATTGAGAGGGGGTCAAATACTTATTTCCCTCATTTTAAAATACAAATCAATTTATACAATTTTTCACATGTTTTTTTGGATATTTTTGTTTTTCTCTCACTGTTCAAATAAACCTTCCATTAAAATTATAGACTGATCATTTCTTTTGAGTGGGCAAATGTACAAAATCAGCAGGGGATCAAATACTTTTTTCCCGTGTGTGTGTCTGACATTGCTTGTTTAGATTTTTCTGGATTATGTGTTTTTTTTTTTTATTGCTAGATATTACTGCACTGTTGGAACAGTAAACTATCATTTATTGAAAATGTGAAAATCTGTGTGTACTAGATCAATAAACTTTGATTTGTGTGTATGGGAACCCTAGCCAGACTGTCAGCCACCTCTGCAAGTCAACATCCTGTTTGCAGTCTTCAGCCAGAGCCATCCAGACACCTGAAGTGTCCATTACCACTGAACAGACAAGGGGGATGGGAGGGAGTGCTCAGACCTGTATCATAAATGACACCCTATTCCCTATATTGTTCATTACGTTTGACCAGAGTCCTACGTAGTGCACTACAAAGGGAATGGGGTTCTGTTTGGGACACAGGTCTGGACTCAGCTGGCTGTCTGTCTGATGTCCGTCTGCACCATTCATCACTATTAACACCAGTCTCTGGTTCCCCCTGCGCACAGACACCGACACACCTGGATACATCAAATCACAGATCTACTAAAAGTCCTGCTGGAGATTCTGGATCTGCTTTAATTGCTTTAATCAGTTTTATTCGAAAAAAAATATAAAATAAAAGCACTGAAGGGAGTCCTAGACTATTATAGTTTGTCTACTTGAGGACGTACTGATATTCACCACATTACTACTTTTGTAATGTGATGGTTGCCTCTCTCGCTCTCTCACTCGCTCTCTGTAGTGATACTGGAAGTGTTATTTAAAACCAAGTGAATAGAGAAGTGCTCACTGAGCTCCTTCTCTGTGTCCCAGAGGTGTGTCCTACAGAACGCAGCATGACTTAAAGGCTTCATCCCAACTGGCACTCTAGTCCCTATATAGTGCATTATCTCTGACCAAAGCCCATTGACAGCCCATAGGGCTCTATGTAGGGAAGAAGGTGACATTTTGGGACGCTCCCTTACTGTATGCTTCTGCATTTCAAGTAGGATCTGCACTATTGACGGTATTAAAGGGGGCAGATACTGCTTCTACAGCAAGCTGTGGAGTGCCTCTGATATGAACGACGTCTCCTCCTCGGCTTAACGTTCCTTGTCCGTCCTTTTGGAATGGGAGGGGAAGCAGAGCAGCGACGCGTCCCAAATTGCACCCTTTCCCCTATGTAGTGCATTTCTTTTGATCAAGGCCAATGGAAGTAGTGGTCAAAAGAAGTGTACTACGTAGGGAATAGGGTGTCATTTGGGTCGTCGTCGATCTGCCAAAGAACCAACCTGCAGCAGTTCAAGGAATCTGTACAGTACAATTCTCTTTTTCTATATGAGGAGAATTGTTACTGTCCTCATTTCCAGAGACAGACATCTGGCTGTTCCACAGCTGCCTCACCAGTTCCCCCACTCATCCCCTGCTTCAGCTTATTTCCCTGACAGGAAAGAGAGCTGCTGAAAAGGAAACTTCCTCTCACCCCTCCGTTCTGTCACACCTCGTCAGAAGCCAATGTTTTTCTCTCGTCTGAAAGAATCCAAGACAGAGCTATATAAATAACTATCTCAAAACAACAATAACAAGCACAGAGCCTTCCTGTGGAGCAACAGCCTGCTGTTAGAAGGCCTGTCAGCGCTGCTCGAGTGAGGTTGGTGTTTTCCCATGGCCACAGCTTGTCTGGAGGACCTGAGGTTGGTGTTTCCCCATGGCCACAGCATGTCTAGAGGAAAGTGTCAACAACAAAGACCAGTGACTCACATTTAATAAAATATTTTTTGGGGAGCACACTTGTCAAGCCTGATGTTTGGAAAATTAACACGAGGATGAGGGATGCCAGCAGATGTGACAATTGTTGTGCTATCAAGAATAACATCCAAGTGTGTGTCCCAAATGCGATTCTGTAGTGCAATGGGTTCTGGTTAAAAAGTAGTGCGCTATATAGGGAATAGGATGCCATGTAGGATTCTGCCCATGTGCCCGAAGTTCCAGCAGGTGATGAAATGTGGTCTTAGAACAGAGCCTTGAACACCAAAACTTACCGTAGATTTGTCTGAGAAATGTCAATTTTGGTCATCACTAATACCGTCAATAGCAAGCACTTTTTATTTATTTGATTTCACCTTTATTTAACCAGGTGGGCAAGTTGAGAACAAGTTCTCATTTACAACTGCGACCTGGCCAAGATAAAGCAAAACAGTTCGACACATGGAGTAAACAAACATACAGTAGAAAAACAAATCTATATACAATGTGTGCAAATGGCAATAAATAGGCCATGGTGGCGAAGTAATTACAATATAGCAATTAAACACTGGAATGGTAGATGTGCAGTAGATGAATGTGCAAAGTAGAAATACTGGGGTGCAAAGGAGCAAGATAAATACGGTAGGGGATGAGGTAGTTGGTTGGGCTATTTACAGATGGGCTATGTGCAGTGATCTGTGAGCTGCTCTGACAGCTGGTGCTTAAAGCTAGTGAGGGAGATAAGTGTCTCCAGTTTCAGTGATTTTTGTAGTTTGTTCCAGTCATTGGCAGCAGAGAACTGGAAGGAAAGGTGGCCAATGGAGGAATTGGCTTTGGGGGTGACCAGTGAGATATACCTGCTACGGGTGGGTGCTGCTATGGATACCAGTGAGCTGAGATAAGGCGGTGCTTTACCTATCAGGGACTTGTAGATGACCTGGAGCCAGTGGGTCTGGCGACGAGTATGTAGCGAGGGCCAGCCGATTAGAGCATACAGGTCGCAGTGGTGGGTGGTACAAGGGGCTTTGGTAACGAAACAGATGGCACTGTGATAGACTGCATCCAGTTTGCTGAGTAGAGTATTGGAAGCTGTTTTGTAAATGACGTCGCTGAAGTCGGATCGGTTGGATAGTCAGTTTTACTAGGGCAAGTTTGATGGCGTGAGTGAAGGAGGCTTTGTAGCGAAATAGGAAGCCGATTTGATTTTGAATTGGAGATGTTTAATGTGAGTCTGTAAGGAGAGTTTACAGTCTAGCCAGACACCTAGGTATTTGTAGTTGTCCACATATTCTAGGTCAGAGCCGTCCAGGGTAGTGATGCTAGTCGGGCGGGTGGGAGCAGGCAGAGAACGGTTGAAAAGCATGCATTTGTTTTTACTAGCGTTTAAGAGCAGTTGGAGTGCTGTATGGCTTTGAAGCTCGTTTGGAGGTAAGTTAACAGTGTCCAAAGAAGGGCCAGAAGTATACAGAATGGTGTCGTCTGCGTAGAGGTGGATCAAGGAATCACCTGCAGCAAGAGCGACATCATTGAGAGACATACAGACATACATACAGAGAAAAGAGTCGGCCTGAGAATTGAACCCTGTGGAACCCCCAGAGACTGCCAGAGGTCCGGACAACAGGCCCTCCGATTTAACACACTGAGCTCTGTAGTTGGTGAACCAGGCGAGGCAGTCATCTGAGAAACCAAGGCTATTGAGTCTGCCGATAAGAATACGGTGATTGACAGAGTCGAAAGCCTTGGCCAGGTCGATGAAGACTGCTGCACAGTACTGTCTTTTATCGATGGCGGTTATATTGTTTAGTACCTTGAGCGTGGCTGAGATGCACCCGTGACCAGCTCAGAAACCAGATTGCACAGCGGAGAAGGTACGGTGGGATTTGAAGTGGTCAGAAATTAAAGCTGGAGAATAATTGTGTGTTTACCACTGCATAAAACACTGTATGAACCTACAAATTCTAACAGACACCATTCTCAGATCTAACATGAGAAAGAACATTTGTACCGAATAATAAGAAAAAAATATATAAATACAAGTTAAATGGGTTTCCATCGCATTTTCAAATCTATTGCATTTCGTTATGGTCTTGGCTTGTGCGCTCTAGCTTGCAGATACAGTGCAGAGATTATTATGGACAAAGAGCGAGATTTATTTTTATTTGTCAAACGGCAGCCAAGCGTCAATCATAATGTCACCAGAAAAGACCCTCAATATTTATTGGAAATGAGCATCAAGATCCCTGTCCACATTCACCACCCTGTGAAGTTATTATTCAATTATTGAATCAATTAATTATTGAATCTGTAGCCTCCATAACCTGCATGTTTTCCTGAGTCATAGTGGGAGGACCACACAACATATCGCTTGACTCCCAAGTTTACTTCGATATGGTGGTTATTATGTCATTAATTGCGCATTAAATGCGTTTCCACCGCCATTTCTCACATAATTTAATTTTACCAACACAAAAAGATCCTACCCTGTCTAGCGTAACGTTGACCGCCAAATTTGCTGTTTCCATCAGGCCTGTCGTGGCATTTTCTTTTTTTTTTTTTTTATCCGACATGTACTTTACTCACAAAAAAAAGATTGGATGGAAACCTGTTCTGTTTGTCTTACATTTGTTCAAATCATTTTTTCTGTTTTCTGTCTTTCATTGATTGATTGCTTGATTGATCTAATTATTGGTTGATTTTTCTTTTCAGGGTACAACTGCATTCAGCTGATGGCTGTCATGGAACATGCGTACTATGCCAGCTTTGGTTATCAAGTCACAAGCTTCTTTGCTGCGTCCAGGTACATATTCTATTTTATGAACATAGTTCTGAGTTTGTCATTACAGCAGAGCCAAGTGACGTCATGTAGACTAGTTTGATATTTCATGTGAATACCAGGGGTCACGGGGCTGGTTTCCCAGACAAAGATTAAACCTTGGATGATAGTGAGGTGCTACACACGCGCGCGCACGCACGCACACACGCACAGTGTCTTTTACAGCTAACCTTGTGGGGACACACAATTCAGTCCCATTCAAAATCCTATTTTCCCTAACCGTACCCTAACTCTAACCTTAACCAAAAAACCTAACCCTAGCTCCTAACCCTTAATGTAATTCTAACACTAATTCTAACCTTAACCCTAAACCCCCTAGAAAAAGCATAGACCTCGTGGGGACTAACTTTTGGTCAAGTTTTTGTTTGTTTACTATTCTTGTTGGGACTTCAGAAGAATAGTTACACACACACACACACACACACACACACACACTCCATTGTTCATAACAGAACAGTGAGGCTGGTTCATCATTAAGAATTATCTCTCTATAAACACACATTGGAGCTGTTCATCCTGGGAAGAGGGATGAGGTTGCAGATTAAACTGAATGAGTCAGAACATGTATTGATGTGCTTCATTCCAGTAGTCCTCAGCCTACATACATAGTGTTGTAGTGTTTAGTAGGGGACTGATACTATGATAGTGTTGTAGTATTTAGTAGGGGACTGATACTATGATAGTGTTTAGTAGGGGACTGATACTATGATAGTGTTGTAGTATTTAGTAGGGGACTGATACTATGGTAGTGTTTAGTAGGGGACTGATACTAGGATAGTGTTGTAGTGTTTAGTAGGGGACTGATACTATGGTAGTGTTGTAGTGTTTAGTAGGGGACTGATACTATGATAGTGTTTAGTAGGGGACTGATACTATGATAGTGTTGTAGTGTTTAGTAGGGGACTGATACTATGATAGTGTTTAGTAGGGGACTGATACTAGGATAGTGTTGTAGTGTTTAGTAGGGGACTGATACTAGGATGGCTGGAAGGACATATGGGACGTCAGAGGTACACATTACATGGTCAGTGTGTAAACTGATGCAGGGTGTCTCTGTAGTCTCCATGGTCTCTAAGTTGTCAGTCGTCCATAGTCTACGGTGTCTGTGGTCTCTGTAGTAGTGGTCGTTGTAGTCTCTGTGGTCAGTAGTCTCTGTAGTAGTGGTCGTTGTAGTCTCTGTAGTAGTGGTCATTGTAGTGGTTGTTGTAGTCTCTGTGGTCAGTAGTCTCTGTTGTAGTGGTTGTTGTAGTCTCTGTGGTCAGTAGTCTCTGTAGTAGTGGTTGTTGTAGTCTCTGTGGTCAGTAGTCTCTGTATTAGTGGTTGTTGTAGTCTCTGTGGTCAGTAGTCTCTGTAGTAGTGGTCGTTGTAGTCTCTGTAGTAGTGGTCGTTGTAGTCTCTGTAGTAGTGGTCGTTGCAGTAGTGGTCGTTGTAGTCTCTAGTAGTGGTTGTTGTGGTCTCTGTGGTCAGTAGTCTCTTGTCTCTGTAGTAGTGGTCGTTGTAGTTTCTGTAGTAGTGGTTGTTGTAGTCTCTGTGGTCAGTATTCTCTGTAGTAGTGGTCATTGTAGTCTCTGTGGTCAGTAGGCTCTGTAGTAGTGGTCGTTGTAGTCTCTGTAGTAGTGGTCGTTGTAGTCTCTGTAGTAGTGGTCGTTGTAGTAGTGGTCATTGTAGTCTCTGTAGTAGTGGTTGTTGTAGTCTCTGTGGTCATTGTAGTCTCTGTAGTAGTGGTCGTTGTAGTAGTGGTCATTGTAGTCTCTGTAGTAGTGGTTGTTGTAGTCTCTGTGGTCAGTAGGCTCTGTAGTAGTGGTCGTTGTAGTCTCCATAGTAGTGGTCATTGTAGTCTCTGGTCAGTAGTCTCTGTAGTAGTGGTCGTTGTAGTCTCTGTAGTAGTGGGCAGCAGTCTCTGTGATCAGTAGTCTCTGTGGCCTCTTGTTTCTGTAGTCAAATCCTGTAATCTCTAGTCTCTTTAGTCATAATCTATGCACTCTCTAGTCATAGTCTCTTTGGTCTTTGTAGTTGTAGTTTCTGTAGTCTGTTTTTTCCATAGTCTGTTCATTTATGATCAATGAGATGTGTTCAGTGTGTAGTGAGCGTGAATCATCTTTAGAGAAATATGAGCACCTCATGCTAGTTCTGTGGTGCCTGTCATCATGTGAGATGTAGATGGCTTTGGATTCTGCTAATAGTAGCTGCTCTGCACGTAAGGACTCTGTACGAGATGTCTCCTCTTTTGACGTATACTGTGTGTGTCTCTGCGTGACTGTATGGGTCTGTCTGTCTCTCTCTCTCTCTGTCTCTTTGTCTCTCTCTCTCTCTCTCTCTGTCTCTGTCTCTCTCTGTGTGTGTCTCTGTCTGAGGCATTGAAGCAACTTTGTCTCCCCCTCTCTCCAGTCGTTACGGGACACCAGAGGAGTTGAAGCAGCTGATAGACACCGCCCACTCCCTGGACATCGTCGTCCTATTGGACGTGGTCCATAGCCACGCCTCCCAGAACACGGAGGATGGGCTGAACCGTTTTGATGGCTCCGACTCCTGCTTCTTCCACTCCCCTCCGCGCGGGGAGCATGCTCTCTGGGGCAGCCGTCTCTTCAACTACTCCAGGTGTGCATAAATCGAACTGTCCGAGAGTGAGTTAGTTAGTCAGTCAATCAATCAATCAATCAATCAATCAATTAGGTACTAAAGTGTATAAATACTCCAAGTACTATTCACCTACACAGTTACTATATACTTCTTCAAGCACTGTTCAGTTACCTCAGGTCCTAGAAATAATATCCTGACCATTAATTAACTCTGTCCTAGTTGTGGCGTGTTAGACGTGGCGTGTTAGACGTGGCGTGTTAGACGTGGCGTGTTAGACGTGGCGTGTTACAGACATAGTTTTTGTGTTTTACTCATCTGCTGGAGTATGTAGAATGTTTATCTTCCAGGGAAAATTCCCAGATTCTGACTATGTCCTTGTGCAGTATGTTAGATGTTGAATTAAAGTAATTAACGATGTATTCATTCCTAACATAATAGAAAAACATGGTTATATAACACACTGGAAGGTATTTTAATAAGAAACATACTGTATGTTGTGTTTAAAAACATGAACAATTCAAATGTATTAGTTAAATTAACACATTATACAATGCCTGGCTAATGTACTGTACGTTAATGTACGTAATGTGTGTGTCATTGCACACTTTGAGACAAAGACCTGCTGCAATGCAAAACTGTGTTTTCTAAGCGCTTGGCGGCATCCCAAATGGCACCCTATTCCCTACACACTGCGCTGCTTTAACCAGAGCCCTGGTGGAAAGTAGTGAACTATGTAGGGAATAGGGTAGGGTGTGGGACGGGGGCCGTGTATGAATTCTATGATCCTTTCCTCACAGTAGGATGAGTCACCCACTAGAGCTAGACATTTTTACATAATGTTGACGGGAGAAAATCAAACGGTATCAGATTAGAAGAAGGGAACTTTTTAGCTAATTGGAGTAACCTTAATGTCAAGCCTGTCTACTAGACTCCTACACACACAGTGGGTTGAATAGTTTCAACAGGCTCAGTGTATTAAATGAGTTGCAGTTCTTATTTTATACTGGCTGCATCCCACATGGCACAATGTTCCAGTCAGAGCCAGGTCATGTGACAGGAGAGGAGTCAGAGCCAGGTCATGTGACAGGAGAGGCGTCAGAGCCAGGTCATGTGACAGGAGAGGAGTCAGAGCCAGGTCATGTGACAGGAGAGGCGTCAGAGCCAGGTCATGTGACAGGAGAGGCGTCAGAGCCAGGTCATGTGACAGGAGAGGCGTCAGAGCCAGGTCATGTGACAGGAGAGGCGTCAGAGCCAGGTCATGTGACAGGAGAGGCGTCAGAGCCAGGTCATGTGACAGGAGAGGCGTCAGAGCCAGGTCATGTGACAGGAGAGGCGTCAGAGCCAGGTCATGTGACAGGAGAGGCGTCAGAGCCAGGTCATGTGACAGGAGAGGCGTCAGAGCCAGGTCATGTGACAGGAGAGGAGTCAGAGCCAGGTCATGTGACAGGAGAGTAATGATCACCTTCCTCTAGGAGCTCGATGATTTAGTTCTAGAGCTAGACACTTGTACTTTCCCTTCCTGTACTTTTTATTTCTGTATAAATCCCTGGATTCACACTTTACTCCCATATGGTTTGGCTTTGTGTGCCTTGCCCATCTAGTTTTCTCTATTACCAAGGCTGTACTAGTATTCAATACTGTGACTTTTACGCTGAATTACACTTCTGCCTCTACCTCCTCTCTGAAAGGAAACGTCCTTGCCAGCTAAACAGACTCTGTGTGTGTGGTGTGGGTGTGTGTGTGGTGTGGGTGTGTGTGTGTGTGTGTGTGTGTGTGTGGGTGTGTGTGTGGGTGGGTGTGTGTGTGTGTGGGTGGGTGTTAGCTCTCTGGAATTAAACTGCAGCTTATTACCTTTTTGACAGTAAGCTGCTATAGAAGTGTCGGCAGTACGGCCGTTGACAAAATAAGTATTACTTAATTGGGAGGGAAAGACCTAAATGTTGAAGGCGGCGCGCGCGGTTCTAGGTTGAAGGCGGCGCGCGCGGTTCTAGGTTGAAGGCGGCGCGCGCTGTTCTAGGTTGAAGGCGGCGGTTGGGGATGTGTTTTTAATGCAGGAAAACTGAAGTCTGGATTTATCCACACACAGAGATGCGTACAAAGCTCTCCATCGCCCTCCATTTGATAAATAACTCTCTCCTCCTGATTCCTGCTTACAAGCAAAATATCGAACAAGAGGTACCGGTGACGGGCTCAATGCGGATGCTATGCTACAGAACTGTTTGCTGACATGCAACACATTTTGGGACTAGATCAGCGATGGACTAATGACACAGATACCAGGAGATAGTTTTGGGGTGGAACTTTCCATTCAGCTTCTGGTGACTCTTCAATTTGACGCATGCGTTACTTGCTGTAAACTCGAGTTTTGCTCCAAATCCGTATTTCCAAATGCAGATTTTGGACAAGGCCAGTGCCTAGATTGAAAAGGAAACACTGTAGATGTAAAACTTAAGGTGAGAGCCTGGTGGAGAAGAATCTATGATGAGTAGAATTCAGTTGAACAGCAGTTGAACAACATACAAAACTAAAAATAGAAGGATGTAAAGACATAAGTGCACTATATAGGGAATAGGGTACCATTTGGGATGCGTCCTGGTTCTCTGGATGGAGCTGTAGCATCTCCTGGTTCTTTATTGATAGCAGAGGCTGCTTGATTATAAAACCAATCGTTATTGTGACCAGGGTCTCGCGGCAACCTAATGCGATTCATCTTCAGAAAGTAAAGAAGTAGGAAAGCCTTGGCACACACACACAGACATAGAGCTGCTAGCACACATATAAAATCATTTTTATGTCCTTGGGAGATTTCAATGCAGCCTGTGCCTCTTCCTCTCTCAGCTTGAGTTGGTATTCAGGGGAGACCTGCTCACTGTAGTCCTGAAGATACATTTGTGTCTGAAGATCTGCGGGAGCATAGCGCTGCTTGAGAAGTAAAGGCAAAGGAATACGGCGTGCGCTTTGTAAGTGCAACAACAGCATCGGCAGCTCTGTTTTGGCTCATACATTGCCAAGGTTAGCATACTGACTCACCTGAGGTGAATACACTGCTAGAAGCTAAACGGTAGCAGACAAAGAACATCTGTATGTGTACTACCCAGGGTTGCGTTCCAAATGGCACTACTTTTTTTGACCGGGGCCCATAGGGAATGAAGGTGCCATTCAGAACGCAGGAGAATACCAGGGTGGATAAAGATCAAGGTGGAATAAAAAGTACATCTCCGCTTCTTTTTTTAAATCCTCTTAGATATTGTTCATTTAACATTTATCAGACACTCTTCTCCAGAGAGACTTATACAGGAGCTATTAGGGTTAAGTGCCTTGCTCAAGGGCACATCGACAGCTTTTCACCTAGTCGGCTAGGGAATTCGAACCAGCGACCTTTCGGTTACTGGCCTAAAGCTCTTAACCCGCTAGGCTACCTGCCACCTGAGATGTGTGTGTGTGTGTGTGTGTGTGTATATATATATATCTAACTGACAAGTGTCTATTAGACCGAAGCAGAAGACCACGGACAAAGCCACAAGCCTGAGATTAAAAGACAGACACATCTTTTAGTCTTAATAGACCATCAGCTTAGCTGGCTTCTCTGTTTACCTAATAACCCCCAGTCTCTTACTTAGTTATGGAGGCCAATTTAAGGTTCCTCCTTGTTTCTCTTAGATCCTACCATTAGGTGTCTAGCCTTCGGGACAAGACGGTTGTATCAATTATTCATAAATAACGATGACGATAATCCACTGTTTGCAGCTCAGCGATCTCTGCTGCGCTCTGCGTTAGTTTTCATGTAATTACAGGGACATGAAGGAAACTGTCGGTGGGCAAAATCCACTGAGACTGACCGTAATGGTCCTCACTAAGGATGCATCCCAAATGGAACCCTGTACCCTATGTAGTGCACTACTTTTGACCGGAGCCCTATAGAGAGTAGGGTGTCATTTTGGACATACTCAAACTATTGATTTGGGAGTTGTTGTAGGGTCTGGTAATACACTGTCTCTTCCTCTTCTCTAATCTTCCTTTCGTTCGGTCTCTGTGAAACCATCCCCCTTCACACGGTATAGACTCTGGACACTGTCTTCTATTGTCTATTAAATGAGGTACCAGACTCGGGACACTCAGTCCTCTGTTGTCTATTAAATGAGGTACCAGACTCTGGGACACTCAGTCCTCTGTTGTCTATTAAATGAGGTACCAGACTCGGGACACTGTCTTCTGTTGTCTATTAAATGAGGTACCAGACTCAGGACTGTGTGTTTGTTTTACTCCAATGTGTAACTCTGTGTTGTTGTATGTGTCGAACTGCTTTGCTTTATCTTGGCCAGGTCGCAGATGTAAATGAGAACTTGAGAACTTGTTCTCAACTGGCCTCCCTGTATTATGACATCATATAGAACTACCTGGTTAAATAAAGGTGTATTATGACATCATATAGAACTACCTGGTTAAATAAAGGTGTATTATGACATCATATAGAACTACCTGGTTAAATAAAGGTGTATTATGACATCATATAGAACTACCTGGTTAAATAAAGGTGTATTATGACATCATATAGAACTACCTGGTTAAATAAAGGTGTATTATGACATCATATAGAACTACCTGGTTAAATAAAGGTGAAATGTATAAAAAGACACACAGTCCTCTGTTGTCTATTAAATTCCTTTTTGAACTCTCATTTAATATGCACGTCATCGGAGAGCCCGGTTGGTCTCATCACAGCTAGCAGCCACTCTTTTCCAATACATTATAGTGATGTTTAGTGTCCGCCACGGAGGCTATTATAACACTATAACAAGGCAGAGGGAGAGCTGGTCGTCGTCTTTCATTACTTATTGAACTCTCCCGGTATCACAAGGACTCATTAGAGACGGCGGGAGAGAGAGCGAGACAGAGGGAGCAGACGCATATGTCACTATTGGGAGGCTTCTGATGAGCCATTAGATAAAGCCCAGAGGAGTGTTGCCTGTGTTCTGTGTGGCCGTGTGTGCATGTACCAGAATGCTGCTGTTGGCGAGGAAATTGTCACCTTCACTGTTAAGGCAAGGTTTCAGCTTCTGCAAACAAAAATATAACCTAGCACTCTGTGTGTGTGTGTTCTATAATTTGTAAAGAAAATCCATCCTCTCGTTCCTGCCCTCAAACCAGCAGCGTGAGATATTCAGACTTTTTGGGTCCCAAATGGCACCCTATTCCCTATCTATATAGGGCACTACTTTTGACCAGGGCCCGTAGCGCCCTATATTTTTATATATATTATTTTTATTTTACCTTTATTTAACTAGTCAGCAAGTCAGTTAAGAACAAATTCTTATTTTCAATGACGGCCTAGGAACAGTGGGTTAACTGCCTTGTTCAGGGGCAGAACGACAGATTTTTACCTTGTCAGCTCGGGGGATTCGATCTTGCAACATTTCAGTAACTAGTCCTACGCTCTAACCACTAGGGCCTACCCTGCCGCCCCATATAGGCTACTGCTTTTGACCAGGGCCCATAGGGAATAGGGGTGCCATTTGGGAATATTTGAACGTGCCTACAGTAATAGAAGCAGCGATAAACACGTCCACTATGTTTTCCCGTTAGATGAACAACACAGACTCAAACTAAATGGAAACGTCAGGAACCTAAACCGACACCTCGACGCTCACAGGAACATGAGGCTTATTTTTCATACATTTATAAATATTTATAACCAGTCATCAATGAACCTGTAGTCTTGCCCTGGCGACCCATCCACAGGGCTCTGGCCAAATTTCTTTTCCACAACGGATTCTCCTCCTGCCCCCCATGTTGAAGTCACACAGACGACTTGTAGGATGGCAGATTCAGACGGGAATGTATGAAGCAAATTGATAGAGCAGCGGAATTCAATTCAAGGTGAGTTGTCAGGCCAACAGTAGCCAGCCAGCAAAGCAGACATGAAGCTACAGGAGCCCTCCTGCCCGGGCCACGTCCTGTATCAGGCCCTATCTGTTTCCCACTAATGCTTTAATGGACCAAGGACACCTTGGCCATGTCCAAAATGGCACTCTATTCCCTATATAGTGCACTAAAATCTTGTCCATGTTCTGTTATAATCTGCACCCGGCACAGCCAGAAGAGGACTGGCCACCCCTCACAGCCTGGTTCCTCTCTAGGTTTCTTCCTAGGTTTTGGTCTTTCTAGGGAGTTTTTCCCTAACCACCGTGCTTTTACACCTGCATTGCTTGCTGTTTGGGGTTTTAGGCTGGGTTTCTGTACAGCACTCTGTGACATCAGCTGATGTAAGGGGGGCTTTATAAATAAATTTGATTGAATTTGATTGATACTCTTGGCCAGGAACAATGCACTACTTATGGCATTATATAGGGAACAGGGTGCCTTTTCAGACGCAGACATTGTGACAAATAGAGAGTAAATGAACCAGGACTGGGAAGTTACATGGCTTAGGGCGTGGCAAGACTTCCTGTCAGGCAGTTGCTGTAGCTACCAATTACCTGGAACAGCTCAGGGCGGGGCTGACTTCCTATCAGGCAGTTACTGAAGCTACCTATTACCTGGAACAGGGGTCTTCAGATGTGATACTTCTAAGAGGTTTGATCCAGTAATATGCTCTCGCTCTATCTCTGTTCCCCACCTCCCTTTCTCCCCCTCATCTCTCTCGCTCTCTCACTCCCTCTGTTCCCCACCTCCCTTTCTCCCCCTCATATCTCTCTGTTTCTCTCTCTGTTTCTCTTTCTTACATTCAGCCTGTATAGTGGATCATTTGCATCCATCTGTGTATGAAGTCTTTACATGTGAAAAGAGAGATGCCCGAGGCCAGGGCTTTGTGGTCTGAATTATAATTGGGCTCTTCCATGCTGTTCTGGTCTGTCCAGAAGGATCGTCGGACTCTTCCATGCTGTTCTGGTCTGTCCAGAAGGGTCGTCGGTCTCTTCCATGCTGTTCTGGTCTGTCCAGAAGGATCGTCGGACTCTTCCATGCTGTTCTGGTCTGTCCAGGAGGATCGTCGGACTCTTCCATGCTGTTCTGGTCTGTCCAGAAGGATCGTCGGTCTCTTCTGGTCTGTCCAGAAGGACCATGATTGCTTCGGACCATTGACACAATTTGGTCCTTGACATGATTACTGTACATGCGTGTAGCTAGCGTGTAGCCTCAGCTAGTGTATATAAATGGGTTCGTATGACGTGTGTGTGCGCGTGCTGGAGTGACACGGCCGTGCTATGCATCATTACGTAGCGTTGTGTTTATAGTCCCTATGTTCTAATGAACCGCTTCCTGTCAGACAGCTTTACATCCACGTCTCCTAAACGGCTCCAAGAAAAAGGCTTGAGATGTAGTTTCTCGGTATAACAAAAATCCCAATTATTTACTCACGAAATGTCCATGTTTGTCATGCAGTTCCTTTGAGGGTGAGTGACCCAGTCAGCTCGTTTCCAGGTAAGTATAGACAGATTCCAGTTTTAAAACAAACTCAAAAAGGAAAATAAAATTATGCAAAGTAAAACGAGGAAATGCATAGTAAATCCAAAAGTATTAACATTGCGATACGGTTTAACACGGCTCCTCCCACCTGTCCTTTCTCCAGCAGGCTCCTCCCACCTGTCCTTTCTCCAGCAGGCTCCTCCCACCTGTCCTTTCTCCAGCAGGCTCCTCCCACCTGTCCTTTCTCCAGCAGGCTCCTCCCACCTGTCCTTTCTCCAGCAGGCTCCTCCCACCTGTCCTTTCTCCAGCAGGCTCCTCCCACCTGTCCTTTCTCCAGCAGGCTCCTCCCACCTGTCCTTTCTCCAGCAGGCTCCTCCCACCTGTCCTTTCTCCAGCAGGCTCCTCCCACCTGTCCTTTCTCCAGCAGGCTCCTCCCACCTGTCCTTTCTCCAGCAGGCTCCTCCCACCTGTCCTTTCTCCAGCAGGCTCCTCCCACCTGTCCTTTCTCCAGCAGGCTCCTCCCACCTGTCCTTTCTCCAGCAGGCTCCTCCCACCTGTCCTTTCTCCAGCAGGCTCCTCCCACCTGTCCTTTCTCCAGCAGGCTCCTCCCACCTGTCCTTTCTCCAGCAGGCTCCTCCCACCTGTCCTTTCTCCAGCAGGCTCCTCCCACCTGTCCTTCTCTCCAGCAGGCTCCTCCCACCTGTCCTTCTCTCCAGCAGGCTCCTAGTAGCTGTTCAATTTGAATCCACTGACACATTCTTAGATTTAACCCCTTAAACACAAATTCTAATGTGAACCAACAATTTGGGGTCATTATAGAAAATATTCCACATGAATAATAGTTTCCTTTCAGTTTCTATTCACAATTAATAAACCAAAATAACTTCTTTACAGATTTTCTTTTACGTACAACAATGGCTCTATAAATGATTTTTTATGTATTTTTTTAAAGTCATAAGTTATTCTTATTTACGATGACAGCCTACTTGTAAAGCCCCCCCTGGCCAAACCCTCCCCTAACCCGGACGACGCCGCTGCTCTATGGGACTCCCAATCACACCCGTTTGTGATACAGCCTGGGATCGAACCCAGGTCTGTAATGACGCCTCTAGCACTTAGACGGCTCCGCCACTCGAAAGGCCATGATCACATTGGTCACACACACTGAATGACGTACACAATATCTTACCATAGATTTACATATAGGATATCCATGTATACTACACTGTCAACTGGTGACTTGCATGCATTAACTCATCGTGTGTGTGTGCGCCAAACTGTTAGGACTTAAATATTGTTCTGAGGCAGTGTAGTATGTTAGGAGTCAGGGCCATTTCTGATTACAGCATCCTCAGGTGCATAACCCAGCTCCTAACCAGTGATTCTAAAGATGGCGCCAACAGACATGGAAGCTCTGCTTCTAGCTCCTAAGACATGACAGACCCGGAGGCTCTGCTTCTAGCTCCTAAAACATGACAGGCATGGAAGCTCTGCTTCTAGCTCCTAAAACATGACAGGCATGGCAGCTCTGCTTCTAGCTCCTAAGACATGACAGACATGGCAGCTCTGCTTCTAGCTCCTAAGACATGACAGACATGGCAGCTCTGCTTCTAGCTCCTAAGACATGACAGACATGGAGGCTCTGCTTCTAGCTCCTAAGACATGACAGACATGGAGGCTCTGCTTCTAGCTCCTAAGACATGAGACATGGAAGCTCTGCTTCTAGCTCCTAAAACATGACAGGCATGGAAGCTCTGCTTCTAGCTCCTAAAACATGACAGACATGGCAGCTCTGCTTCTAGCTCCTAAAACATGACAGACATGGCAGCTCTGCTTCTAGCTCCTAAGACATGACAGACATGGCAGCTCTGCTTCTAGCTCCTAAAACATGACAGGCATGGAAGCTCTGCTTCTAGCTCCTAAGACATGACAGACATGGCGGCTCTGCTTCTAGCTCCTAAGACATGACAGACATGGCGGCTCTGCTTCTAGCTCCTAAGACATGACAGACATGGCGGCTCTGCTTCTAGCTCCTAAGACATGACAGACATGGCGGCTCTGCTTCTAGCTCCTAAAACATGACAGACATGGCAGCTCTGCTTCTAGCTCCTAAGCAACTTTTTGGCTATAGTCACAGCTATGTATATTCTCCCTCAAGCCGATACCACAACGTGCCCTCAAGGAACTACACTGGACTTTATGCAAACTGTAAACCACATATTCTAAGGCTGCATTTATTGTAGCTGGGTATTTTAACAAAAGCAAATTTGAGGAAAAACGCTACCGAGTTTCTACCAACACATTGACACACTGCTATTCTCTCTTCCGGGATGCCTACAAGGCCCTCCCCTGCCCTCCCTTCGGCAAGCAGATCATGACTCCATTTTGCTCCTCCCTTCCTATAGGCAGAAACTCAAAACAGGAAGTACCCGTGCTAAGGTCTATTCAACGCTGGTCTGACCAATCGGAATCCATGCTTCAAGATTGCTTTGATCACGCGGACTGGGATATGCTCCGGGTTTCCTCTGAGAATAACATTGATGTATACACGGACACGGTGACTGAGTTCATCAGGAAGTGTATAGAGGATGTTGTTCCCACTGTGACTATTAAAACCTACCCAAACCACAAACCGTGGATAGATGCCAGCATTCGCACTAAACTGGGAATATGGCAGAATACAAACAGTGTAGTTATTCAATCCGTAAGGCAATCAAACAGGCAAAATGTCAATACAGAGACAGTGGAGTTGAAATTCAGACACAAGATGAATGTGGCAGGGACTACTGACAATCACAGATTACAAATGGAAAAACGTCAGACGTCTTGCTCCCAGACAAGCTAAACCCCTTCTTTGACAGTTTTGAGGTTAACACAGTGCCATCGACGTGGCCCGCTCACAAGGACTGTGGGATCTACTTCTCAGTGGCTTACGTAAGACATTTCAGCAGCACGAAGCAACAAGAAGCAACAGGAATCGTTTATACCTCTGGTGCTGCGTCCCAAATGGCCCTCTGTTACTTATTTAGTGCACTACCCTTGGTCAAAAGAAGTGCACTATATAGGGAAAACAGTGCCATTTGAGATGTAGCATACCTGAGACAGGGACAAGGACGGGGTGGGTGTTGAGGTGCATTAAATGAAGCACCTTATTTGTCCTTTTTGGGCCCAACAACCATGCCCCATCCATCAGGCCTGTCCCATCCCGCTGTCGTTGTTTTCAGCATCACGCCTCCCGTGGAATGACCTGTGAGCTTTTTACATTCATATGCTGTTATCGGCAGCTTGACTGTAATGTTGTGAATACTAGAGCTTGTGTGTGTGTGTGTGTGTGGAGGCTGCTGTGGCCTCAAACCCTTCTTGGTAATGAGACTGATCCATTCTGCTATCATCAGTCTGACCAAGACGTAACCCACCTCCCCAATCAGGGCTGACACACACACACTCACTCTCTGCAGGGAGAAGGCTAATGCTGTTTCTCAGGAAATATGCTGTGAGCAATTTCTACACAAAAGACCAAACCGCGGTCGTCGGGAGGATTAGGGTGAATCTGATTGGTTGGAACTAGGCAGTAGCAGGAAAATGGAAAATGCGGTAAGGCTCCTTCTCAAGGTAAAGCAGGGTAGAGGAGGGGATGGGGGGTGGAGGAGGAGGAGGAGGAGGAGATGGAGGAGAGGTGGGGATGGAGGAGGAGAGGTGGGGATGGAGGGGGCATGGGGGGTGGAGGAGGTCTTGGACCCAACACACACCACGGTGGGGATGATGTCAACACCACGGTGGGGATGATGTCAACACCACGGTGGGGGTAATGTCGTCAACACCACGGTGGGGATGATGCATTGGAGGGGTTCAATATGTGACCCATACGAATGTGTTCCGTAGATCTCTTATACAGTAGTTGCCAACGGTTCCTGTGTCGGGTGCTATTTTTGCCGAATAATGCAATAATTCAGTTCCATCTAAATAAATACATGGCTCTTGGATATTGGTTTTAATAAATTGTCTTCCATTGAGTGTGTACTCTGCTCACCGATCTTTACTGTTTCCATACCTGACTGATGTCTCAGAAGGTCCATGGCCTCTATGCCTCCACAATGTCCGTGGTCTCAGTGATGACCTCCACAATGTCCGTGGTCTCAGTGATGACCTCCACAATGTCCGTGGTCTCAGTGATGACCTCCACAATGTCCGTGGTCTCAGTGATGACCTCCACAATGTCCGTGGTCTCAGTGATGACCTCCACAATGTCCGTGGTCTCAGTGATGACCTCCACAATGTCCGTGGTCTCAGTGATGACCTCCACAATGTCCGTGGTCTCAGTGATGACCTCCACAATGTCCGTGGTCTCAGTGATGATCTCCACAATGTCCGTGGTCTCAGCGATGACCTTCACACAATGTCCGTGGTCTCAGTGATGACCTCCACAATGTCCATGGCCTATGCTGCACACATTACATTCATTACACAATGAGGCTCTACACAGCAGGCCAGCCACCAGCTAGCTCTGCCATGTTAAGTTTCTATGGCAACGTGCCCTTGCTGAGGCAGCACAGAGAGAGACTTAGAGCCCACTTCAGGAGCACTCTCAGATCCTTGAGCCTCCCCAGGATACAGGATAGAATCAGCACGTTCTAATACCTCCTCGCCACGGTAACCGAGGGAGGAAGAGTACAGGATGTGTCCTAATATCTCCTTTCTCCTGAAGTGTACACTCGTTAACTACTTCTTACAAATCTGAAAGAATTTGATTGATTGGTGGAGGCATGGGCTAGCTGAGCTAGCATATTTCTTATACCAGTCGTTTTCTTTCAAATGCAGACTTCGGGAGGATGGAGAAGTAATTGGGGCATAGCCAGAGTCTCTACATAATCATGATGTCCTATATTTTGTTTTATCTAAAGTTCTCAGTGGATATAACCCACTTCAGTATCTTGCGTGTCTGACTTGGGTTCAAACCTGGGTCTCCTGTGTGCTAGACTGTGCTAGCCCGCTGAGCTAAAGCCCAGGTATTAACTTGGGGGAGCCTACACAAGTCTTCAGGCCTCGGTCGAGGCGACTTGTCATGTGAGCGTGGATCACCTTGACCGAATCACCTCAATTACACTTACACTGTCCAGTCCTCCCAAGTTGTTGAAGTAGTTTTGATATTGCAGTGCTTTAAAAGGACCTTGGTTCTCGTTCTTTCTTTTCCTGTGTTTATTCTGAGTATTGGTTTGCTATGTTGGACGGAGGAGGGAGTCACGTTGTGTGTGTGTGTGTGTGTGTCTCTCAAATAGCACCCTATTCCCTATATAGTGCACTACTTTTGACCAGGACCCTATGAGCCGTGGTCAAACGTAGTGCACTAAATAGGAAACAGTGTGCCGTTTGGGACGTGAGACGTTAGAAGGAGAGGCCACAAAGCGCGTTAGAGTATCGCTGATCTCATTCTCAGGAGTAGGAACTCAATTCCCTCGCTTGGTGTTTGTTTACCCAAGTGTTACATGAAATCCTATCAGACTGAGACACAGTGAGACGGTGCCTGGCCATACTAAACACTTAGCCAGTGGCCATGCGCTCTGATAGAGATCAGGCCTCCATCCCAAATAGCACCCTATTCCCTATTTGGCACACTAGTTTTGACCAGATCCCTATGGTCCCTGGTCAAAAGTAGTGCACTAAATAGGGAATAGGGTGCCATTTTGGGACGCAGACCAGGAGGAGTGCTCAGTTACCTACTGTAAGACATTGATTTACTCAGCCAGAAAGAGAGCCAGAGATAACTGGACACTGTGGCCCCCTGTGTGTGTGTGTGTGTGTGTGTGCGCACCTCCGTGCACGCATGCATCTAGCACACACACACACCTGTGCCTTAGCATCAACATCAGATGGGAATGAACTGTAGCGCTATAGAACAAACCTCCTGGGTCTCACCAGACCCACCAGCAACATCACATGTTTCAATGGTTTAATACATCTTGTTTTCCTGACCTTGCTCGTGTGTGTGTGTGTGTGTGTGTGTGTGTGTGTGTGTGTGTGTGTCAGCTGGGAGGTGCTGAGGTTCCTGCTGTCTAACCTGCGTTGGTGGATGGAGGAGTATTGTTTCGATGGCTTCAGGTTCGATGGGGTGACGTCCATGATGTACCATCATCATGGTATTGGTAAGGGCTAGGAATTCATATTTTCCAGAAAATATGAAAATGTTTCCCTCCAAAGGATCATCATTTCATATGCTTTACACTAGCAGCAGTGTAGTGTTTTATGTTGTTGTTAAGAGAATAAGAAACACACACTGATATTGCTCGTATATATCACTTTGTTTATTCAAGCTTATACGTCGGCCTCTTGGCCTTCATCAGAGCTTTTTTTTTTTTAAAAAAAGAGAGGCTGACACAACTTGAATTAACATGCCCGAGCAGCATTCTCAGGTACCTGCAACATCATGGCTGTTGTGCTAGTGCTTTTTTTGTTTGTTTTTAAATGTGTTTTATTGTTATATTCACTATGTACAGAGCGTACACACTCTTTCATACAAAGTACACTAACAACAGTAGAGTTTTTGGTTATGGTTTACGTTTACGTTGTCTTATGTATTCAGCGTGGGCTATGGTTATATATTGGTTATATATTCAGTGTGGGCTATGGTTATATATTCAGTGTGGGATATGGTTAAATATTGGTTATGTATTCAGTGTAGGTTATGGTTATATATTCAGTGTGGGCTATGATTATATATTGGTTATATATTCAGTGTGGGCTATGGTTATATATTGGTTATATATTCAGTGTGGGCTATGGTTATATATTGGTTATGTATTCAGTGTGGGTTATGGTTATATATTCAGTGTGGGATATGGTTAAATATTGGTTATGTATTCAGTGTGGGTTATGGTTATATATTGGTTATGTATTCAGTGTGGGTTATGGTTATATATTGGTCATGTATTCAGTGTGGGTTATGGTTATATATTCAGTGTGGGCTATGGTTATATATTGGTTATGTATTCAGTGTGGGTTATGGCTATATATTGGTTATGCATTCAGTGTGGGTTATGGTTATATATTGGTTATGTATCAGTGTGGATTATGGTTATATATTGGTTATGTATCAGTGTGGGTTATGGTTATGTATTTAGTGTGGGTTATGGTTATATGTTGGTTATGTATTCAGTGTGGTTTATGGTTATATATTGGTTATATATTCAGTGTGGGTTATGTATTCAGTGTGGGTTATGGCTATATATTGGTTATTTATTCAGTGTGGGTTATGGCTATATATTGGTTATGCATTCAGTGTGGGTTATGGTTATATATTGGTTATGTATCAGTGTGGGTTATGGTTATGTATTTAGTGTGGGTTATGGTTATATGTTGGTTATGTATTCAGTGTGGGTTATGGTTATATATTGGTTATATATTCAGTGTGGGCTATGGTTATATATTGGTTATGTATTCAGTGTGGGTGTTGTACCTCTGTCCTCAGGTAGTATGTTTTCAGGAGACTACTCTGAGTACTAGCTCTTACCCCTTTTAACCCCTACACCCTAGCTCTTAGCTTCCTACACCCTAGCTCCCTAACCCTTACACCCTAGCTCCCTATGTGATAGCCTTGCTCTTTCTCTGTCCTCAGGCAATATGTTTTCTGGAGACTACTCTGAGTACTTTGGTCTTCAGGTGGATGAGGACTCCCTTGTCTATCTGATGACAGCTAATCATGTCCTGCACACCCTGTATCCTGACTGCATCACCATCGCTGAGGTAACAGTGGTCCTTTGGCCCTAGGCCCCCATAGGCACTTCAACATTTACCAAAATATTTTGATATGTAAATGCAGTATGATGTCCTGAATGTCATGGCAACAATAGTGAGAGGAATTAGTAGTACTAAATCACATCCAGATCTCGGTCTAGGATATAGCTTCAGTCCACCCCATAGTGAACAACACTGGCTCTGTATGACTCTACTAAACAGACAAACACACTGGAGGAGTCCTGACTCTACTAAACAGACAAACACACTGGAGGAGTCCTGACTCTACGTCCAAACACACTGGAGGAGTCCTGACTCTACGTCCAAACACACTGGAGGAGTCCTGACTCTACGTCCAAACACAATACATTCAATTAGTTGTGGATGACACACCCCCTGGTCATGATTAATAAAAGCTCTTATTATTGTCTTAGATCATCTCTGTAATTAAGGAATAATGCCGTCAGTAAAGGGAAGCCGCTGCTTTGTTTGGCTCTAATTCATTCAATTTAAACAGGCTTTTTCAAGGACCCTCTGTGTTGCTGCTGTAATAGTCTCAGTATTTTGAAGTTTTATTAGTCGTATGTACCGCATATATCGTCTAACAGAGCGTGTGCAGGTTCCTTCTCGACAATGCAACAACAATAAGATCTAGTAAAACATTTGAATTAATAGGAACATAAAGTAAAGGTCTCAGTAGAATATAAACATTTTAGCATCAGTATAATACAGGAAGGCACAATTTGTAATCCAATGTTTACACACGTATCAGTGAAGGTTTTGATTGAGTGGCAAGTGTATAAATTGAGCAGTACAATAAGAGTCTGGTAGCAGCAGTTGTGGTGTGTGTGTGTGTGTGTTGGTTTGTGTATGTGTTCTAAGGTGTGGAGAATCAGAACAGGCGGTCAGTCCAGTTCAGGTGTTAAGCAGTCTGATGGCTTTACATTTACATTTTAGTCATTTAGCAGACACTCTTATCCAGGCTTGTTCATATAAACTGTCTCTGAGCCTGTTGGTATGAGCCATCATGCTCCGATACTGTCTGCCCGACGGTAAGGGAGAGAAGAGCTCGTGGCTGGGCCTTGATGATGCTGCGGGCCTTCCTCAGGCACCGTTTCCAGTAGATGTCCTGGATGTCTTCACCACCCGTTGGTGGGCCTTGCGGTCGTGGACGGATCAATTCCCGTACCAGGCCATGTTGCAACCCGGGCAGGAAGCTCTCGATGGTGCAGAGGTAGTATTTGGATATATGTAGTATATGTGTTGCTCATGGAGTGGTCTCAGTATGTGTTGGAGTAGTATAAGTTTGTGTTGCTCCTGGAGTAGTCTCAGTATGTGTTGGAGTAGTCTCAGTATGTGTTGGAGTAGTCTCAGTATGTGTTGGAGTAGTCTCAGTATATTTTGGAGTAGTATCAGTATGGGTTGGAGTAGTATCAGTATATATTGGAGTAGTAACAGTATGCGTTGGAGTAGTCTCAGTATGTGTTGCTCATGGAGTAGTATCAGTATGTGTTGGAGTAGTCTCAGTATGTGCTGCTCATGGAGTACTCTCTGTATGTGTTGGAGTAGTCTCTGTATGTGTTGCTCATGGAGTAGTATCAGTATGTGTTGCTCATGGTGTAGTCTCAGTACAGGGAGGGAAAAAAGTATTTGATCCCTTGCTGATTTTGTACATTTGCCCACTGACAAAGAAATGATCAGTCTATAATTTTAATGGTAGGTTAATTTGAACAGTGAGAGACCTAACATTGGTTCGCAAACCTAACTCTAACTTCCTTCGTACTGGACACAGAGACATACAAATGGTATCCACAAGTTAGTCTGTCTCTGGGGGTAAATACATAAAGGGTTTCAATTGCCAACATTGCAAAGTATCCCTTTTAAAGCCTACTGCTCTTGGAGTCATAAAAACAATTGATGTTATTTGGGAGGTCACGATTCGGCTCATGGAACAATTCTATGCGGGTGGGTTGGGTTGAGGAGAAAAATCTTTCCTGATTTCAGGTATCGGGTAGGGCACGAAATTGATGTGGTCGACGCGGGGCAGACGCGGCTCCAGAAAACAGACCGATGCAGGACCCAAGGGCGCACAGATACACACACACACACACACACACACACACACACACACTTAACTGTTTCTCGTTGTGTCTCCTCTAGGACGTATCAGGGATGCCAGCTTAACTGTTTCTCGTTGTGTCTCCTATAGGACGTATCAGGGATGCCAGCTTAACTGTTTCTCGTTGTGTCTCCTATAGGACGTATCAGGGATGCCAGCTGTGTGCCGGTCCGTGGCAGAGGGAGGGTTGGGCTTCGACTACCGTCTGGCCATGGCCATACCAGATAAATGGATCCAGGTGAGAATCTCTCTACTCCCCATCTGATAATGTATTAACACACCCTCCTATTCTCATACGTGACTGACTAGGTTTGAACCTGCGAACCACAAAAACTGTCTTAAACTGGGTTTAAACAATAGTCCAGCTCCGACAGCTGAGTTTTTCGCCTGCAGTTTGAAAGCGTGTGCGATTCTCGTAAAGAAATGCATCCACCACACAGTCCGATTGCCCCAAACTCTAATTTGCCTAGAAGTGACGGTACTTAGTGTGTGTTATAGCCTAGGCATTATCCTCGTGAACTCGTATCTAATCACTTGAGCGTTTACCCTCTGTTTACGTCTGCTTCCGTTCCTGGTTTGTAATGAACTAATTAGGGGTTCAAGCAGTAAAACCATATTATGTTTCTTCCGGTTCATCATTATTGTTATTATACCGGTTCTTCCTGTGAGGTAAATTAACATGCACATTCCCGTGAGATGTTAAGGCAGAGGAAGGTGCAGCTTGACATGACGCTAAAGGCCCATAGTCCACTCCCTCTAATGCAATGCCATGCCAATTGTTCACAAAGGTGGTTATTGGCATGTCCTGAATTTCAGTGCATACTGTAGGTCCCTCTCCTCACAAGGAACACATTTGCCTCAAGGACCCATAAGGTCTGCCATGATGGATTTTTCCACCATTTTTGGATTTTGTGAAAAACACCACTGGGCCGATTTGGATGATCCTTGACCTATGGAATCTATGGACGAAGGTCTCTCAACGCAATACTTTCCAGACTAGTATGTTGAACAACGTGGTCTGGCACATTAATGCATATAAATCATACACAGATATTAGTTTGACAGCGTTGATGGAAACAGGAAATCCCGGTACAATTTCATAAATGTCGACAAACAATTTGTTAGTTCGACATTGTGGGATCTTTTTGTGTCGATGAAATTAATAACTGCAAGAAATGGCAATAGAAACACCTTTTTATGCGCAAATATTGATACAATAGCCATCATATTGAAGTAAAATTGGAGTTACGCGATGATATGATTTGTTGTACTACTATGACGTGGGAAAGCTTTAAGAGTTTATAGGCAGATACTTTTGTATATATAGTGTATGTGGACACCTCTTCAAATGAGTGGATTCGGCTATTTTAGCCACACCCTTTGCTGACCGGTGTATAAAATTAAGAACACAGCCATGCCACAGCCAATCTCCATAGACAAACATTGGCAGTAGAATGCCACCTTTCCAACAAGTCAGTTTGTCAAATTTCTGCCCTGCTAAAGCTGCACCGGTCACACTTCACCATCTGGCAGTCTGACGGACGGATCGTGGTTTGGCAGATACCAGGAGAACACTACCTGCCCCAATGCATAGTGCCAACTGTAAAGTTTGGTGGAGGAGGAATAATGGTCTGGAGCTGTTTTTCATAGTTTGGGGTAGACCCTTTAGTTCCAGTGAAGGGAAATCTTAATGCTACAGCATAGAATGATATTCTAGACAATTCTGTGCTTCCAACTTTGTAGCAACAGTTTGGGGAAGGCCCTTTCCTGTTTCAGCATGACAATGCCCCCTGTGCACAACGTGAGGTCCATACTGAAATCGTTTGTCAAGATCGGTGTGGAAGAACCTGACTGGCCTGCGCAGAGCCCTAACCTCAACCCCATCGAACACCTTTGGGATGAATTGGAACGCAGACTGCGAGCCAGGCCTAATCGCCCAACATCACTGCCCCACCTCACTAATGCTCTTGTGGCTGAATGGAAGCAAGTCCCCGAAGTAATGTTCCAGCATTTAGTGGAAAGCCTTCCCAGAAGAGTGGAGGCTGTTCTAGCAGCAAATGGGGGGACCAACTCGACAAGTATGTGTCCACATACGTTTGGTCATGTAGTGTAAAATAAGTTCTAATGATCTTCACGGTGATGGACGGTGATGAGCTTCACGGTGATGGACGGTGATGAGCTTCACGGTGATGGACGGTGATGAGCTTCACGGTGATGGACGGTGATGAGCTTCACGGTGATGGACGGTGATGAGCTTCACGGTGATGGACGGTGATGAGCTTCACGGTGATGGACGGTGATGAGCTTCCCGGTGATGGACGGTGATGAGCTTCCCGGTGATGAGCTTCCCGGTGATGAGCTTCCCGGTGATGAGCTTCCCGGTGATGAGCTTCACGGTGATGGACGGTGATGAGCTTCACGGTGATGGACGGTGATGAGCTTCCCGGTGATGGACGGTGATGAGCTTGGTATTATGGTATTATTTGAATGCTGTCGACATGATGACCGATGCTTGGCTGCCAGTTATAAAATATGAATTATATTGATCTTATCCATATCCCATCATATAACCCACCCTGCCCACTGAACTGTTGTCTAGAGAGCGTGAGCCAAAAGCAGATTGGGCAAGTTTGTGATTTATCACAACAGTTTGTGTGACAAAACCAGTCACAAAGTTAAAAATGCGATGGAAACCCGTTTAACTTGTATTTTTTTATTGGGTACAGGGGAACTTAACCACAAAAGTGTTTTTAATGTGCACTATGTCATCACACACAGCCTTTTATCTGCATCAAGTCTGTTTGATGGAAACACCTTTGGTGGGAAAGATTTTAGAATATTCCCATAAATCTATTGCCAATTGGAGGGAGGGAGGGAGGGAGGGAGAGGCTATTTTTAGACTGCGTACAGTTGCGTTGCTTTTTTGAATTGCCTTGTTGTCAAGAGTTAAACATACAGTGTTGTTCGATAACAATGCCAGGAAGCTGTTTGATGCTTATGTACTAGTTCATTTTCCTCCAAACCGATTCTAAGCCCGGTGTAGGTTACCCGTGCATGCATATTTATGACAGAATGCGCATACTTCCCAAATGGCACCCTACTGGCAGGTTGACTTTTATTGTCATGAATCTTGCCCTGTAGATAGAACTGAGCGATATCTGCTTAGTAGGCCAGCTGAAAAGTCAAAAATTGTGTTTTGGAAAAATTTATTAAAATAAATTATGAGCTTTTGGATTTTAATTTTAAGGCTAGGGTTAGTCGTTAGGCTTAGCAGTGTGATTTAAGGTTAGGTTTAAAATCTGATTTTGTAACTGTGCCAGATAGTGACCATTCTGCAGAGCTGCCTTCAGAGCAAGGGATCAGCTGCCCTACTCCTTATATAGAGACCTAGAGGCACGGGCCAACAGACCTAGAGGCACGGGCCAACAGACCTAGAGGCACGGGCCAACAGACCTAGAGGCACGGGCCAACAGACCTAGAGGCACGGGCCAACAGACCTAGAGGCACGGGCCAACAGACCTAGAGGCACGGGCCAACAGACCTAGAGGCACAGGTCAACAGTAGTCCACCTTTAAGAGAATATGGTTCCATTTGGGACAGTTTCCTAATCACCAGTTAAGAGATGAAGTCAACATACTCTGTATCTTAAATAATGTTAGATGGATAGATAGATGGATAGATAGATAGATAGATAGATAGATAGATAGATAGATAGATAGATAGATGAATATATATATATCTATCTCACATCACTTGCAGTTGACATCAGTTTTCAAACAAATTAACAGCTGCTGAAGAAAAAAACATGTCTTTCGGGAAATCAATTTGGCAAATTCACTGTTGATGTTTGAACAGTAAGGGTGAGGTGAGTTGTATACTGAACAAACATACAACAATTTAAAATGTTCATAGAAGAAAACCAGTCAATTGAAATACGTTCATTCATTTTATAGATTTCACATGACTGTGCAGGTGCGTAGCCATGGGTGGGCTAGGGAGGACATAGGCCCACCCACTTGGGAGCCAGGCCCACCCAATCAGAAATAGTTTTTCCCCACAAAAGGGCTTTATTACAGACAGAAATACTCCTCAGCACCACCCCCAGACAATCCCGCAGGTGTAAAAGCGTCCAGGGCTGGCGTGGTTACACGTGGTCTGCAGTTGTGAGGCTGGTTGGATGTACTGACAATATCTCTAAAATGACATTGGAGGCGGCTAATGGTAGAGATATTAACATAACATGTTCTGTCAACAGTTCTGTTGGACCTTCCTGCAGTCAGCATGCAAATTGTATGCTCCCTCAACTTGAAACATCTGTGGCATTTAGAGTGACCTTTCATTGTCCCCAGCACAAGGTGCACCTGTGTAATGATCATGCTCTTTAATAAGATTCTTGATATGCCACACCTGTCAGGTGAAAGGAGTATCTTGTCGAATGAGAAATGCTTAAAAACAGACATCAACAACTATATGCAAAAATGTATTGACAAATAAGCTTTAGTGCGTATAAAACATTTCTGGGATCTTTTATTCCAGCTCATGAAAAATGGGGCCAACACGTTAAATGTTGCATTTATATTTTTGTTCAGAATATGTATTCAGAGCGGGAGCTGAGCATCTGTAAAAAATAAAAATTGGCCATGAGGTGTCCAAGGATGGTGGATGAAAGAATTAAATGTAGTAGAAGTCGTGGAAATATTTTTTTTATTAATTCATACTAATTTTCAACATGAACCGAGACATTTGTGAGTCACTAAACCATTGTAATTCCACTTATGTACAGCTTTCATGCTGTGAAAGTTAATGAATTAATCAAGTAGGATATAGAAAGTGTATCGGGCTTCTGCTCTTGGTGTGATAAGTGAAGGTGGTTATTATTGAGATGAGAGCAGAGCTACTTTACTGTATGTGCTGCGAGCTGTGAATGTTACATTAATGAAGGTCTTTGTACGTCTCAGTCAGGGCGCTTTATTTTCTACTATTGCTCTTAATTGCACTCCAGTAGGAATGGAAATGTCAAGGTCCCCTGAGAGTGAGAGAGAGAGAGAGTGAGGGAAAGTCCCCCCCCCCCTCGCCGCCGCCTCTCCTCCTGTCCTTGGCTCCAGGATGAAAAGCTGAATGAGACAGAAGGCATGTAATGGTTGTTGGATAAGAGAAACAGCACTGTTCATTTCATTAAAAAAAGTCTCTGTGTTCCAAATGACACACTCTTCCGTATAAAGTGCACTACTTTTGACCAGAGCTCATAGAGCCCTGGTAAACAGTAGTGCGCTATATAGGAAAAAGTTAGCAATTAGGAATGCACTACAACCATTTCGCTACACTCGACTTAACATCTGCTAACCATGTGTATGTGACAAATACGATTTGATTAGATTAATTAATTATGAAAACTGTCAAAGCAGTGTGACTGTAAATGAAAGGTGCACGTTCCCTCAGATGAAAGGTGCACGTTCCCTCAGAGTGCACGTGAACGTGCACGTTCCCTCAGTGCACGTGCACGTTCCCTCAGTGCACGTGCACGTTCCCTCAGTGCACGTGCACGTTCCCTCAGTGCACGTGCACGTTCCCTCAGAGTGCACGTGCACGTTCCCTCAGAGTGCACGTGCACGTTCCCTCAGAGTGCACGTGCACGTTCCCTCAGAGTGCACGTGCACGTTCCCTCAGAGTGGACGTTCTGTCAGATGAAAGGTGTACGTTCCCTCAGAGTGCACATGAAAGGTGCACGTTCCCTCAGTGCACGTGCACGTTCCCTCAGAGTGCACGTTCCGTCAGATGAAAGGTGCACGTGGCTTAAGGACAACAAAGTCAAGGTATTGGAATGTCCATCACAAAGCCCTGACCTCAATCCCATAGAAAATGTGTGGGCATAACTGAAAAGGCGTGTGCGAGCAAAGAGGCCTACAAACCTGACTCAGTTACACCAGCTCTGTCAGGAGGAATGGGCCAGAATTCACCCAACTTATTGTGGGAAGCTTGTGGAAGGCTACCCAAAACGCTTGACCCAAGTTAAACAATTTAAAGGCAAGGCAATGCTACCAAATACTAATTGAGTGTATGTAAACTTCTGACCCACTGGGAATGTGATGAAAGAAATAAAAGCTGAAATAAATCATTCTCTCTACTATTATTCTGACATTTCACATTCTTAAAATAAAGTGGTGATCCTAACTGACCTCTAAGACAGGGAATTTTTACTAGGATTAAATGTCAGGAATTGTGAAAAACTTGAGTTTAAATGTATTTGGCTAAGGTGTATGTAAACTTCAGACTTGAACTGTACCACCACCTGCAGCGATGGAGTCTTAAACCAAATTGTTTCTTTCATTTGTTGTAGCCACTACATGGTCGTCATGTAGCTTTAATCCATGTACAACTAATACATCTGAAGGTGAAGACAATGCTCTGATCATTGACTGATCGATCCCAACCCATAGGAATACCCACCCCGGGTTGACTACTTTAAAATGGTCCAAGCCCTGAATGGCAATGAACTTGCGAAAGCTGGTTATTTCCATGTAATGATCTTTATGGAACAGTGAAGCATGCCACTGCCTTATCCGGTTGTTGCCCTAGCGCCATCATCCCCACCGGACACAAAACAGTAGTTAGGTAGCGGTCTAGCGAGAGGTTGTTTTTAATGAGTGCATTTTGCAAGTGCCTTGTTTGAATCATCTACCTTCACTAAAATAGAGAGGTACTAGGAGAACCCTAGAGAGTAAACAGGAGACTAGAGAGGTACTAGGAGAACCCTGGAGAGTAAATAGAGACTAGAGAGGTACTAGGAGAACCCTGGAGTGTAAACAGGAGACTAGAGAGGTACTAGGAGAACCCTGGAGAGTAAATAGAGACTAGAGAGGTACTAGGAGAACCCTGGAGAGTAAACAGGAGACTAGAGGTACTAGGAGAACCCTGGAGAGTAAATAGAGACTAGAGAGGTACTAGGAGAACCCTAGAGAGTAAACAGGAGACTAGAGAGGTACTAGGAGAACCCTGGAGAGTAAATAGAGACTAGAGAGGTACTAGGAGAACCCTGGAGAGTAAACAGGAGACTAGAGAGGTACTAGGAGAACCCTGGAGAGTAAATAGAGACTAGAGAGGTACTAGGAGAACCCTGGAGTGTAAACAGGAGAGTAGAGAGGTACTAGGAGAACCCTGGAGAGTAAACAGGAGAGTAGAGGTACTAGGAGAACCCTAGAGAGAAGAGGCAGAATGGCACCCTATTGGCACCCCTATTGCAATATTTTTGACCAGAGTTTTTTGTTAAAAGTAGGGCACTTTAAAGGGAATAGGGTATATCTCTCTCGTTCGCTCTCTCTCTGTGTCTCTCTCTGTCTCTCTCTCTGTGTCTCTCTCTGTCTCGCTCGCTCGCTCGCTCGCATCTGTGTTCAATGGTAATGAGCGGCTAACAAATCTTCCTCTACAGGCCGTGTGTCAGGAGACAACCAGGACATTTCCCTCTTTAATTAGGCAGAACCAACATAATCGTACCGTTCAGGAGGAGAGGTCACAGAGCTATAGGAGGAGGAGAGGTCACAGAGCTATAGGAGGAGGAGAGGTCACAGAGCTATAGGAGGAGGAGAGGTCACAGAGCTATAGGAGGAGGAGAGGTCACAGAGCTATAGGAGGAGGAGAGGTCACAGAGCTATAGGAGGAGGAGAGGTCACAGAGCTATAGGAGGAGGAGAGGTCACAGAGCTATAGGAGGAGGAGAGAGGGAAAGAGAGATGGGTGGTGGGGGGGCATCATTATAGTACCACTCAGGAGGAGGGGTCACAGAGCTAGAGGAGGAGGGGTCACAGAGCTAGAGGAGGAGAGGTCACAGAGCTAGAGGAGGAGGGGTCACAGAGCTATAGGAGGAGGAGAGAGGGAAAGAGATATGGGTGGTGGGGGGGCATCATTATAGTACCACTCAGGAGGAGAGGTCACAGGGTGTTTTTAAAAGCCTCCCTGACCCATTGGTTCCTCCATTGATCTGTGTGTCAGAATCCCTCCTGTGGAACACTAATTCACAGGCAGACTTCAGCTCAGCCAGATAATTACTGTAGACCTCCTACAGGGAGGAGAGGAATGGAGAAGAGGAAAGTATCAAAATACCTTCCTTCTTCCTTTTCTGTGTTCTCTCACTCTTCTGCAGATTAATGAACTTTCTGCCCACGCAAATTCTCTCGCTCGCTCTCTCACTGCTTCTCTCTCTCTCGCTCTCTTACTTCTCTCTCTCTATCTATCTCCCTCTCTTACTACTCTCTCTCTCTCTCTCTTATTTATATATAGAATCTCTATCTCCCTCTCTCTTACTTCTTCTCTCGCTCTCTCACTGCTTCTCTCTGGCTCTCTCTCTCTCTCTATATATCTCTCTCTCTCTCTCACTGCTTCTCTCGCACTCACTCACTGCATCTCTCTCACTGCCTCTCTCTATCACTCTCTATCTCTCTGCCTCGGGCTTTGCTAGCTCCTGTAAAATGTGCTCTGTTCTCTCACCTCAGTGTAATCATCCTTGCAGAAGGTGTGCGGGGGAGGGAAGAGAGAGGGGAGAGCGTTGTCTAACTCAGCCACCTCCGGTTCCCTCCATTCAGGCAGGCAGGCAGGCCCGGGGAGGGCAATTAGCTGATAGAATCCCCCTGGATGAGACTGAACGCTGCAGTTAGTGAGGCCAAGTGTGAGGTGAACAGGGGGTGAGAGGTGAAACTGAGAGAGTGTTTGTGGGCAGATACACACGTATGCACGCGTACAAACAAACAAACAAACAAACACACATGCTTCAGTAAGCAAAGCATTCTCCACCTTCACAGGCAGACGGTCATTAGCCCATATTACTAATATTACTGTTAGCTACTTTAATGGTTAATATCAAATCAAATCAAATGTTATTGGTCACATACACATGGTTAGCAGATGTTAATGCGAGTGTAGAGAAATGCTTGTGCTTCTAGTTCCCGACAGTGCAGTAATATCTAACAAGTAATCTAACAATTCCCCAACAACTACCTAGTACACACAGATCTAAAGGGGTGAATGAGAATATGTACATATACATACAGTGGGGAAAAAAAGGTATTTAGTCAGCCACCAATTGTGCAAGTTCTCCAACTTAAAAAGATGAGAGGTCTGTAATTTTCATCATAGGTACACTTCAACTATGACAGACGAAATGAGAAAAAGAAATCCAGAAAATCACATTGTAGGATTTTTAATTTATTTATTTGCAAATTATGGTGGAAAATAAGTATTTGGTCAATAACAAAAGTTTATCTCAATACTTTGTTATATACCCTTTGTTAGCAATGACAGAGGTCAAACGTTTTCTGTAAGTTACCACAAGGTTTTCACACACTGTTGCTGGTATTTTGGCCCATTCCTCCATGCAGATCTCCTCTAGAGCAGTGATGTTTTGGGGCTGTCGCTGGGCAACACGACTTTCAACTCCCTCCAAAGATTTTCTATGGGGTTGAGATCTGGAGACTCGCTAGGCCACTCCAGGACCTTAAAATGCTTCTTACGAAGCCACTCCTTCGTTGCCCGGGCGGTGTGTTTGGGATCATTGTCATGCTGAAAGACCCAGCCACGTTTCATCTTCAATGCCCTTGCTGATGGAAGGAGGTTTTCACTCAAAATCTCACGATACATGGCCCCATTCATTCTTTCCTTTACACGGATCAGTCGTCCTGGTCCCTTTGCAGAAAAACAGCCCCAAAGCATGATATTTCCACCCCATGCTTCACAGTAGGTATGGTGTTCTTTGGATGCAACTCAGCATTCTTTGTCCTCCAAACACGACGAGTTGAGTTTTTACCAAAAAGTTCTATTTTGGTTTCATCTGACCATATGACATTCTCCCAATTCTCATCTGGATCATCCAAATGCTCTCTAGCAAACTTCAGACGGGCCTGAACATGTACTGGCTTAAGCAGGGGGACACGTCTGGCACTGCAGGATTTGAGTCCCTGGCGGCGTAGTGTGTTACTGATGGTAGGCTTTGTTACTTTGGTCCCAGCTCTCTGCAGGTCATTCACTAGGTCTCCCGTGTGGTTCTGGGATTTTTGCTCACCGTTCTTGTGATCATTTTGACCCCACGGGTGAGATCTTGCGTGGAGCCCCAGATCGAGGAAGATTATCAGTGGTCTTGTATGTCTTCCATTTCCTAATAATTGCTCCCACAGTTGATTTCTTCAAACCAAGCTGCTTACCTATTGCAGATTCAGTCTTCCCAACCTGGTGCAGGTCTACAATTTTGTTTCTGGTGTCCTTTGACGGCTCTTTGGTCTTGGCCATAGTGGAGTTTGTAGTGTGACTGTTTGAGGTTGTGGACAGGTGTCCTTTATACTGATAACAAGTTCAAACAGGTGCCATTAATACAGGTAACGAGTGGAGGACAGAGGAGCCTCTTAAAGAAGAAGTTACAGGTCTGTGAGAGCCAGAAATCTTGCTTGTTTGTATGTGACCAAATACTTATTTTCCACCATAATTTGCAAATAAATTCATTAAAAATCCTACAATGTGATTTTCTGGATTTTCTTTCCTCATTTTGTCTGTCATAGTTGAAGTGTACCTATGATGAAAATTACAGGCCTCTCTCATCTTTTTAAGTGAGAGAACTTGCACAATTGGTGGCTGACTAAATACTTTTTTGCCCCACTGTATATGGATGAGCGATGGCCGAGCGGCATAGGCAAGGTGCAATACATGGTATAGAATACAGTATATACATGTGATCTGAGTAATGTAAGATGTGTAAACATTATTAGTGGCATTATTTAAAGTGCATTGTTTAAATTGACTAGTGATACATTTATTAGTGTCCAGTGATTGGGTCTCAATGTAGGCAGCAGACTCTCTGTGCTAGTGATGGCTGTTTAGCAGTCTGATGGCCTTGAGATAGAAGCTGTTTTTCAGTCTCTCGGTCCCAGCTTTGATGCACCTGTACTGACCTTGCCTTCTGGATGATAGCGGGGTGAACAGGCAGTGGCTCGGGTGGTTGTTGTCCTTGATGAACTTTTTGGCCTTCCTGTGACATCGGGTGTTGTAGGTGTCCTGGACGGCAGGTAGTTTGTTCCCTGTGATGCGTTGTGCAGACCTCGCCACCCTCTGAAGAGCCTTGCGGTTGTGGGCGGAGCAGTTGGCGTACCAGGCGGTGATACAGCCCGACAGGATGCTCTCGATTGTGCTTCTGTAAAAGTTTGAGGGTTTTAGGTGACAAGCTACATTTCTTCGGCCTCCTGCGGTTGAAGAGGCGCGTGGGT
This sequence comes from Brachymystax lenok tsinlingensis, assembly GCA_030435695.1. NCBI lineage: Eukaryota > Metazoa > Chordata > Actinopteri > Salmoniformes > Salmonidae > Brachymystax > Brachymystax lenok. The sequence continues at coordinate 40,709,444 of CM059794.1, read as the reverse complement.
GGACCATTTCAGTTTGTCCGTGATGTGTACGCCAAGGAACTTAACTTAACTCCACTGCTGTCCCTTCGATGTGGACGGGGTGCTCCCTTTGCTGTTTCCTGAAGTCCACGATCATCTCTCTTGTTTTGATGACGGTGAGTGAGAGGTTGTTTTCCTGACACCACACTCCGAGGGCCCTCACCTCCTCCCTGTAGGCCGTCTCGTCATTGTCGGTATTCAAGCCTACCACTGTGGTGTCGTCAGCAAACTTGATGATTGAGTTGGAGGCATCACTGTTAGTCATGGGTGAACAAGGGAGTACAGGAGAGGGCTGAGAATGCACCCTTGTGGGGCCCCAGTGTTGAGGATCAGTGAAGTCGAGATGTTGTTTCTTGCCTTCACCACCTGGGGGTGGCCCGTCAGAAAGTCCAGGAGGGTAATATGGTGTTGAATGCTGAGCTGTAGTCAATGAACAGCATTCTTACATATGTATTCCTCTTGTCCAGATGGGATAGCTACTTTAATGGGTAATATTACTGTTATCTACTTTAATGGGTAATATTACTGATAGCTACTTTAATGGTTAATATTACTGTTAGCTACTTTAATGGGTAATATTACTGTTATCTACTTTAATGGGTAATATTACTGATAGCTACTTTAATGGGTAATATTACTGTTAGCTACTTTAATGGGTAATATTACTGTTAGCTACTTTAATGGGTAATATTACTGATAGCTACTTTAATGGTTAATATTACTGTTAGCTACAGAGTAGTGATGCTGGACGGGCGGGCAGCGATCGTTTCAAGAGCATGCATTTAGTTTTACTTTCATTTAAGAGCAGTTGGAGGTCACAGAAGGAGAGTTGTATGGCATTAAAGCTCGTCTGGAGGGTAGTTAACAGTGTCCAAAGAAGGGCCAGAATTATACAGAATGGTGTCGTCTGCATAGAGGTGGATCCGAGACTCACCAGCAGCAAGAGCGACATCATTGATGTATACAGAGAAGAGAGTCGGCCCAAGAATTTAACCCTGTGGCACCCTCATAGAGACTGCCAGAGGCCCGGACAACAGGCCCTCCGATTTGACACACTGAAATCTATCAGAGAAGTAGTTGGTGAACCAGGCGAGGCAGTCATTTGAGAAACCAAGATACACCAATCGGGACAGTCATAGCAGATACACCAATCGGGACATTTGATTGGGTAACCACAGATTACTCCGTCTCTGTCTCTCTCTCTCTCTCTCTCGGTCTCTCTCTCTCGGTCTCTCTCTCTGTCTCTCTCTCTCTGTCTCTCTGTCTCTCTCTCTCTCTCTCTCTCTTGTCCTTGCTCGTCCCTCCTTTCCTCTCCTCCTGTCCTCTCCTCCCCTATCCTCCTCTCCTCTCCTCTTCTCCTCCCGTCTCCAATCCTCCTTCAACTTTTAATTGTTTCCATTACATATCAATCTCTTGTAGCTGCAGGGAAGGATGCCTGTTAAATGTGAGAGCTTTTGTAAAATGATCCATTAGGAGTGACGGGGTTCTAATCAGATCCAATCACAAACTTTGACTGCTACCTTATCTGCTGCATTAGGAAAGCTTCAATTTTCACAGCCTGTTGGTTGGCGCTAACACACAGATACACACAGCCTGTTGGTGCTAACAGCTTTCTGCAGCCACCCACATTAGCACACCAGAACACACACACACACCAGAACACACACACACACACCAGAACACACACACACACACCAGAACACACACACACACACCAGAACACACACACACACACCAGAACACACACACACACACCAGAACACACACACACACACCAGAACACACACACACACACCAGAACACACACACACACACCAGAACACACACACACACACCAGAACACACACACACACACCAGAACACACACACACACACACACACACACACACACACCAGAACACCAGAACACACACACCAGAACACCAGAACACACACACCAGAACACACACACACACACCAGAACTTACATACACACCAGAACATACACACACACCAGAACATACACACACACATACAAATAGAACACACGTATCACCCTAGGGGCCTCTACCCCTGCCCATTCATATCACTGAGGGGCCTCTACCCCTGCCCATTCATATCACTGAGGGGCCTCTACCCCTGCCCATTCATATCACTGAGGGGCCTCTACCCCTGCCCATTCATATCACCCTAGGGGCCTCTACCCCTGCCCATTCAAATATGTGAGGAGAATGGAGGGCTGACCCTGACATTAAGCTGGTCTCAATGGACCTCTCGATCTACGTTCAGCTGGCCTCAAAGGACCTCTCGATCTACGTTCAGCTGGCCTCAAAGGACCTCTCGATCTACGTTCAGCTGGCCTCAAAGGACATAAACACATGACCACTTCCCAGCGCTGATATGATGCATGAATAAACACGCTGCGCTTCGCTTTCCTCTAGCTAGACCAATCCCACGGCCCCTCCTCGGGGGACCAAACGAAACATTATTCCCGAAAAACTGCAACCAGAAAGAAATCCTTCCCCAGATGAATATTGCATCCTGAACTAGCGAGTCCATGTTGTTTTGAAGCAGTGGCGTCTCCAGCGGCAGGCAGGCCCTGACTAATCCAGCAGAATGTTAAGGTTAGCGGACCGATGGCCACGCAGGGCTGGGTCTCAGTGGTAGCTAGCGTAGTGGTATACACCATGCTGACTAACTGACACGCACACAACTGACTGACTGGTCAGCTAGCCAAGCATTACTAAGGAAGGTCAGGCTAGACTGAGAGCAGTTGGTATGGTGTGTGTGTGTGTGTGTGTGTGTGTGTGTGTGTGTGGGGTAAACCCGCTGCTGAGAGAGGCAGAGTACATTAACAATGTGTGAGAGGATACAGACACACACACACGGCATGTAAGAGGCTACACGCAGTGTCCCTGTCACGCTCTTCAACTCTCTACACATCTCCTTTTACTAAATAAAGTAAAGTTTGACTCTGAGATAAAAGGCTGGGTAGATGTATACTACAGCTTCACAGCATGGCCATAACCCCAACCACACACACACACACACACACACACACACACACACAGAGCAGGACGACACAGCCATAACCCTCCCAACCACCCACACACACACACACACACACACACACACACACACACACACACACACACATTCACACACTCACACACACACAGAGCAGGACGACACAGCCATAACCCTCCCAACCACACACACACACACACACACACACACACACACAGAGCAGAACGACACAGCCATAACCCTCCCAACCACACACACACACACACACACACACACACACACACACACACACACACACACACACACAGAGCAGGACGACACAGCCATAACCCTCCCCCCCACACACACACACACACACAAAGCAGGTTGACACAGCCTCAGTCAGGCCGTAGACTGTAGGCCATAGACTGTAGGCCATAGACTGTAGGCCGTAGACTGTAGGCCGTAGACTGTACACTGTAGACTGTAGGCTGACATAAAAGGAGAGATCACAGCACCACGCAGAGATATACTGTATTAGTTTTACACACAGACAAGTGGAGAATCCATGCTGTTAATCCAGCCTTCCAGCTCCTACTGTAGTTGAGTCTACTTTCTTTACTGTAGTTGAGTCTACTTTCTTTACTGTAGTTGAGTCTACTTTCTTTACTGTAGTTGAGTCTACTTTCTATACTGTAGTTGAGTCTACTTTCTATACTGTAGTTGAATCTACTTTCTTTACTGTAGTTGAGTCTACTTTCTTTACTGCAGTTGAATCTACTTTCTTTACTGCAGCTGAGTCTACTTTCTATACTGGAGCTGAGTCTACTTTCTATACTGTAGTTGAATCTACTTTCTTTACTGTAGCTGAGTCTACTTTCTTTACTGTAGTTGAATCTACTTTCTTTACTGTAGTTGAGTCTACTTTCTTTACTGCAGTTGAATCTACTTTCTTTACTGCAGCTGAGTCTACTTTCTATACTGGAGCTGAGTCTACTTTCTATACTGGAGCTGAGTCTACTTTCTTTACTGGAGCTGAGTCTACTTTCTATACTGGAGCTGAGTCTACTTTCTATACTGTAGCTGAGTCTACTTTCTATACTGTAGCTGAGTCTACTTTCTTTACTGTAGCTGAGTCTACTTTCTTTACTGTAGCTGAGTCTACTTTCTTTACTGTAGCTGAGTCTACTTTCTTTACTGTAGCTGAGTCTACTTTCTTTACTGTAGTTGGGTCTACTTTCTTTACTGCAGTTGAGTCTCTACTTTCTTTACTGTAGCTGAGTCTCTACTTTCTATACTGCAGCTGAGTCTACTTTCTTTACTGCAGTTGTCTACTTTCTTTGCTGCAGTTGAGTCTACTTACTTTGCTGCAGTTGAGTCTACTTACTTTACTGCAGTTGAGTTTACTTACTTTACTGCAGTTGAGTTTACTTACTTTACTGCAGTTGAGTTTACTTACTTTACTGCAGTTGAGTTTACTTACTTTACTGCAGTTGTGTCTACTTTCTTTACTGCAGTTGAGTCTACTTACTTTACTGCAGTTTAGTCTACTTTCTATACTGTAGCTGAGTCTACTTACTTTACTGTAGCTGAGTCTACTTTCTATACTGTAGTTTAGTCTACTTTCTATACTGGAGCTGAGTCTACTTACTTTACTGCAGTTGAGTTTACTTACTTTACTGCAGTTGTGTCTACTTTCTTTACTGCAGTTGAGTCTACTTACTTTACTGCAGTTTAGTCTACTTTCTATACTGTAGCTGAGTCTACTTACTTTACTGTAGCTGAGTCTACTTTCTATACTGTAGTTTAGTCTACTTTCTATACTGTAGCTGAGTCTACTTACTTTACTGTAGCTGAGTCTACTTTCTTTACTGCAGTTGAGTCTACTTTCTTTACTGTAGTTGAGTCTACTTTCTTTACTGTAGTTGAGTCTACTTTCTATACTGTAGTTGAGTCTACTTTCTATACTGTAGTTGAATCTACTTTCTTTACTGTAGTTGAGTCTACTTTCTTTACTGCAGTTGAATCTACTTTCTTTACTGCAGCTGAGTCTACTTTCTATACTGGAGCTGAGTCTACTTTCTATACTGTAGTTGAATCTACTTTCTTTACTGTAGCTGAGTCTACTTTCTTTACTGTAGTTGAATCTACTTTCTTTACTGTAGTTGAGTCTACTTTCTTTACTGCAGTTGAATCTACTTTCTTTACTGCAGCTGAGTCTACTTTCTATACTGGAGCTGAGTCTACTTTCTATACTGGAGCTGAGTCTACTTTCTTTACTGGAGCTGAGTCTACTTTCTATACTGGAGCTGAGTCTACTTTCTATACTGTAGCTGAGTCTACTTTCTATACTGTAGCTGAGTCTACTTTCTTTACTGTAGCTGAGTCTACTTTCTTTACTGTAGCTGAGTCTACTTTCTTTACTGTAGCTGAGTCTACTTTCTTTACTGTAGCTGAGTCTACTTTCTTTACTGTAGTTGGGTCTACTTTCTTTACTGCAGTTGAGTCTCTACTTTCTTTACTGTAGCTGAGTCTCTACTTTCTATACTGCAGCTGAGTCTACTTTCTTTACTGCAGTTGTCTACTTTCTTTGCTGCAGTTGAGTCTACTTACTTTGCTGCAGTTGAGTCTACTTACTTTACTGCAGTTGAGTTTACTTACTTTACTGCAGTTGAGTTTACTTACTTTACTGCAGTTGAGTTTACTTACTTTACTGCAGTTGAGTTTACTTACTTTACTGCAGTTGTGTCTACTTTCTTTACTGCAGTTGAGTCTACTTACTTTACTGCAGTTTAGTCTACTTTCTATACTGTAGCTGAGTCTACTTACTTTACTGTAGCTGAGTCTACTTTCTATACTGTAGTTTAGTCTACTTTCTATACTGGAGCTGAGTCTACTTACTTTACTGCAGTTGAGTTTACTTACTTTACTGCAGTTGTGTCTACTTTCTTTACTGCAGTTGAGTCTACTTACTTTACTGCAGTTTAGTCTACTTTCTATACTGTAGCTGAGTCTACTTACTTTACTGTAGCTGAGTCTACTTTCTATACTGTAGTTTAGTCTACTTTCTATACTGTAGCTGAGTCTACTTACTTTACTGTAGCTGAGTCTACTTTCTTTACTGCAGTTGAGTCTACTTTCTTTGCTGCAGTTGGGTCTCTACTTTCTTTACTGTAGTTGGGTCTCTACTTTCTTTACTGTAGTTGAGTCTACTTTCTATACTGTAGTTGAGTCTACTTTCTATACTGTAGTTGAGTCTACTTTCTTTACTGTAGTTGAGTCTACTTTCTTTACTGTAGTTTGGTCTCTACTTTCTTTACTGTAGTTCAGTCTACTTACTTTGCTGCATTTGGGTCTCTACTTTCTTTACTGTAGTTGAGTCTACTTACTTTACTGCAGTTCAGTCTACTTACTTACTGCAGTTGAGTTTATTTACTTTACTTTCCATGGCCTTTTATTCCTCCTGTAGCACAGGGACAAAGGGTGTATTCACTAGGAATCCAACGTCTCAAACAGGGAAGGACACACCTGAACTTGTCCAATAAGTAACCTTTGTTTTCCAGTGTTTATGTTGGTTAATGATAAATGCTTGGCCATATCAATATCACTGTGGGACACAGACATGTGTGAGATGGCCATAGGTTGGAGTGTTTGTATATAGTTATCGATCACACCACAGCTAAAGTAGTTATAGTTTTCGATCACACCATAGATAAAGTACACTGAACACAAATATAAATGCAACATGTAAAGTGTTGGTCCCATGTTTCATGAGCTGAAATAAAAGAGCCTTGAAATTCTCCATATGCCATAAAAGCTTATTTCTCTCAAATGTTGTGTACAAATATGTTTACATCCCTGTTAGTGAGCATTTCTCCTTTGCTAAGATAATCCATCCACCTGACAGGTGTGCCGTATCAAGAAGCTGATTAAACAGCATGATCATTACACAGGTGCACCTTGTGCTGGGGACAATAAAAGGCCACTCTAAAATGTGCCGTTTTGTCACACAACACAATGCCACAGATGTCTCCAAGTTTTGAGGGAGCGTGCAATTGGCATGCTGACCGCAGGAATGTCCAGCAGAACTGTTGCCAGAGAATTTAATGTTAATTTCTCTACCATAAACCGCCTCCAACGTCATTTTAGAGAATTTGGCAGTACGTCCAACCGGCCTCACAACCGCAGACCACGTGTAACCACGCCAGCCCAGGACCTCCACATCCAGCTTCTTCACCTCCAGGATCATCTGAGACCAGCCACCTGGACATCTGATGAAACTGAGGAGTATTTATGTCTGTAATAAAGCCCTTTTGTGGGGAAAAACTATTTCTGATTGGCTGGGCCTGGCTCCCCAGTGCCCCTGCCCAGTCATGTGAAATCCATAGATTAGGGCCTAATGAATTCATTTCAATTGACTGATTTCCTTAAATGAACTCAAACTCAGTAAAATCTTTGAAATTGTTGCATGTTGTGTTTATATTTTTGATCAGAATAAATCTAGAGAGGGACATGAAAAAAATTATATTATAAAACGGGTTGTTTTTGGCTTCTGGATGCTGATTGGACGAGCAGTCATGCTGTATTTCCCGACGTGCTGTATTTCCCGACACAGGTACACCTATGCCTGCTAATAATTCCATCTGAATTATCACTGAGATCATCATGTTGATGTTGCTGTCTGAATCATCTCTTGTATTTATCTCAGCTCTCACATTATTTCTCCTGGCTTCCAGCCTAGCATTTAGTTTGGTACAGCGGGGGTTAATATAAGCCTTGCTGGTTGCCTGTCCGACAATGTTTCACTCTTGAATTGCGATCTCCCCTGGATTCTCTAACACCGTCTCCCCTGGATTCTCTAACACCGTCTCCCCTGGACCCTCGACCACCGTCTCCCCTGGACCCTCGACCACCGTCTCCCCTGGACCTCGACCACCGTCTCCCCTGGACCCCCGACCACCGTCTCCCCTGGACCCCCGACCACCGTCTCCCTGGACCCCGACCACCGTCTCCCTGGACCCCGACCACCGTCTCCCTGGACCCCGACCACCGTCTCCCCTGGACCCTCGACCACCGTCTCCCCTGGACCCCCGACCACCGTCTCCCCTGGACCCCCGACCACCGTCTCCCCTGGACCCCCGACCACCGTCTCCCCTGGACCCCCGACCACCGTCTCTCCTGGACCCTCGACCACCGTCTCCACTCTCTCTTACCTGTGACTGTAGAGCACTACTTTTCTGGCCTTATTGCCTTTATGCTACAGCATCACAGCAGACAAACACACACACACACACACACACACATACACACACACAGCAGTCGAAACAGCCTCAACACAAATCATGCCATAAGGGCCACTGAAATTAAATCAAGTGAGAATGTGATGAAGCTAGCTGGTGTTGTGTGGACAGACAGACAGCCCGTTGAGCTCTCTGGTGAACAGTAACCCTCCAAAGTCAATGGAGGACTAGAGATGAAGCTATTCCACTGTCCTCGGTGGTCACTTCTACTCTACTCTGTCTCTGCTGCTGCCTCTGACCCACAGCACCCACATCTATGCTGGTGCCTATCCCGTGTTCTCCACCCGTCCTACTGAGTCCTATTGTACTCCTTGTGTATGAATTAACTAGTATGTGTATTATGAAGCTGTATTCAGTAATTCCTCTTGTCTTATGTTGGCGTCTAGATTCTGAAGGAGTTAGCAGACGAGGCCTGGGACATGGGTAACATTGTCCACACTCTGACAAACAGACGATACGGAGAGAACTGCATCGCCTACGCAGAGAGCCACGACCAGGTAACACAACCAACCCACCATCACAACTCTTTATTCATTCATTTAACATGGTTCTAGATCTATCTCTAGTGAACTGGACTGCATATGCCCCTGGAGGCAGTGGTTCGATCCCCCGTTTCTCCACTTCCTTTTCTGTACTGTCGCTCTAGTCCAGGGGTGGGCAACTCCAGTCCTTGGGGGCCTGATTGGTGTCACACTTATTGTCCATCCCTAGCAAACACAGCTGATTAATCAAATTGCATTCTAAACTGAAGATCATGATTGGGTGATTACTGGAGTCAGGTATGTTAGCTGAGGCAAAACTGTGACACCAATCAGGCCCTGGAGGACTGGAATTGCCCTATCTCCACATCTACATTAAGGCTTGGGGACTAGTACACTTCTATCTGCATTTTTTGTCCAAATTGAGTTACTTACATGACCTTGTTCTGTTCAATGTTCTCTACCTATAAAATACTGTAAATGACACCATTCAAACCATTGTGGGTTTGGAAATATAAAGCCAATTTATATCAGAATAATTTGTTTGTAGATAGAACCTTATAGTCCCAAGCTCTCGATTTGTAACTGTGTCTGTCAAGAAAATGTCTATGTACCATAATATGCATATGTGTCAAGTCCCTGGCCTTCTAGTTAATGGAAAAAGAGATGTACACCAACATGAGTTCTCTGATCAGTTTTCTATCTCTCTCGTTCTACAGTCATGGCCAAAAGTTTTGAATGACACAAATATTAATTTCCACAAAGTTTGCTGCTTCAGTGTCTTTAGATATTTTTGTCAGATGTTACTATGGAATTATTTTATTGACAATTACATGAAGTTGATGCAAAGAGTCAATATTTGCAGTGCTGACCCTTCTTTTTCAAGAGCTCTGCAATCCGCCCAGGCATGCTGTCAATTAATTTCTGGGCCACATCCTGACTGATGGCAGCTCATTCTTGCATAATCAATGCTTGGAGTTTGTCAGAATTTGTGGGGTTTTGTTTGTCCACCTGCCTCTTGAGGATTGACCACAAGTTCTCAATGGGATTAAGGTCTGGGGAGTTTCCTGGCCATGGACCCAAAATATCGATGTTTTGTTCCCCGAGCCACTTAGTTATCACTTTTGCCTTATGGCAAGGTGCTCCATCATGCTGGAAAAGGCATTGTTCGTCACCAAACTGTTCCTGGATGGTTGGGAGAAGTTGCTCTCGGAGGATGTGTTCGTACCATTGTTTATTCATGGTTATGTTTTTAGGCAAAATTGTGAGTGAGCCCACTCCCTTGGCTGAGAAGCAACCCCACACATGAATGGTCTCAGGATGCTTTACTGTTGGCATGACACAGGACTGATGGTAGCACTCACCTTGTCTTCTCCGGACAAGCTTTTGTACGGATGCCCCAAACAAAGGGGATTCATCAGAGAAAATGACTTTACCCCAGTCCTCAGCAGTCCAATCCCTGTACCTTTTGCAGAAAATCAGTATGTCCCTGATGTTTTTCCTGGAGAGAAGTGATCAGCCTTCTTCACAACAAATTGAACCGCTCTCCTTGAAGTTCTTGATGATCTGATAAATGGTTGATTTAGGTGCAATCTTACTGGCAGCAATATCCTTGCCTGTGAAGCCCTTTTTGTGCAAAGCAATGATGACGGCACGTGGTTCCTTGCAGGTAACCATGGTTGACAGAAGAAGAACAATGATTCCAAGCACCACCCTCCTTTTGAAGCTCCCTGTCTGTTATTCGAACTCAATCAGCATGACAGAGTGATCTCCAGCCTTGTCCTCGTCAACACTCACACCTGTGTTAACGAGAGAGTCACTAACATGATGTCAGATGGTCCTTTTGTGGCAGGGCTGAAATGCAGTGGAAATAGTTTTTTGGGGATTCAGTTCATTTGCATGGCAATTAATTGCAATTCATCTGATCACTCTTCATGACATTCTGGAGTATATGCAAATTTCCATCATACAAACTGAGCAGCAGACTTTGTGAAAATGTATATTTGTGTCATTCTCAAAACTTTTGGCCACTACATGGCCAAAAGTAGGTGGACACACCTTCAACTTCAAGTGGATTCTGCTATTTCAGCCACACTCGTTGTCGACATGTGTATAAAATCAAGCACACCTCCACGCAATCCCCACGCAATCCCCATAGACAAACATTGTCAGTAGAATGGCCTTACTGAAGAGCTCAGTGACGTTCAACGTGGCAGCGTCATAGGATGCTACTTTTTCAACAAGTCCGTTCGCCAAATTTCTGCTCTGCTAGAGCTGCCCCGGTCGACTGTAAGTGCTGTTATTGTGAAGAGGAAAAGTCTAGGAGCAACAACGGCTCAGCCCCGAAGTGGTAGGCTACACAATCTCACAGAACGTCGAGTGCTGAAGAATTTAGCACAAAAAAAAATCTGTCCTCTGTTGCAACACTCACTACCGAGTTTCAAACTGCCTCTGGAAGCAACGTCAGCACAATAACTGTTTTTTGGGAGCTTCATGAAATGGGTTTCCAAGGCCAAACATCCGCACACAAGCGTAAGATCACCATGCGCAATGCCAAGCTTCTGGAAAGTTTGGTAGAGGAGGAATAATGGTCTGGGACTGTTTTTCATGGTTCGGGCTAGGCCCCTTAGATCCAGTGAAGGGAAATCTTAACGCTACAGCATACATTGACATTCTAGACAATTCTGTGCTTCCAAATTTGTGGCAACAGTCTGGGGAAGGCCCTTTCCTGTTTCAGCATGACAATGTCCCCATGCACAAATCAATGACCATACAGAAATGGTTTGTTGAGATCGGTGTGGAAGAACTTGACTGGCTTGCACAGAGCCCTGACCTCAACCTTGTCCTTAAGCCATTTTGCTATAACTTTGGAAGTATGCTTGGGGTCATTGTCCATTTGGAAAGACCCATTTGCGACCAAACTTTAACTTCCTGACTGATGTCTTGAGATGTTGCTTCAATATATCCACATATTTTTCCTTCCGCATGATGCCATCTATTTTGTGAAGTGCACCAGTTCCTCCTGCAGCAAAGAACCCCCACAACATGATGCTGGCACCCCCGTGCTTCACGGTTGGGATGATGTTCTTCGGCTTGCAAGACTCCCCCTTTTTCCTCCAAACATAACGATGGTCATTTTGGCCAAACAGTTCTAGTTTTGTTTCATCAGACCAAAGTACATTTCTCCAAAAAGTATGATCTTTGTCCCCATGTGCAGTTGCAAACCGTAGTCTGGCTTTTTTATGGCGGTTTTGGAGCAGTGGCTTCTTCCTTGCAGAGCGGCATTTCAGGTTATGTCGATATAGGACTCGTTTTACTGTGGATATAGATACTTTTTTACCTGTTTCCTCCAGCATCTTCACAAGGTCCTTTGCTGTTGTTCTGGGATTGATTTACACTTTTCGCACCAAAGTACGTTCATCTCTAGGAGACAGAACGTGTCTCCTTCCTGAGCAGTATGGCGGCTGCGTGGTCCCATGGTGTTTATATTTGCGTACTATTGTTTGTACAGATGAACGTGGTACCTTCAGGCGTTTGGAAATTGATCTAGACTTGGTGAGGTCTTGGCTGATTTATTTTGACTTTCCCATGATGTCAAGCAAAGAGGCACTGAGTTTGAAGGCAGGCCTTGAAATACATCCACAGGTACACCTCCAATTGATTCAAATTATGTCAATTAGACTATCAGAAGCTTCGAAAGCCATGACTTCATTTTCTGGAATTTTCCAAGCTGTTTAAAGGCACAGTCAACTTAGTGTATGTAGAGTTCTGACCCATTGGAATTGTGGTACAGTGAATTATAAGTGAAATAATCTGTCTGTAAACAATTGTTGGAAAAATTACTTGTCATGCACAAAGTAGATGTCCTAACCGACTTGCCAAAACTATAGTTTGTTAACAAGAAATTTGTGGAGTGGTTGAAAAACGAGTTTTAATGACTCCAACCTAGGTGTATGTAAACTTCCGACTTCAACTTTATGTGTAATGGTTTTACACCCCCTGTTATATTGTGGATAAAGAGTTACCTGTCTAACAGAACACAGAGGGTGTTCTTTAATGGAAGCCTCTCCAACATTATCCATGTAGAATCAGGAATTCCCCAGGGCAGCTGTCCAGGCCACTTACTTTTTTCAATCTTTACTAATGACATGCCACTGGCTTTAAGTAAAGACCGTGTGTCTACGTATGCGGATGAGTCAACACTATACACGTCAGCTACCACAGCGACTGAAATGACTGCAACACTCAACAAAGAGCTGCAGTTAGTTTCAGAATGGGTGGCAAGGAATAAATTAGTCCTAAATATTTCAAAAACTAAAAGCTTTGTATTTGGGGCAAGTCATTCACTAAACCTGAACTAAATCGTGTAATAAATAATGTAGAAATTGAGCAAGTTGTGATGACTAAACTGCTTGGAGTAACCCTGGATTGTAAACTGTCACGGTCAAAACATATTGATACAGCAGTAGCTAAGATGGGGAGAAGACAGTCCATAATAAATGCGCTGCTCTACCTTCTTAACAACACTGTCAACAAGGCAGGTCCTACAGGCCCTAGTTTTGTCACACCTGGACTACTGTTCAGTCGTGTGGTCAGGTGCCACAAAGAGGGACCTCGGAAAATTACAATTGGCTCAGAACAGGGCAGCACGGCCGGCCCTTGGACGTACACAGAAAGCTAACATTAATAATATGCACATCAATCTCTCCTGGCTCAAAGTGGAGGAGAGATTGACTTCATCACTACTTGTATTTATGAGAGGTATTGACATGTTGAATGCACCGAGCTGTCCGTCTAAACTACTGGCACACAGCTCGGACACCCATGCATACCCCACAAGACATGTCACCAGAGGTCTCTTCACAGTCCCCAAGTCCAGAACAGACTATGGAAGGTGAACAGTACTAGATAGATCCATGACTACATGGATCTCTATTCCACATCAGGAATATAGTCAAGATGCAAGCAGTAGAATCAGATTTAATAAAACAGATAAAAATACACCTTATGGAACAGCGGGGGCTGTGAAGAGACACACACATGATAACATACGCACTATACACACACGTACACGTGTATTTTGTGTTGTAGATATGTGGTAGTGGAGTATGGGCCTGAGGGCACACACTTAGTGTGTTGTGAATTCTGTAATGAATGTTTTGTAATGTTTTTAAAATTGTATAACTGCCTTAATTCTGCCGGACCCCTGGAACATTAGCTGGCAGGAGATTATGTGGATCCATCATAAATACAAAATACATCCTTTTGGCCATGTGTATATCTCTCTCTCTACATCTCTCTCTGCATCTCTTTCAATCCAATTCAAAAGGCTTTATTGGCAAGGGAGACATATGTTTACATTGCCAAAGCAAGGGAAATAGATCATAAACAAAAGTGAAAGAAACATTACACTCACAAAAGGTGTTTCTCTCTCTCGCTTCATCTCTCGCTTCATCTCTCGCTTCATCTCTCTCGCTACATCTCACTCTCGCTTCATCTCTCTCACTCTCGCTTCATCTCTCTCGCTACATCTCTCTCACTCTCGCTTCATCTTTCTCGCTACATCTCACTCTCGCTTCATCTCTCTCGCTACATCTCACTCTCTCTCGCTTCATCTCTCTCGCTACATCTCTCTCTCTCTCGCTACCTCTCTCTCTCGCTACATCTCTCTCTCACTCTCGCTTCATCTCTCTCGCTACATCTCTCTCACTCTCGCTTCATCTCTCTCGCTACATCTCTCTCTCACTCTCGCTTCATCTCTCTCTCTCTCTTCATCTCTCTCTCTAGTCTCTGGTAGGTGATAAGTCCCTGGCGTTCTGGCTGATGGATAAAGAGATGTACACCAACATGAGTTCTATGATCCCCATGACGCCCGTCATCGACCGAGGCATCCAGCTCCATAAGATGATCCGCCTCCTCACACACGCTCTGGGGGGAGAGGGCTACCTCAACTTCATGGGTGAGTTGGGGGAAGGGGGGGCTACCTCAACTTCATGGGTGAGTTGGGGGAGGAGAGGGCTACCTCAACTTCATGGGTGAGTTGGGGGGAGGAGAGGGCTACCTCAACTTCATGGGTGAGTCAGGGGGGAGAGGGCTACCTCAACTTCATGGGTGAGTCAGGGGGGAGAGGGCTACCTCAACTTCATGGGTGAGTCAGGGGAAGTGGGTGTAAAAGATGGCTACCTCTCTAACTTTGTGTGTCACCATGGAAAATAATGCAGATCCAGAGACATCCAACAACTCATGAAAAGAGCATTCAGTTGGACCAATCAAAAGAGAGTTCAGTTGGACCAATCAGAAGGGCGCTCAGTTGGACCAATCAGAAGGGCGCTCAGTTGGACCAATCAGAAGGGCGCTCAGTTGGACCAATCAGAAGGGCGCTCAGTTGGACCAATCGTATTAAGCTGATAGTAAGAAGTCATTGACATTTGAGACACATTTTGATTGAGAAATAACATTATTGTTGTTGTTATTATGTTTATTTGAACAGGGACAATGTACAACAAAACACAAGTCTCAGGACACTGGAGAGAAAATGTTGTACCTGATTTAGACAACTAATTTCCGTCTGCATTCCCCGGGCAGCTGAACATAGCAACAAGAAAGACCGGATATACAAACAGACAACATACAAACATCAACAAAATGTAATGGGAAAATTGTAATAAAGAAATTAGCTGAGCTAAGAAAACAAACAAAAACAAACAACAAGGAAGGTTCCCGGTATGTAACCCTGTAGACTGCTCCCTGGTATGTAACCCTCGTGTTGAAACGACGATACTGTAGCTTGGTGTTCCTGTTGAAACGACGATACTGTAGCTTGGTGCTCGTGTTGAAACGACGATACTGTAGCTTGGTGCTCGTGTTGAAAGCAGCGATACTGTAGCTTGGTGCTCGTGTTGAAAGCAGCGATACTGTAGCTTGGTGCTCGTGTTGAAACGACGATACTGTAGCTTGGTGTTCCTGTTGAAACAACGATACTGTAGCTTGGTGCTCCTGTTGAAACGACGATACTGTAGCTTGGTGCTCGTGTTGAAACGACGATACTGTAGCTTGGTGCTCGTGTTGAAACGACGATACTGTAGCTTGGTGCTCCTGTTGAAACGACGATACTGTAGCTTGGTGCTCCTGTTGAAACGACGATACTGTAGCTTGGTGCTCGTGTTGAAACGACGATACTGTAGCTTGGTGCTCGTGTTGAAACGACGATACTGTAGCTTGGTGCTCGTGTTGAAACGACGATACTGTAGCTTGGTGCTCGTGTTGAAACGACGATACTGTAGCTTGGTGCTCGTGTTGAAACGACGATACTGTAGCTTGGTGTTCCTGTTGAAACGACGATACTGTAGCTTGGTGCTCGTGTTGAAACGACGATACTGTAGCTTGGTGCTCGTGTTGAAACGACGATACTGTAGCTTGGTGCTCGTGTTGAAACGACGATACTGTAGCTTGGTGCTCGTGTTGAAACGACGATACTGTAGCTTGGTGCTCGTGTTGAAACGACGATACTGTAGCTTGGTGTTCCTGTTGAAACGACGATACTGTAGCTTGGTGCTCGTGTTGAAACGACGATACTGTAGCTTGGTGCTCGTGTTGAAACGACGATACTGTAGCTTGGTGCTCGTGTTGAAACGACGATACTGTAGCTTGGTGCTCGTGTTGAAATGACGATACTGTAGCTTGGTGCTCGTGTTGAAACGACGATACTGTAGCTTGGTGCTCCTGTTGAAACGACGATACTGTAGCTTGGTGCTCCTGTTGAAACGACGATACTGTAGCTTGGTGCTCCTGTTGAAACGACGATACTGTAGCTTGGTGTTCCTGTTGAAACGACGATACTGTAGCTTGGTGATACTGTAGCTTGGTGTTCCTGTTGAAACGACGATACTGTAGCTTGGTGTTCCTGTTGAAACGACGATACTGTAGCTTGGTGATACTGTAGCTTGGTGCTCGTGTTGAAACGACGATACTGTAGCTTGGTGCTCGTGTTGAAACGACGATACTGTAGCTTGGTGCTCGTGTTGAAACGACGATACTGTAGCTTGGTGCTCGTGTTGAAACGACGATACTGTAGCTTGGTGCTCGTGTTGAAACGACGATACTGTAGCTTGGTGCTCGTGTTGAAACGACGATACTGTAGCTTGGTGCTCGTGTTGAAACGACGATACTGTAGCTTGGTGCTCGTGTTGAAACGACGATACTGTAGCTTGGTGCTCGTGTTGAAACGACGATACTGTAGCTTGGTGCTCGTGTTGAAACGACGATACTGTAGCTTGGTGTTCCTGTTGAAACGACGATACTGTAGCTTGGTGCTCGTGTTGAAACGACGATACTGTAGCTTGGTGCTCGTGTTGAAACGACGATACTGTAGCTTGGTGCTCGTGTTGAAACGACGATACTGTAGCTTGGTGCTCGTGTTGAAACGACGATACTGTAGCTTGGTGCTCGTGTTGAAACGGCGATACTGTAGCTTGGTGCTCGTGTTGAAACGCAGCGATACTGTAGCTTGGTGTTCCTGTTGAAACGACGATACTGTAGCTTGGTGTTCCTGTTGAAACGACGATACTGTAGCTTGGTGCTCCTGTTGAAACGACGATACTGTAGCTTGGTGTTCCTGTTGAAACGACGATACTGTAGCTTGGTGCTCGTGTTGAAACAACGATACTGTAGCTTGGGGCTCCTGTTGAAACGACGATACTGTAGCTTGGTGCTCGTGTTGAAACACAGTATTGCAAAAGCCAAGTTTTTTTTTTAAATTTATGAGGAAATCATTGGCCTCTTCTCCTCATTCGCATCCTGAGGTCTCGTTCCATTTTCTGACTGTGTCTGGGCTGACCTTTAACCCTTTACCCTGGTGGGAATTGACCTGTTTGGATAGGGCGTAGTTGTTTCTTATAGAAGAAATATGGATAGCATATGAATATCCATGGTAGAAATGAAAAGGGAACAATTTGAAGATTATGGGAACATGATTAGACCAAAGGTGAGGAAACAGCAGTTCACCTGACACAATACTGAATCCAAAACATTACACTGTTGATTTTATGTTCATTTTGACATTTACTGTACTTTTCACCGCATTTGTTGATAATGAAATTTGAAAATACTCTGGATACGTTCAGTAGCATGTTGAGAATATTCCTGGAAAATGTGGGGTAGGGTGCAACATAAGACAATACAGTGAAAAGGGTTTGAGTGAGAGGACTAACTGGTGTTTCCAAGGGGCCACACGCCTCTCCAAAGTCATTTCAATGCACTTTTATGACTCAAAGAAGAGTCTTCAACTATAAGGTGCTTTCTTTGAGCTCTCCTAGCTGGGCCGTTGAGGAATTAGAGCAAGCACACTTGTTGTTGTTTTGTTTGGAACACAACCCTGCATCCCCACCATCTCACAATTACTGTTGTTGTTTACGCAGTCCAAAAAAACGGTCCATTATAAATCACAATCTGGGTCATTTGAAAGCTTGTTCTATTGCCAACATGACTAGCTAAGTTATAAAATATGATCTTACAGTGTTAACAATACAACAAACACAGCCTTGTTCTGTTCACAATACAACAAACACAGCCTTGTTCTGTTCACAATACAACACAAACAGCCTTGTTCTGTTCACAATACAACAAAACACAGCCTTGTTCTGTTCACAATACAACAAACACAGCCTTGTTCTGTTCACAATACAACAAAACACAGCCTTGTTCTGTTCACAATACAACAAAACACAGCCTTGTTCTGTTCACAATACAACAAACACAGGCTCGTTCTGTTCACAATACAACAAACACAGCCTTGTTCTGTTCACAATACAACAAAACACAGCCTTGTTCTGTTCACAATACAACAAAACACAGCCTTGTTCTGTTCACAATACAACAAAACACAGCCTTGTTCTGTTCACAATACAACAAACACAGCCTTGTTCTGTTCACAATACAACAAAACACAGCCTTGTTCTGTTCACAATACAACAAACACAGCCTTGTTCTGTTCACAATACAACAAACACAGCCTTGTTCTGTTCACAATACAACAAGCACAGCCTTGTTCTGTTCACAGTACAACAAGCACAGGCTCGTTCTGTTCACAATACAACAAACACAGGCTCGTTCTGTTCACAGTACAACAAACACAGGCTCGTTCTGTTCACAATACAACAAACACAGCCTTGTTCTGTTCACAGTACAACAAGCACAGCCTTGTTCTGTTCACAGTACAACAAACACAGGCTCGTTCTGTTCACAATACAACAAACACAGCCTTGTTCTGTTCACAATACAACAAACACAGGCTCGTTTTGTTCACAATACAACAAGCACAGGCTCGTTCTGTTCACAATACAACAAGCACAGGCTCGTTCTGTTCACAATACAACAAGCACAGCCTTGTTCTGTTCACAATATAACAAGCACAGCCTTGTTCTGTTCACAATACAACAAGCACAGCCTTGTTCTGTTCACAATACAACAAGCACAGCCTTGTTCTGTTCACAATACAACAAGCACAGCCTTGTTCTGTTCACAATACAACAAAACACAGCCTTGTTCTGTTCACAATACAACAAAACACAGCCTTGTTCTGTTCACAATACAACAAACACAGCCTTGTTCTGTTCACAATACAACAAAACACAGCCTTGTTCTGTTCACAATACAACAAACACAGCCTTGTTCTGTTCACAATACAACAAACACAGCCTTGTTCTGTTCACAATACAACAAGCACAGCCTTGTTCTGTTCACAGTACAACAAGCACAGGCTCGTTCTGTTCACAATACAACAAACACAGGCTCGTTCTGTTCACAGTACAACAAACACAGGCTCGTTCTGTTCACAATACAACAAACACAGCCTTGTTCTGTTCACAGTACAACAAGCACAGCCTTGTTCTGTTCACAGTACAACAAACACAGGCTCGTTCTGTTCACAATACAACAAACACAGCCTTGTTCTGTTCACAATACAACAAACACAGGCTCGTTTTGTTCACAATACAACAAGCACAGGCTCGTTCTGTTCACAATACAACAAGCACAGGCTCGTTCTGTTCACAATACAACAAGCACAGCCTTGTTCTGTTCACAATATAACAAGCACAGCCTTGTTCTGTTCACAATACAACAAGCACAGCCTTGTTCTGTTCACAATACAACAAGCACAGCCTTGTTCTGTTCACAATACAACAAGCACAGCCTTGTTCTGTTCACAATACAACAAACACAGCCTTGTTCTGTTCACAATACAACACAAACAGCCTTGTTCTGTTCACAATATAACAAACACAGCCTTGTTCTGTTCACAATACAACAAACACAGCCTTGTTCTGTTCACAATACAACAAGCACAGCCTTGTTCTGTTCACAATACAACAAACACAGGCTCGTTCTGTTCACAACGCCATGTCATCTGGTAACTGTACATCAAACATAGTGACCATAAATGTTGACACTGTGTATGACATCAAGTCCTCTTAATTTGCAGCGTTTCTCTTCTTCTGGTCGCGTTGGGTTGCTCCAGTTCAGAACGTCTGTCAGTCAAAACCCCGTACAGTGATGTGAAGCACAGAGTCTCTGAGGTCTGTCGTCATGTATAGCGTGTTACTGTACAGCCAATGTGTACCGTATACAGGTACGGATGTAAAAGGCTACAGGGTCAGGGATCCAAACGACAACAAAGTGGTTGAGTTGTTGGTCAACAGCTCAGGACTGGCCCTGGAGAAATGGAACCACTCTCAGATTCATAGACAAAGCTAGGGATGCAGGGACTGAGCTTACGTGATATCAACATGACGCGGTAGCTCCACCTGGTGGTGGGAGGTGTCATTGTCCTTACTGGGTTGTTAGGGTGTCCAGTGACCACTCTGGCTCTTGCTTTGTCTTCAACTGTGGTCCAATCCTTTACCCTGATTCACCCTGAAGGATGCACACACGTTCACACATAAGCCCATAAACCTTATCCCTCCCCTCCAACTCTCCTCTCCCTTCCTCAACTCTCCTCTCTATCCCCTCTCCCCTCCTCAACTCTCCTCTCCTCTCTACCTCCTCTCCCCTCCTCAACTCTCCTCTCCTCTCCACCTCCTCTCCCCTCCTCAACTCTCCTCTCTACCCCCTCTCCCCTCCTCAACTCTCCTCTCCTCTCCACCTCCTCTCCCTCCTCAACTCTCCTCTCTACCTCCTCTCCCCTCCTCAACTCTCCTCTCTCCCTCCTCAACTCTCCTCTCTCCCTCCTCAACTCTCCTCTCCACCTCCTCTCTCCCTCCTCAACTCTCCTCTCCACCTCCTCTCTCCCTCCTCAACTCTCCTCTCCACCTCCTCTCCCCTCCTCAACTCTCCTCTCCACCTCCTCTCCCCTCCTCAACTCTCCTCTCTACCTCCTCTCCCCTCCTCAACTCTCCTCTCTACCTCCTCTCCCCTCCTCAACTCTCCTCTCTACCTCCTCTCCCCTCCTCAACTCTCCTCTCTACCTCCTCAACTCTCCTCTCCACCTCCTCTCCCCTCCTCAACTCTCCTCTCTCCCTCCTCAACTCTCCTCTCCACCTCCTCTCTCCCTCCTCAACTCTCCTCTCCACCTCCTCTCTCCCTCCTCAACTCTCCTCTCCACCTCCTCTCCCTCCTCAACTCTCCTCTCTACCTCCTCTCTCCCTCCTCAACTCTCCTCTCTACCTCCTCTCCCCTCCTCAACTCTCCTCTCTACCTCCTCTCCCCTCCTCAACTCTCCTCTCTACCTCCTCTCCCCTCCTCAACTCTCCTCTCCTCTCCACCTCCTCTCCCCTCCAAGTTTCATCTCTACCTCCTCTCCCCTCCTCAACTCTCCTCTCTACCTCCTCTCCCCTCCTCTCCTCTCCTCTCCACCTCCTCTCCCCTCCTCAACTCTCCTCTCTACCTCCTCTCCTCAACTCTCCTCTCTACCTCCTCTCCTCAACTCTCCTCTCTACCTCCTCAACTCTCCTCTCCACCTCCTCAACTCTCCTCTCCTCTCTACCTCCTCTCCTCAACTCTCCTCTCTACCTCCTCTCCTCTCTACCTCCTCTCCCCTCAAGTCTCCTCTCTACCTCCTCTCCTCTCTACCTCCTCAACTCTCCTCTCTACCTCCTCTCCTCTCTACCTCCTCTCCCATGCTCAAGTTTCATCTCTACCTCCTCTCCTCTCCCCTCCTCTCCTCTCTACCTCCTCTCCCCTCCTCAACTCTCCTCTCTACCTCCTCTCCCCTCCTCTCCTCTCTACCTCCTCTCCCCTCCTTACCTCTCCTCTCTACCTCCTCTCCCCTCCTTACCTCTCCTCTCTACCTCCTCTCCCCTCCTCAACTCTCCTCTCTACCTCCTCTCCCCTCCTCAACTCTCCTCTCTACCTCCTCTCCCCTCCTCAACTCTCCTCTCTACCTCCTCTCCCCTCCTCAACTCTCCTCTCTACCTCCTTTCCTTCCCTCACCACCTCCTCTCTCCTCCTCACCTGTCCTCTCCACCTCCTCCCGCTTCTCTCCTTACACACATGCACATGCCTGTTTATTTTATGAGTCAGTAGTTGTGACTTCCTATCAAGTAGTGAGTTAGTTGAATAGATTAAAGTCATAGCTCAGAGAGGCAGGCAGAAGAGGAGCTGGGAGAACAGAGCAGAACAGTGTGTAGGAGGGGGGAGAGAGAGAGAGACTGACTTTTTGTCTAGCTTGCCAACTAAATACTCAACCTATTATCGCTGTAGAATAGCAACTAATGGATGAAAGCCCTCCTCCTGATTCTTAGTTTACGGTTTGTTGTTTTCAGAAGCAAAGAACACCGACAAAAGAAGTAAAACTGATAAAGGTTCATTTGAAACTAAATCCCTGCAGTCGGAAGTAAACCGCCTCCACTATTTACTGTTTTTCTGAGATGAGAAACTAAGTTGAAGGCACTAACCCAACAGCATTAGGGCAATACTAACCTGAGAGGGGGCACTAACCCAACAGCATTAGGGCAATACTAACCTGAGAGGGGGCACTAACCCAACAGCATTAGGGCAATACTAACCTGGGGGCACTAACCCAACAGCATTAGGGCAATACTAACCTGAGAGGGGGCACTAACCCAACAGCATTAGGGCAATACTAACCTGAGAGGGGGCACTAACCCAACAGCATTAGGGCAATACTAACCTGAGAGGGGGGGCACTAACCCAACAGCATTAGGGCAATACTAACCTGGAGAGGGGGCACTAACCCAACAGCATTAGGGCAATACTAACCTGGGGGCACTAACCCAACAGCATTAGGGCAATACTAACCTGAGGGGGCACTAACCCAACAGCATTAGGGCAATACTAACCTGAGGGGGGCACTAACCCAACAGCATTAGGGCAATACTAACCTGAGGGGGGGCACTAACCCAACAGCATTAGGGCAATACTAACCTGGGGGCACTAACCCAACAGCATTAGGGCAATACTAACCTGGGGGCACTAACCCAACAGCATTAGGGGCAATACTAACCTGAGAGGGGGCACTAACCCAACAGCATTAGGGCAATACTAACCTGAGGGGGCACTAACCCAACAGCATTAGGGCAATACTAACCTGGGGGCACTAACCCAACAGCATTAGGGCAATACTAACCTGGGGGCACTAACCCAACAGCATTAGGGCAATACTAACCTGGGGGCACTAACCCAACAGCATTAGGGCAATACTAACCTGGGGGCACTAACCCAACAGCATTAGGGCAATACTAACCTGGGGGCACTAACCCAACAGCATTAGGGCAATACTAAACCTGGGGCACTAACCCAACAGCATTAGGGCAATACTAAACCTGGGGGCACTAACCCAACAGCATTAGGGCAATACTAACCTGAGGGGGCACTAACCCAACAGCATTAGGGCAATACTAACCTGGGGGCACTAACCCAACAGCATTAGGGCAATACTAAACCTGGGGGCACTAACCCAACAGCATTAGGGCAATACTAACCTGAGGGGGCACTAACCCAACAGCATTAGGGCAATACTAACCTGAGGGGGCACTAACCCAACAGCATTAGGGCAATACTAACCTGAGGGGGCACTAACCCAACAGCATTAGGGCAATACTAAACCTGGGGGCACTAACCCAACAGCATTAGGGCAATACTAACCTGGGGGCACTAACCCAACAGCATTAGGGCAATACTAACCTGGGGGGGCACTAACCCAACAGCATTAGGGCAATACTAACCTGAGGGGGCACTGACCCAACAGCATTAGGGCAATACTAACCTGGGGGCACTAACCCAACAGCATTAGGGCAATACTAACCTGAGGGGGCACTAACCCAACAGCATTAGGGCAATACTAAACCTGGGGGCACTAACCCAACAGCATTAGGGCAATACTAACCTGAGGGGGCACTAACCCAACAGCATTAGGGCAATACTAAACCTGGGGGCACTAACCCAACAGCATTAGGGCAATACTAAACCTGGGGGCACTAACCCAACAGCATTAGGGCAATACTAACCTGAGGGGGCACTAACCCAACAGCATTAGGGCAATACTAACCTGAGGGGGGCACTAACCCAACAGCATTAGGGCAATACTAACCTGAGGGGGCACTAACCCAACAGCATTAGGGCAATACTAAACCTGGGGGGGCACTAACCCAACAGCATTAGGGCAATACTAACCTGGGGGCACTAACCCAACAGCATTAGGGCAATACTAACCTGGGGGCACTAACCCAACAGCATTAGGGCAATACTAACCTGGGGGCACTAACCCAACAGCATTAGGGCAATACTAACCTGAGGGGGCACTAACCCAACAGCATTAGGGCAATACTAACCTGGGGGCACTAACCCAACAGCATTAGGGCAATACTAACCTGGGGGGCACTAACCCAACAGCATTAGGGCAATACTAACCTGAGGGGGCACTAACCCAACAGCATTAGGGCAATACTAAACCTGGGGGCACTTAACCCAACAGCATTAGGGCAATACTAAAGCTGGGGGACTAGGCTGAGGGCACTAAGGCAGCAGCATTAGGGCAATACTAAAGCTGGGGGACTAGGTTGAGGCACTAACCCAGGAGCATTAGGGCAATACTAAAGCTGGGGGCACTAACCCAACAGCATTAGGGCAATACTAAAGCTGGGGGCACTAACCCAACAGCATTAGGGCAATACTAAAGCTGGGGGCACCAACCCAACAGCATTAGGGCAATACTAACCTAGGGGGCACCAACCCAACAGCATTAGGGCAATACTAACCTGAGGGGGCACTAACCCAACAGCATTAGGGCAATACTAAACCTGGGGGCACTAACCCAACAGCATTAGGGCAATACTAACCTGGGGGCACTAACCCAACAGCATTAGGGCAATACTAACCTGGGGGCACTAACCCAACAGCATTAGGGCAATACTAACCTGAGGGGGGCACTAACCCAACAGCATTAGGGCAATACTAAACCTGGGGGGCACTAACCCAACAGCATTAGGGCAATACTAAAGCTGGGGGACTAGGTTGAGGGCACTAAGGCAGCAGCATTAGGGCAATACTAAAGCTGGGGGACTAGGTTGAGGGCACTAACCCAGGAGCATTAGGGCAATACTAAAGCTGGGGGCACTAACCCAACAGCATTAGGGCAATACTAAAGCTGGGGGCACTAACCCAACAGCATTAGGGCAATACTAAAGCTGGGGGCACTAACCCAACAGCATTAGGGCAATACTAACCTGGGGGCACTAACCCAACAGCATTAGGGCAATACTAACCTGAGGGGGCACTAACCCAACAGCATTAGGGCAATACTAAACCTGGGGGCACTAACCCAACAGCATTAGGGCAATACTAACCTGGGGGACTAGGTTGAGGGCACTAACCCAGCAGCATTAGGGCAATACTAAAGCTGGGGGGACTAGGTTGAGGCACTAACCCAGCAGCATTAGGGCAATACTAAAGCTGGGGGGGACTAGGTTGAGGGCACTAACCCAGCAGCATTAGGGCAATACTAAAGCTGGGGGGGACTAGGTTGAGGGCACTAACCCAGCAGCATTAGGGCAATACTAAAGCTGGGGGGGACTAGGTTGAGGGCACTAACCCAGCAGCATTAGGGCAATACTAAAGCTGGGGGGGACTAGGTTGAGGGCACTAACCCAGGAGCATTAGGGCAATACTAAAGCTGGGGGGGACTAGGTTGAGGGCACTAACCCAGGAGCATTAGGGCAATACTAAAGCTGGGCAGTCCAGTAAATAGAAGATGACATGCCGTGTCAATGGATGAATGGGCCAGAGTCATTAAGCCAGTGCTGAGCAAGAACAAATTGTTTGAGCAAGCAAATCAATTTGAGCTGCTACCTAGCCGTGAGAAGCTCATCTCTTTACACATGGGCAACAGCAAACAGCAACGTGCTGCGGCGAGAGAGAGAGTTGGGAGGGTGGAGAGAGAGTCGGGAGGGTGGAGAGCGAGAGAGTCGTGAGGGAGAGAGTTGGGAGGGTGGAGAGCGAGAGTGGAGGGGGGGTGGAGAGCGAGGGAGCGTGAGAGTCGTGAGTGAGAGAGTCGTGAGGGTGGAGAGCGTGAGGGTGGAGAGAGTGAGAGCAGAGAGTCGTGAGAGGGTGGAGAGCGAGAGAGTCGTGAGGGTGGAGAGCGAGAGAGTCGTGAGGGTGGAGAGCGAGAGAGTCGTGAGGGTGGAGAGCGAGAGAGTCGTGGAGGGTGGAGAGCGAGAGAGTCGTGAGGGTGGAGAGCGAGAGAGTCGTGAGGGTGGAGAGCGAGAGAGTCGTGAGGGTGGAGAGCGAGAGAGTCGTGAGGGTGGAGAGCGAGAGAGTCGTGAGGGTGGAGAGCGAGAGAGTCGTGAGGGTGGAGAGCGAGAGAGTCGTGAGGGTGGAGAGCGAGAGAGTCGTGAGGGTGGAGAGCGAGAGAGTCGTGAGGGTGGAGAGCGAGAGGGTGGAGAGGGTGGAGAGCGAGAGAGTCGTGAGGGTGGAGAGCTGAGAGGTGGAGGGTGGAGAGCGAGAGAGTCGTGAGAGTGGAGAGAGCGAGAGAGCTGAGAGAGAGTGAGAGAGAGAGAGAGAGAGAGCGAGAGAGAGAGGAGAGAGAGCGAGAGAGCTGAGAGAGAGAGAGAGAGAGAGAGAGAGAGAGAGAGAGAGAGAGAGAGAGAGAGAGAGAGAGAGAGAGAGAGAGAGAGAGAGAGAGAGAGAGAGAGAGAGAGAGAGAGAGAGAGAGAGAGAGAGAGAGAGAGAGAGAGAGAGAGAGAGAGAGAGAGAGAGAGAGAGAGAGAGAGAGAGAGAGAGAGAGAGAGAGAGAGAGAGAGAGAGAGAGAGAGAGAGAGAGAGAGAGAGAGAGAGAGAGAGAGAGAGAGAGAGAGAGAGAGAGAGAGAGAGAGAGAGAGAGAGAGAGAGAGAGAGAGAGAGAGAGAGAGAGAGAGAGAGAGAGAGAGAGAGAGAGGCAGCTGCGAGGGTAGCATGCGTTACCGTGGTGAACGGCATGGCGCTAATGAAACGCCTCAGTGGGTTTATCATTACATCGTCAGGAGGACAGACAGAGGCTTATAGCGTCCCAAATGGCATCCTATTCCATAGATAGTGCACTACTTTTGGCCAGACCCCATTACGGCTATGGTCAACAGTAGTGCACTATATAGGGTGCCATTTGGGACGTGGGAGAAAATGGAAGCTCTAGTAACTCCCTCCCTGACTTTCAGACCTGGCAACAGATATCCTGGCAGCTTCACTGTTGCTTAAGGGTTGAATGTTAATGTTTACTCATCCAATCGGAAGTATTCTCTCTCCATATTGAGAGAAAAATGCTTGTTCTGTAGCCTTGGATGGGTGAAGTAGAGACCATTTGGTGTTTTAAGAAGTGGAATAGAAGCCGTCACCTCTTCTCCCATAGCGCTCTGGTTAAAAGTAGTGCACTATATAGGGAATAGGGTGACATTTGGGACACAAACTTTCGAGTCTCACCCTCCTCGCTTCCTGTTCTCTTGCTTCGCTGTGGTGATCTGTGATCAGATTGAGGGTCAAGTACACAATGTTACAACAAAATCAATCTACAGAACACAATTCCTCATTAGAACAACATCTGTAGTGGGTTTTTATTTTTTACTGTGTTTTTTTAAAAGCCTCCCTGACCCGGAGGTGTCTCCATTATCTGTGTGTCAGAATCCCTCCCATTGATTCACATACAGACTTCTGCTCAGCCAGATAATTACTGCAGACCTCCTCTCCTCTGCTGACGGAGGCAAGCTGTCTGACATCATCTTGTCTAAACCCATTGCCTTTTCCATCCTCACTCAGGGAGGCTGAATGAAAGAGCTGGAAAAGAGTCACCCTTTTCTCCTCCTCCTTTCCTCTCAACCCTACCTCTGTCCATCCTCACTCAGGGAGGCTGAATGAAAGAGCTGAAAAAGTAGAGAATCTCTGGAAGGCATTCAACAGTGTCATGTTGAGATGGCGCAAACACCAGAAAACGACACTGATCTTTTTGTTTTTTTCAATTTTGTAATTCTCAGTCTGGAAGCTATCCAGGGAGGGAGGGAGGGAGGGAGGGAGGGAGGGAGGGAGGGAGGGAGGGGAGAGAGCCAGGTAGTTGATGAAAAATAGCTTCATTTGTGGTTGAAACAACACTGTCCTTGTTTTATCAGGGGTAAAGTAAGTAGAATCAGCCTATGTACTGGTATATATTTCATTATGAAGTTACTTAATATTCACAACAGTCCTTGGGAGTCTGTTAGTGGTTTATTTGTTTTAATTTGTGTAACATTGTGTGCTTGTCCTACAAATATGACCTATTGTTCTGATCTACAGTATCCTGGTTTCAATAGGCAATAGTTCTTCCATCAGTTTTAGAGCTACATTGGGGTGCTTTATATCTGACTTCTAAATCGTTCACTTTGCCCCTAGGCTTTCTTGTAGGTCTGTGATGATTGGATATTGGCCCCTGTCAAAAGTAGTGCACTACGTAGCGACCAGTGTGCCGGAGGAGGCCGGTAGGACTACGCTACCCACAATGCAACACGCTCACTTCATTACAACTAATCGGCAATGACACTGGGGAAAAACTAGACTGGTGAAAGCAAACTCCTCTTTCCCCTTTTCTCTCTCTCTCCTTCTCCATCTACGCCCCCAATTGGTTCCTCCAATTGGGGGCGTAGCCAGACCACATGTGTTCCTCCATCCACCTCAACAGTAATCTATTTTAAGCTTCATGGGAGGGTGGAGAGAGGGAGATGACGGAGAGAAGGAGATGACTGAAAGAGGGAGATGACTGAGAGACGGAGATGACTGAGAGACGGAGATGACTGAGAGACGGAGATGACTGAGAGACGGAGATAACGGAGGGACCGAGAGACTGAGTAGAACAGTACAGCCTTGTAGGAGGGAGTTTTAATAGAACTAGCAGGGGTTGTAGAATCGCGTGGCCTGTTCTCATTCCGCTCCTCCACTGCCTGGCAGTGCGATTCATTCCTGATACGTCAGCTGGTGTTTCTGTTTGTTTGTTTGTGACTGGAAGGAGAGAAATGCCTTAAGTCCCTCAACTTTATTATGTTGTTCATTGCAACAAAAAAAAAAAAACTCTCTTTTCCACTTTCTCTCTATACTTCAGTATGTAAGACAATCAATGTCTGCATGCAGGAGGATTTGACACAAGCTGGAATAGATGAATGTTTCCCTGATTGTTCCTGACGATGATTGTCTGTTGATGTTGTATCATTTCTTTGTGATGTTCCTTTCCTTAATCGTTACTTCCTTCCTTCCTTTTCTTATCATTCCCTTCCTATCACAGTTATTGATCTAAATACATATTTGTGATGATCGTTATTCCCCCTCGCCACAGATACTAATAGTTTTCTGATGTCCTCTTACCAACTTCCTGTTTACACACATACTACTACCAGCAGCTTTAGTGAGGGAGATGTCAGAGTCTAAAACATTGACTTTATCAGCATGGAAGTAATTCCCATTACTTCGATCTGGTAGGACAACGTGACCAGAATATAGCTGGAACATGTGAACTGTCCAGGAGAGAAACACTTCTATTCCTCTCCAGTGCTAGAAACACAACTTCCAGCCTCTTGACTCAGCTGCAAAACCAACATGCCAAGATCATAGCGACAGACCCCAGAGGCCTGACCACCACTTTAGATGACTGTAGGCCTACCTCATGCTGACCACTGCTGTAGATGACTGTGGGCCTACCTCATCCTGACCACTGCTGTAGATGACTGTAGGCCTACCTCATCCTGATCTCTGCTGCTGTAGATGACTGTAGGCCTACCTCATCCTGACCACTGCTGCTGTAGATGACTGTAGGCCTACCTCATCCTGACCTCTGCTGCTGTTGATGACTGTAGGCCTACCTCATCCTGACCTCTGCTGCTGTAGATGACTGTAGGCCTACCTCATCCTGACCACTGCTGTAGATGACTGTAGGCCTACCTCATCCTGACCACTGCTGCTGTAGATGACTGTAGGCCTACCTCATCCTGACCACTGCTGCTGTAGATGACTGTAGGCCTACCTCATCCTGATCTCTGCTGCTGTAGATGACTGTAGGCCTACCTCATCCTGACCACTGCTGCTGTAGATGACTGTAGGCCTACCTCATCCTGACCACTGCTGCTGTAGATGACTGTAGGCCTACCTCATCCTGACCACTGCTGCTGTAGATGACTGTAGGCCTACCTCATCCTGACCACTGCTGCTGTAGATGACTGTAGGCCTACCTCATCCTTACCACTGCTGCTGTAGATGACTGTAGGCCTACCTCATCCTGACCACTGCTGCTTTAGATGACTGTAGGCCTACCTCATCCTGACCACTGCTGCTGTAGATGACTGTAGGCCTACCTCATCCAAACACCCACGGCTTGATTGGAAGGACAGGCTGTAACCCAGGGAGAGTTGAACAAGCGTGTAGCTGAGTATGTAGTAGATTCTTGGGATACTTGTGTTGGTGTATGGGCCTACCTAACATACCGTTTACATATTTTACCTTGAGTGAGTAATGGGCAATATTTTTAATTGAGTAACGACAGCAACACTGGTCATAATAGCTTTCAGCCAGCTAGAATAGGAGCCGCAAATTATGTTTATTTCTGCAGTGTTTGTGAGAATCCATCACATGTGACTGTGGAGATAGCTGGGTTAGGCGTGTGTTATGGAGGCGGGTGATTACCGTAGTGATCAATGCATGCAGACTGGACTGAGTCTGGAAGGAACACTGTGTGGAAGCATTTCATTGTTAGTGTACACCTGTTGTTTACCAAGCATGTGACATAACATTTGAATTGATTTGTGTGTGTTGTGGCCTGTATTTTATTGAAGGAGGGCAGACTGGCACTAAAACACACCAACACAGTTTTATCTGATGTGTTTTATTCATCTGAACCAAAAAGCCACAGACAGTCTTTCCCTAGAGACAGGCCCCCAGGGACAGGCCCCCAGGGACAGGCCCCCAGAGACAGGCCCCCAGAGACAGGCCCCCAGGGATTCAGAGGGAACTTCATCTGGCTATCTTACATCTCTACTTCGCTTTAATTAGGAAGCAGAATAACAGGAGAGGAGGAGAGAGGAGATTAGCAGCGGTTCATTTATACTCTTAATGAAGCACATCTCGTTTTGAAAGTGTTTATCAATGCATGGGTGTTTATCTTTCTCTGCCATCTCACAAACACACAAACGCGCGCGTGCACACACACACACACACACACACACACACGCGCTCACAAACACACACACACACACACCCACTGCCGCCCCATGTCACCTGCACAGATTAATAGGCGGACCACGTCGGTCCTGAGTTCTCTTGCACCAGCTCTGGTGTGTGTGTGTGTGCGTGGGTGCGCGTGTGTGAGTGATGAGTAACTACCTCACTTACAGCCTCAGGGGCCTAGTTCCCTTCCCAAGTTGGTGGCTGGGTAGCTGTGCGATGACTGTCTATTCTATTGTATCACAGCACAATCGTCTGACACACACACACACACACACACACAAACCACACACACCACAATCCTCTAGCGCATACTATATTCTATGATATAATATTCTTCAAGTGGATTCACAACCACATTCATACAATACATTCTCCGTTTTATAACGGGTTCAATCCAATGTCAAGTAGCCACAAGCTAGAAGCTGTTATTTACAGTACGGTACAGGAAGCACAAAGACGAGGCCTGAGTCCCAAAAGGCACTCTATTCCCTATGGGCCCTGGTCTAAAGTAATGCACTATGTAGGGACTAGGGTGCCATTTTGGACTCAGACATGGCTTCATATGATATGACTGTAGTGCTGCTATCCACAGTAGAACATATGATATGACTGAGAGGGCACAACAGCCCTCTCGGCACAACAGCCCTCTCGGCACAACAGCCCTCTCGGCACAACAGCCCTCTCGGCACAACAGCCCTCTCGGCACAACAGCCCTCTCGGCACAACAGCCCTCTCGGCACAACAGCCCTCTCGGCACAACAGCCCTCTCGGCACAACAGCCCTGTCTGCACAACAGCCCTGTCTGCACAACAGCCCTGTCTGCACAACAGCCCTGTCTGCACAACAGCCCTGTCTGCACAACAGCCCTCTCTGCACAACAGCCCTCTCTGCGGAGTCTGTTGTGAATATAAAGAGAATATACTGAACTTCTTCCTTTTTGATTGGCATTGTTGAACGTCTTTATTTTTCCGTCCCTGTTTCTGTGCAGTGTGGGAGGATTGTTATTAGTGTAGAGAGATGATGTGACAGGGAAAGACGTGTGTGTGTGTGTGTGTGTGTGTGTGTGTGTGTGTGTGGTTGGCAGTATTGTTCCGTACCTTCTGTAACAGGTAGCTAATGTATTTCATTAGAACTGGCTGTCCATTCCCCACAGGCAAGCCCACCACTCGCTCCTATTTTCTCTCTCTCTCTCTCTCTTTCTCTTTCTCTCTTTCTCTTCTCTTCCATCTTTACTGAATAAACAACTAGATTCAGTTATATGTTCGTGCCTCCTTCCCCCCTCCTCCTCTTGTCAACATGTTTCTCTCCTTCCTGGAATTCAATTATGGCGACGGTTGTTTTATGATGTTGTCTTGCCGTCGGATGACGGATTCATTATCTCATCACTCTAGCTGACAGACAGGCTGCCTGGTCGGCCTGGCGCTGCTGTTGTTCCATACAGTTACACAGGCTTTCATTGATTCAGACACGCAAATCCACTCTGTTTCTAACCCTGTCTAGTCTCTACCTCCCTCTGTTGTTTTGTCCTCCTCATCTCCCCCCTCTCTCCTATTCTCCTCCTCCTCTCCCTCCCTCGCTCCTCCTCTTCTCCCCCTGTCTCCTCTCCTCCTCATCTCCCTCCCTCGCTCCTCCTCTTCTCCCCCTGTCTTCTCTCCTCCTCGTCTCCTCTCCTCCCCCTGTCTCCTCTCCTCCTCTTCTCCCCGTCTTCTCTCCTCCTCGTCTCCTCTCCTCCTCATCTCCCCCTGTTTCCTCTCTCCTCCTCATCTCCCCTGTCTCCTCTCCTCCTCATCTCCCCCTGTCTCCTCTCCTCCTCTTCTCTCCTCCTCCTCTCCTCTCCTCCTCTTCTCCCCCTGTCTCCTCTCCTCCTCATCTCCTCCTCGTCTCCTCTCCTCCTCATCTCCTCCTCGTCTCCTCTCCTCCTCATCTCCCACTGTCTCCTCTCCTCCTCATCTCCCCTGTCTCCTCTCCTCCTCTTCTCCCCCTGTCTCCTCTCCTCCTCATCTCCCCCTGTCTCCTCTCCTCCTCCTCATCTCCCCTGTCTCCTCTCCTCCTCATCTCCCCCTGTCTCCTCTCCTCCTCATCTCCCTGTCTCCTCTCCTCCTCTTTCTCCCCCTGTCTCCTCTCCTCCTCTTCTCCCCTGTCTCCTCTCCTCCTCATCTCCCACTGTCTCCTCTCCTCCTCATCTCCCCTGTCTCCTCTCCTCCTCATCTCCCACTGTCTCCTCTCCTCCTCATCTCCCCTGTCTCCTCTCCTCCTCATCTCCCACTGTCCTCCCTCTCCTCCCTCATCTCCCACTGTCTCCTCTCCTCCTCATCTCCCACTGTCTCCTCTCCTCCTCATCTCCCACTGTCTCCTCTCCTCCTCATCTCCCACTGTCTCCTCTCCTCCCCATCTCCCACTGTCTCCTCTCCTCCTCATCTCCCACTGTCTCCTCTCCTCCTCATCTCCCCTGTCTCCTCATCTCCCCTGTCTCCTCTCCTCCTCATCTCCCTCTGTCTCCTCTCCTCCTCATCTCCCTCTGTCTCCTCTCCTCCTCATCTCCCACTGTCTCCTCTCCTCCTCATCTCCCTCTGTCTCCTCTCCTCCTCATCTCCCTCATCTCCCCCTGTCTCCTCTCCTCCTCATCTCCCACTGTCTCCTCTCCTCCTCATCTCCCCACTGTCTCCTCTCCTCCTCATCTCCCTGTCTCCTCTCCTCCTCATCTCCCTCATCTCCCCCTGTCTCCTCTCCTCCTCATCTCCCACTGTCTCCTCTCCTCCTCATCTCCCACTGTCTCCTCTCCTCCTCATCTCCCACTGTCTCCTCTCCTCCTCATCTCCCACTGTCTCCTCCTCATCTCCCCCTGTCTCCTCTCCTCCTCTTCTCCCACTGTCTCCTCTCCTCCTCATCTCCCACTGTCTCCTCTCCTCCTCATCTCTCTCTGTCTCCTCCTCATCTCCCCTGTCTCCTCTCCTCCTCATCTCCCCACTGTCTCCCTCTCCTCCTCATCTCCCACTGTCTCCCTCTCCTCCTCATCTCCCCTGTCTCCCTCTCCTCCTCATCTCCCACTGTCTCCCTCTCCTCCTCATCTCTCTCTGTCTCCCTCCTCATCTCCCCCTGTCTCCTCTCCTCCTCTTCTCCCCTGCCTCCTCTCCTCCTCATCTCCCTCTGTCTCCCTCTCCTCCTCATCTCCCACTGTCTCCTCTCCTCCTCATCTCCCACTGTCTCCCTCTCCTCCTCATCTCCCACTGTCTCCTCTCCTCCTCATCTCCACTGTCTCCTCTCCTCCTCATCTCCCACTGTCTCCCTCTCCTCCTCATCTCCCCTGTCTCCTCTCCTCTCCTCATCTCCCCTGTCTCTCTCTCCTCCTCATCTCCCCTGTCTCCCTCTCCTCCTCATCTCCCCTGTCTCCTCTCTCCTCCTCATCTCCCCTGTCTCCTCTCCTCCTCATCTCCCCTGTCTCCTCTCCTCCTCATCTCCCACTGTCTCCTCTCCTCCTCATCTCCCACTGTCTCATCTCCCACTGTCTCCTCTCCTCCCCATCTCCCACTGTCTCCTCTCCTCCCCATCTCCCACTGTCTCCTCTCCTCCCCATCTCCCACTGTCTCCTCTCCTCCTCATCTCCCACTGTCTCCTCTCCTCCTCATCTCCCACTGTCTCCTCTCTCCTCCTCATCTCCCACTGTCTCCCTCTCCTCCCCATCTCCCACTGTCTCCCTCTCCTCCTCATCTCCCACTGTCTCCTCTCCTCCCTCCTCATCTCCCTGTCTCCTCTCCTCCTCCTCATCTCCCCTGTCTCCCTCTCCTCCTCATCTCCCACTGTCTCCTCTCCTCCTCATCTCTCTCTGTCTCCTCCTCATCTCCCACTGTCTCCTCTCCTCCTCATCTCTCTCTGTCTCCTCCTCATCTCTCTCTGTCTCCTCCTCATCTCCCCTGTCTCCTCTCCTCCTCATCTCCCCCTGTCTCCTCTCCTCCTCATCTCCCACTGTCTCCTCTCCTCCTCATCTCTCTCTGTCTCCTCTCCTCCTCATCTCCCACTGTCTCCTCTCCTCCTCATCTCCCACTGTCTCCTCTCCTCCTCATCTCCCACTGTCTCCTCTCCTCCTCATCTCCCACTGTCTCCTCTCCTCCTCATCTCCCACTGTCTCCTCTCCTCCTCATCTCCCACTGTCTCCTCTCCTCCTCATCTCCCACTGTCTCCTCTCCTCCTCATCTCCACTGTCTCCTCTCCTCCTCATCTCCCCCCGTCTCCTCTCCTCCTCATCTCCCCCCGTCTCCTCTCCTCCTCTTCCTCACCCTCTGTCTCCCCTCTTCTCCACCCCCCCTCTTGTCTCTGCTCTTCTCCTCCTCTCGCCTCTCTTCCTCCTCCTCTCCCTCTGTGTCTGTCCTCTCCTCCTCTCTCCTCCTCCTCCTCCTCCTCCTCCTCTCCCTCTCTCTCCTCTTCTCCACTTTGCCCTGTCCCGCCTCCTCCTCCTCTCCCTCTGTGTATGTCCTCTCATTCTCCTCTCCTCTCCTCCTCCCTCTATCTACTCTGTTATAAGTCTGTTCTAATTCTTTAAGAAACAGGAAGTTATTCAGGAAAAATGGATTTAGAAGATGATCTCTACCGATGAGTTGTTTCTGTTGCTGTGTCACAAAATGGTACCCGATTTCCCTATGTTGTGCACTACTTTTGACCAGTTCCCATAGGGGTTCACTCTGTGTAGGGAATAGGGCGCCATTTGGAACAGTAGTCTCCTCTTTCTTTCTTCGGAATCATCTGGAAGTTTCAAACTGTTTCTAACTCTCCATTATGAACAAATGTTATAAATATCCTCCTGAATTAATTCTGCATAACTTACATCTGGAGCAGGGAAAACTCTGAGGCTGCAATGAAAGCTCAGGGAGTTGGTTTGTGCAGTAGCTCCCTCTGTCTGTCTTTTTTATGGAGATAATAGATTCCTTTTGGTTCAGCAGCTTTGATGTGGTTTCTGCATGAAAGGGGGCATCATTCTGGGGATGCTGGTGAGGGCACGTTACGGGGAGGACAACTTGTGAGAGTTTTGTCTTAGTTTGTCGCATAACACTGTTCAACGTTAAATCATGTTACCTTGATAAAAGGTTGGGGCCATGATGGTCTCGCCCCCTCCCCTTTGAACTTTGTGTTGTTTTGATGTTAATTTAATTTCCAGTTGTACATCAACTTCAGATTAGAATATGCAGCAATAGTATTTAATAGTGGATTAAAAGTTAATTAATTATGTGTCTCTATTGAAAAATAAACTTTTTTTCTTGGGTGAGTACAGGGAGAATCAATTTTTTACATATGTATTTAATGATGATTCCTTTGAATAGATACAAACTAATTCTATTGGTTTATGAGAGGGTAAATGGTGTTGAAAACCCCCCAAGGGGTTAAATACATGTAGAAATAAATTACAAATATTTCCTGGTCTTTCTTATATCTCTAAGATATAGAACAGACACTTCAGAACAAACTTCCTTAAGATAATGTTTGGGGGGAACTATCTGTTCCGTGTAGTGGCATTTTTATGGGTTAATAGCAGTAAGGCCAAATAAAAATGTTCATCAAATAATTGTTTTATATATTTTTTTGATACTTCAAGTGGTCAAATAGCCAAATCCTTGGTATGACCTTCTTAAATCAATTCATATAGCTTAATAGAACCCCGTCCCCCGGTTTAGAAAACGATGTAGTATTTCGTTTTTTTATGTATTATTTCTTACATTGTTAGCCCAGAAAATCTTAAGTGTTATTACATACAACGGGAAGAACTATTGGATATCAGAGCGACGTCAACCTACCAACATTATGACCAGGAATACGTCTTTCCCGAAGCGGATCCTTTGTTCGGAGCTTAAACCAAGTTTATTTGCCCATTGGGTCAATACAGCTGCATCCGACAAAATACATGCACACCAGCACTGTTATTTAACCCTTTCTCCTATGCTGAGTCTCCTCCTACACATCAATCGCTCCCTATCCCAGTCTGCTGTCCCCACATGCTTCAAAATGGCCACCATTGTTCCTGTACCACAGAAGTCAAAGATAACTGAACTAAATGACTATCACAACCCATAGCACTCACCTCTGTCATCATGAAGTGCTTTGAGAGACTAGTCAAGGATCATATCACCTCCTCCTTAACGGCCACCCTAGACCCACTTCAGTTTGCATACCGCCCCAATAGATCCACAGACGATGCAATCACTATCGCACTGCATACTGCCCTATTCCATCTGGACAAGAGGAATACATATGTAAGAATGCTGTTCATTGACTACAGCTCAGCATTCAACACCATATTACCCTCCAAGCTCATCATTAAGCTTAAGCCTCTGGGTCTCCACCCCTCCCTGTATATTTGGGTCCTGGACTTTCTGACGGGCCACCCCCAGGTGGTGAAGGCAAGAAACAACATCTCGACTTCACTGATCCTCAACACTGGGGCCCCACAAGGGTGTGTGCTCAGCACCCTCCTGTGCTCTCTGTTCAGCCATGACTGTGTGGCCATGCACGCCTCCAACTCACTAACCAAGTTTGCAGACAACACAACAGTAGTGGGCTTGATTACCAACAATGACGAGACAGCTTACAGGGAGGAGGTGAGGGCCCTCGGAGTGTGGTGTCAGGAAAACAACCTCTCACTCAACGTCAACAAAACAAAGGAGATGATAGTGGACTTCACTTCTTCACCGACAATGTGGTGAAGAAGGCGCAACAGCACCTCTTCAACCTCAGGAGGCTGATGAAATTTGGCTTGTCACCTAAAACCCTCACAAACCTTTACAGATGCGCAATTGAGAGCATCCTTTCGGGCTGTATCACCGCCTGGTACGGCAACTGCACCGCCATCAACCGCAAGGCTCTCTAGAGGGTGGTGCGGTCTGCCCAACACATCACCGGGGGTAAACTACCTGCCCTCCAGGACACCTACACCACCCGGTGTCACAGGAAGGCCAAAAAGATCTTCAAGGACAACAACCACCCAAGCCCCTGCCTGTTCACCCCGCTACCATTCAAAAGGCGAGGTCAGTACAGGTGCATAAACGCTGGGACCAAGAGAAACAGCTTCTATCTCAAGGCCATTAGACTGTTAAACAGTCATCACTAACACAGAGAGGCTGTTGCCTACATACAGACTCAATCATTAGCCACTTTAATAAATGGATCACTAGTCACTTTAAATAATGCCACTTTAATAATGTTTACATATCTTACATTACTCATCTCATGTGTATATACCGTATTTTATACCATCTATTGCATATTGCCAATCCCGCTCGGCCATAGCTCATCCATATATTTATATGTACATATTCTTATTCCATCCCTTTAGATGTGTGTGTATTAGGTAGTTGTGGAATTGTTAGATTACTTTAGATATTGTTAGATATTACTGCACTGTCGGGAACTAGAAACACAAGCCTTTTGCTACACTCGCATTAACATCTGCTAACCATGTGTATGTGTCCAATAAAATGTAGTTTGATTTAGACTGTTTGGTGCCAAAAATAATGGGTCACGTACATGGAGGAAAAATTAAAATGTTTCCTGATCTTACTTATATCTCTGGTATTTAGACCCCATTTTTCCACATTTTGTTATGTTACAGCCCTAAAATTAAATAGTTATTTTTTCCCCTTCATCAATCTATACACTAACCCATAATAACAAAGCAAAAACATATTTTTAGACATTTTTGTAAATGCATTAATAATAAAAAACTGATGACATTTGCATAAGTAATCAGACTCGGTACTTTGTTAAAGCACCGTTGGCAGTGATTACAGCCTTGAGTCTTCTTGGGTATAACGCTACATGCTTGGCACACCTGTATTTGGGAAGTTTCTCCCATTATTCTCTGCAGATCCTCCCAAGCTCTGTCAGGTTGGATGGGGAGCGTCACTGCCCAGCTATTTTCAGGTCTCTCAAGAGATTTTAGATCGGTTTCAAGTCGATCTGCCTCGGCCACTCAAGGACATTGAGATACTTGTCCCGAAGCCACTCCTGCGTTGTCTTGGCTGTGTGCTTAGGGTCGTTGTCCTGTAGGAAAGTGAATCTTCGCCCCAGTTTGAGGTCCTGAGCGCTCTGGAGTAGGATGTTTTCAACAATCTCTCTGTACTTTGCTCCGATCATCTTTCCCTCGATCCTGACTAGTCTCCCAGTCCCTGCCGCTGAAAAACATCCCCACAGTATGATGCTGCTACCACCATGCGTAACCGTAGGGATGGTGCTAGGTTTCC
This sequence comes from Brachymystax lenok tsinlingensis, assembly GCA_030435695.1. Classification (NCBI taxonomy): domain Eukaryota; kingdom Metazoa; phylum Chordata; class Actinopteri; order Salmoniformes; family Salmonidae; genus Brachymystax; species Brachymystax lenok. Next base: position 40,669,781 of record CM059794.1, on the reverse strand, counting down.
TCCAGACGTGACGCTTGGCATTCAGGCCAGAGAGTTCAATCTTGATTTTACCAGAGAATCTTGTTTCTCATGGTCTGAGAGTCCTTTAGGTGCCTTTTGGCAAACTCCAAGCGGGCTATCATGTGCCTTTTACTGAGGAGTGGCTTCCGTCTGTCCATTACCATAAAGGCCTGATTGGTGGAGTGCTGCAGAGTTGATTGTCCTTCTGGAAGGTTCTCCCATCTTCAGAGGAACTCTGGAGCTTTGTCAGAGTGACCATTGGGTTCTTGGTCACCTTCCTAACCAGGGCTCATCTCCCCCGATTGCTCAGTTTGGCCGGGCGGCCATCTCTAGGAAGAGTCTTTGTGGTTCCAAACGTCTTCCATTTAAGAATGATGGAGGCCACTGGTTCAATGCTGCAGAATGTTTTTGTTTTTTTTCACTTCCCCTTCGACACAATCCTGTCTCAGAGCTCTAAGGACAATACCTTTGACCTCATGACTTGGTTTTTGCTCTGACATGCACTGTCAACTGTGGGACCTTATATAAATAGGTGTGTGTCTTTCCAAATCTTGTCCAATCAATTGAATTTACCACAGGTGGACAATCAAACATCTCAAGGATGATCAATGGAAACAGGATGCACCTGAGTTCAATTTTTCGCGTCTCATAGCAAAGGGTCTGAATTCTTATATAAAATAAGGTATTTTATTTTTAGCAAACATTTCTGAAAACCTGTTTTCACTTGGTCGTTATGAGGTATTGTGTGTAGATGTATGAGGAAAAAAATATAATAAATCAAATTTTAGAATAAAGCCGTAATATAACAAATTGCAGGAAAAGTCAAGGGGTCTGAATACTTTCCGAATGCCCTGTAGGACAGACACTTCAGAACAAACTTCCTGTAGGACAGACACTTCAGAACAAACTTCCTTTTGATTATTTGGTGGACTATCTGTTATTCAATGTGTTTCTATGGGCTAATAGCAGTAAGGACTATCTGTTATTCAATGTGTTTCTATGGGCTAATAGCAGTAAGGACTATCTGTTATTCAATGTGTTTCTAAGGGCTAATAGCAGTAAGGACTATCTGTTATTCAATGTGTTTCTAAGGGCTAATAGCAGTAAGGACTATCTGTTATTCAATGTGTTTCTATGGGCTAATAGCAGTAAGGACTATCTGTTATTCAATGTGTTTCTATGGGCTAATAGCAGTAAGGACTATCTGTTGTTCCATGTAGTGAAACTGTTATTTACATATGTTTTAATGGGCTAATACTGTAGCAGTAAGGCCAAGATTTTTTCATTTGTTTTCATACTTCAAGGGGTCTTAAAATTCAAAATCAAATATCAAAATGATCCTTGGAATGACCTTCTTAAAACAATTCCATATAGCTTAGTAGAACCCCCCTCCTCCAGTTTAGACAGGGCTTCGACAGTAATGGGTTAATGCTTCTATTTTGGGTTATGATAGGGTAAAACTGGTGAAAGGTATTGCTAAATTATATTCTTCAAGAATTAATCGCTGTATCATTAATTTAAACGTTTCAAAAATGGATGTACCAATCTCAGATTGCCCCCTTTAAACCCTAATAAACGTGTCTTTTTTTTCCTAAAATGATTTTCTGTCTTTTCTTCAGGTAATGAGTTTGGCCACCCAGAGTGGCTGGACTTCCCTAGGAAGGGTAATAATGAGAGCTACCACTATGCTAGGCGTCAGTACAACCTACTGGACACTGACCATCTCCGGTACAGACAGCTCTATAACTTTGACCGGGACATGAACCGTACCGAGGACAAGTACGGTTGGCTGGCTGCACCACCGGTAAGGACGCGCATGCGCACACACCGACACACACACACACACACACACACACACACACACAGTTTCATGCACACGCACGAACACACACACAGACACACACTCCGCAATCAGACAGACAGACACACACAGCTGCATGCACCCTCACACACACACACACACACACACACACAGCTGCATGCACCCTCACACACTTACACACACACACAGCTGCATGCACGCTCACACACACACACTCACACACACACACAGCTGCATGCACGCTCACACACACACACACACACTCACACACACACACAGATGCATGCATGCATGCACACTCACACTCACACTCTCACACTCACACACACAGCTGCATGCACGCTCACACACACACACACACACACACAGCTGCATGCACGCTCACACACACACACACACACACACACACACACACACACACACACACACAGATGCATGCACGCTCACACTCACACTCACACTCACACTCTCACACTCACACACACAGCTGCATGCACACACACACACACTGAAGAGAAATATGACTGCCTGGCTGTAGCATCCCTAAGGACACACAGTTCCATGCACGCAGATATACACCCACAGTCACCCACAGTCAGCACTCTACTTCTTTTATATTTGTGTGTTCAGTATATCCAAGACCCATATAGATCTATTTCCTGTCAATTTCCTTTCCTTTATACACCAGTGAAACAGTGAAAACAGGCAGATACCTTCTGTCATCCCTTACCCTATTCCGACAGACAGGCAGGCGGGCGGACGGACGGACAGACAAGCACACAGGCATTTTGGTATTCTTCCTGGGGTCCACACAAAACATGAAACATGACAGAATATTAATAGACAAGAACAGCTCAAAGACAGAACTACATGCAGTTAAAACGGCACACATAGCCTACACACACTAGATGCCTTCAAACATCTCATTCCAAAATCATGGGCATTAATTTGGAGTTGGTCCCCTCTTTGCTACTATAACAGCCCACTCTTCTGGGAAGGCTTTCCACTAGATGTTGGAACATTGCTGCGGGGACTGGCTTCCTTTCAGCCACGAGCATTGGGGAGGTCTGGCACTGATGTTGTGCAATTAGGCTTGGCTCTGTGCAGGCCAATCAAGTTCTTCCACACCTATCTCGACAAACCATTTCTGTATGGACCTCGCTTTGTGCACGGAAAGCCGACATCCGCCAAACCCAGAATCGTCCGTCGTACTGCCAGATGGTGAAGCCCGGATTCATCACTCCAGAGAACGCATTTGATTTCTGGAGAAATGTAATGTCGGCGAGCTTTACACCACTCCTGATGCATGGCATTGCGCATGGTGATCTTAGGCTTGTGTGCGGCTGCTCGGCCACGGAAATCCATTTCATGAAACTCCCGACTAACAGTTCTTGTGCTGACGTTGCTTCCAGAGGCAGTTTGGAACTCGGTAGTGAGTGTTGCAACCGAGGACAGATGATTGTTATGCGCTACTTGCTTCAGCACTCGGCGGTCCCATTCTGGGAGCTTGTGTGGCCTACCACTTTGTGGATGAGACGTTGTTACTCCTACATGTTTCCACTTGATAATAACAGCACTTACAGTTGACGGGGGCAACTCTAGCAGGGAAGAAATTTGACTGACTTGTTGGAAGGTGGCATCCTATAACGGTGCTAAGTTGAAAATTACTGAGCTCTTCAGTAAGGCCATTCTACTGCCAATGTTTGTCTATGGAGATTGCATGGCTGTGTGGTCGATTTTATACACCTGTCAGCAACGGGTGTGACTGAAATAGCCAAATCCACAAGTATTGAGACCCTTTACTCAGTATTTTGTCGAAGCACTTTTGGCAGAGATTACAGCCTTGAGTCTTCTTGGATATGATGCTACAAGCTTGGCACACCTGTATTTGGGGAGTTTCTCCCATTCTTCTCTGCAGATCCTCTCAAGCTCTGTCAGGTTGGATGGGGAGCGTTGCTGCACAACTATTTTCATGTCTCTCCAGAGATGTTTGATCGGGTTTGAGTCCGGGCTCTGGCTGGGCCACTCAAGGACATTCAGAGACTTGTCCCGAAGCCACTCCTGCATTGTCTTGGCTGTGTGCTTAGGGTTGTTGTCCTGTTGGAAGGTGAACCTTCACCCCAGTCTGAGGTCCTAAGTGCTCTGGAGCAGGTTTTCATCAAGGATCTCTCTGTACTTTGCTCTGTTCATCTTTCCTTTGATCCTGACTAGTCTCCCAGTCCCTGCCTCTGAAAAACAGGCCAAAGGCATGATGCTGCCACCACCGTGCTTCACCGTAGGAATGGTGCCAGGTTTTCTCCAGATATGACGCTTGGCATTCAGGCCAAAGATAATCTTGTTTCTCATGTTATGAGTGTCTTTAGGTGCCTTTTGGCAAACTCCAAGCAGGCTGTCATGTGCCTTTTACTGAGGAGAGGCTTCTGCCGGGCCAATACCATAAAGGCCTGATTGGTGGAGTGCTGCAGAGGTGATAGTCCTTCTGGAAGGTTCTCCCATCTCCACAGAGGAACTCTAGATTTCTGTCAGAGTGACCATCAGGTTCTTGGTCACCCAAACACACCTCCCTGACCAAGGCCCTTCTCCCCGATTGCTCAGTTTGGCCGGGTGGCCAGCTCGAGGAAGAGTCTTGGTGGTTCCTAACTTCTTAAATTTAAGAATGATGGAGGCCACTGTGTTCTTGGGGACCTTCAATGCTGCAGAAATGTTTTGGTACCCTTCCCCAGATCTGTGCCTCGACACAATCCTGTCTTGGAGCTCTACAGACAATACCTTCGACCTCATGACTTGGTTTTTACTCTGACATGCACTGTCAACTGTGGGACCTTATATAGACAGGTGTTTGCCTTTCCAGATCATGTCCAATCAATTGAATTTACCACAGGTGGACTCCAATCAAGTTGTAGAAACATCTCAAGGATGGTCAATGGAAACAGGATGCACCTGAGCTCAATTTCGAGTCTCGTATTAGTGTCTGAATACTTATGTAAATAAGGTATTTGTTTTCTAAAAACTTGTTTTCGCTTTGTTATTGTGATGTCATTGTGGGGTATTGTGATGTCATTGTGGGGTATTGTGTGTAGATTGCTGAGGATTTTTTTATTTAATATATTTTAGAATAAGGCTGTAACGTAACAAAATATGGAACAAGTGATGGGGTCTGAATACTTTCCGAAGTATGTAGGTAAAATACGGGAGAGGCGTTGTGCTGTGAGGTGTTGCTTTATCAGTTTTTTTGAAACCAGGTTTGCTGTTCATTTGAGCACTATGAGATGGAAGGGAGTTCCATGCAATAATGGATTTATATAGTACTGTATACTTTCTTGAATTTGTTCTGGGTTTTGGGACTGTGAAAAGACCCCTGGTGGCATGTCTGGTGGGATAAGTGTGTGTGTAAATTGACTATGCAAACAATTTGGATTTTTCAACACTTTGATGTTTCTTATAAAAAGAAGTGATGCAGTCAGTCTCTCTTCAACTATTGGCCAAGAGAGACTGGCATGCATAGTATTTATGTCAGCCCTCTGATTACAATGAAGAGCAAGACGTGCCGCTCTGTTCTGGGCCGGCTGCAGCTTAACAAGGTCTTTCTTTTTACCACACGACTGGAGAATAATCAGGATTAGATGAAACTAGAGGCTGCAGAACTTGCTTTGTGGAGTGTGGTGTCAAAAAAGCAGAGGATCTCTTTATTATGGACAGACTTCTCCCCATCTTTACAACCATTGAATATACAGTGGGGCAAAAAAGTATTTAGTCAGCCACCAATTGTGCAAGTTCTCTCACTTAAAAAGATGAGAGAGGCCTGTAATTTTCATCATAGGTACACTTCAACTATGACAGACAAAATGAGGAAAAAAAATCCAGAAAATCACATTGTAGGATTTTTTATGAATTTATTTGCAAATTATGGTGGAAAATAAGTATTTGGTCACATACAAACAAGCAAGATTTCTGGCTCTCACAGACCTGTAACTTCTTCTTTAAGAGGCTCCTCTGTCCTCCACTCGTTACCTGTATTAATGGCACCTGTTTGAACTTGTTATCAGTATAAAAGACACCTGTCCACAACCTCAAACAGTCACACTCCAAACTCCACTATGGCCAAGACCAAAGAGCTGTCAAAGGACACCAGAAACAAAATTGTAGACCTGCACCAGGTTGGGAAGACTGAATCTGCAATAGGTAAGCAGCTTGGTTTGAAGAAATCAACTGTGGGAGCAATTATTAGGAAATGGAAGACATACAAGACCATTGATAATCTTCCTCGATCTGGGGCTCCACGCAAGATCTCACCCGTGGGGTCAAAATGATCACAAGAACGGTGAGCAAAAATCCCAGAACCACAGGGGGACCTAGTGAATGACCTGCAGAGAGCTGGGACCAAAGTAACAAAGCCTACCATCAGTAACACACTACGCCGCCAGGGACTCAAATCCTGCAGTGCCAGACGTGTCCCCCTGCTTAAGCCAGTACATGTTCAGGCCCGTCTGAAGTTTGCTAGAGAGCATTTGGATGATCCAGATGAGGATTGGGAGAATGTCAGATGAAACCAAAATAGAACTTTTGGTAAAAACTCAACTCGTCGTGTTTGGAGGACAAAGAATGCTGAGTTGCATCCAAAGAACACCATACCTACTGTGAAGCATGGGGGTGGAAACATCATGCTTTGGGTCTGTTTTTCTGCAAAGGGACCAGGACGACTGATCCGTGTAAAGGAAAGAATGAATGGGGCCATGTATCGTGAGATTTTGAGTAAAAACCTCCTTCCATCAGCAAGGGCATTGAAGATGAAACGTGGCTGGGTCTTTCAGCATGACAATGATCCCAAATACACCGCCCGGGCAATGAAGGAGTGGCTTCAGAAGAAGCATTTCAAGGTCCTGGAGTGGCCTAGCCAGTCTCCAGATCTCAACCCCATAGAAAATCTTTGGAGGGAGTTGAAAGTCCGTGTTGCCCAGCGACAGCCCCAAAACATCACTGCTCTAGAGGAGATCTGCATGGAGGAATGGGCCAAAATACCAGCAACAGTGTGTGAAAACCTTGTGAAGACTTACAGAAAACGTTTGACCTCTGTCATTGCCAACAAAGGGTATATAACAAAGTATTGAGATAAACTTTTGTTATTGACCAAATACTTATTTTTCCACCATAATTTGCAAATAAATAAATAAAAATCCTACAAATGTGATTTTCTGGATTTCTTTTTCTCATTTCGTCTGTCATAGTTGAAGTGTACCTATGATGAAAATTACAGGCCTCTCTCATCTTTTTAATTTGGAGAACTTGCACAATTGGTGGCTGACTAAATACCTTTTTGCCCCACTGTATATGTTTTTAACATGACAGTTTACAATCTAAGGCAACAACAAGTAATTTAGTTTCTTCAGCTTGTTAAACAGTCACACCATTCATTACCAGATTCAGCTGAGGTCTAGAATTTACTGAATGATTTGTACCAAATACAATGCTCTTAGTTTAAGATGTTCAGTACCAGTTTATTACTGGTCATCCATTCCAAAAGACAGACAGACAGACAGGCCCTGGTCAAAAGTAGTGCACTATATAGGGAATAGAATGTAATTTGGGACGAAACACTGGTCTGGGCCACAGCACTAGTGTTTCACTGTGTTTCAGCTGCTGTTACCCTGCTAGACTGTCTCTCTGCTGTCTGTCACAGCAACGCAGGGATCACGTGCATCCCTGCTAGACTGTCTCTCTGCTGTCTGTCACAGCAACGCAGGGATCACGTGCATCCCTGCTAGACTGTCTCTCTACTGTCTGTCACAGCAACGCAGGGATCACGTGCATCCCTGCTAGACTGTCTCTCTGCTGTCTGTCACAGCAGCGCCGCAGGGATCACGTGCATCCCTGCTAGACTGTCTCTCTGCTGTCTGTCACAGCAACGCAGGGATCACATGCATCCCTGCTAGACTGTCTCTCTGCAGTCTGTCACAGCAACGCAGGGATCACGTGCATCCCTGCTAGACTGTCTCTCTGCTGTCTGTCACAGCAACGCAGGGATCACATGCATCCCTGCTAGACTGTCTCTCTGCTGTCTGTCACAGCAACGCAGGGATCAGCTTGATAGCAGCCTGGGAAACAAGACAATCCCACAATGAACCCTCTCTATATCCCCTGTTTGTCTGCCTGCTATGAGAGTAATGGGATGATTCAAATAGAGGAGTGTCTGAACAGTGGAGGGATTAGTACTGACTGGGTCTCTGTCTGAACAGTGGAGGGATTAGTACTGACTGGGTCTCTGTCTGAACAGTGGAGGGATTAGTACTGACTGGGTCTCTGTCTGAACAGTGGAGGATTAGTGCTCGACTGTCTCTGTCGGTGAACAGGAGGGATTAGTACTGACTGGTCTGCTGTCTGAACAGTGCTGCTGGATTAGTACTGACTGGGTCACTGTCTGAACAGGAGGGATTAGTACTGACTGGGTCTACTGTCTGAACAGTGACTGACTGACTGCTGCTGTGCTGCTGCTGCTGTCTGAACAGCGCAGCACTACAGGCACCGACCACCGCTGCTGCTGCTGCTGCTGCCACCACCACTACCACCACTGCTGCTAGCTGCCACCACCAATTGCCACCACCGCCACCGTTACCGCTACCACTAGCTGCCGCCACACACTACAGCCGCTACCAGGTTTATAACCACCACCACCACCGCCACCACCACCACCACCACTACCGATATACCAACCACTGCCACCGGGTCAGGCAGCTGATCACTGCTGCCGCCGCTGCCGCCGCCGCCGCTTTTCCGCCGCTCGAACGCCGCCGCCGCCGGGCTGCCACCGCCAGCTACCACCACCACCGCCACCACCGCCACCACCGCCGCCACTACCATACCACCATCACCACCACCTCTACCACCACCACAACTACCACCACACCGCCATTGCCACACCACCACCGGGTGCTCTGCTGAACAAGCCACCAATTACCACTCTCACCACCACTGCCACCGGGCTGTCACCAATCACCACCTACCACCGATGCCACCTACCAATCAGATAATGATCCCACCACCACCACCTGTTGTTGCTCTACCACCATTACTGCTGCCCACTCCACTATACCTTACCACCATTACCACCACTACCTGCCACCAGCTACCACTGGCTACGCACCACCAACGCTGCCACCACTACCACGCCATTCACTACTACCACCACACCGATTGCACCACAGCTCCCACTACCTTGATTATAACACTACCACTGCTTAACCAATTGTCATTGCCACTTCAGCATACGCTGTTTCACTGCGTTACCACTGCACCCACTACCAGCTTACTAACCACACAGCTGCTACTCTATTGTTGCTGTTCTACTGCCAGCTCGGGATTTCTTCCTGCTACCACCGCTACCACTGCTACCGCCACCACTACTGCGTCCAACCACTAATCCCACCGGCTACCATTGCTACCACTACCACTGTTACCGCTGCTGCTGCCACCACCATTGTTGCACCAATGTATTGTTACCACCGTTACCCCACTACCACCACTACCACCACCACCACCACCTGTTACCGCCACCACCACCACCTTTAATAGCCACCGCCACTAGGCACCACCTACCACTGTTTGCTGCCACCGCCACCACCACTGGTCCTGCCACTCACCACCACCGATACCACCACCACTCTTAATGTCACCGCCACTACCACCACCACCACTGGTCACCACCACCACCACCACCACCACCACCACCACCACCACCACTGTTACCTGTTACCACCTTCACCGCCACCGTCACCTGTTACCAAATGCCACCGCTCACTGCCACAAACACCACCACCGTTACACTACTGCTGCTGCCACCACCACCACTGTTTACTCCACCGACAACTTGCCACTGTCTGCTCACCACCACCGTTACCACCGCTCTGCCACCTGCTACTGCCACCACCTTGATTTGTACCACCACCTGATTAGCTGTTGCTGCCACCGCCCGTTACCGCTAACACTGCCACTGTTTGCTGCTGCTGCCACTGCCACCGCGGTTACCACCGCCACCGCCACCGACACCGTTACCGCTCTGCCACCTCGCCACCGTTACCACCACCACTGCCACCGCCACCTGCTACCACCGCCAACTACCGTTACCACCACCGCCACCGTTTACCGCCACTTACCACCACCGATACCGATTACCACCAGTTACCACCGCCACCGTTACCGCCACCACCGACACCGTTACCACCACCACCACCGTTACCGACACCGCCATACCGCAACTCTTTCGCTCACCACCACTACCACCGCTACCACTGAACCAACGATACTAATTACCACCACCATGCTGCCACTTTAGCCACCGTTACCGTTTCCCGTTACCACCACCACACCAACTGCCACCGTTACCGCCGAACATGTTACCGCCAATCTGCCAACAGTTTACCACCGCCATTTGCCACTACCACCACCGCCACTGCCACCGTGCCACTCATTTGCCACCGGTCACCACCACCACCGCCACTGTTACCGCCACTGCACCGATTTAGCGAGAACGCGTTACCACCACTACCACCGCCACCGCCACCGCCAACACCGATAGCTACCACTACCACCACCACCACCACCTTGCTACGACACCACGCCACCGCCTTCTGTTACCACCACCACTACCACCAGCTTAACCAGCCACCGGTTACTGTTTCTGCTGTTACTGCTTCACTACCACCACCGCCACCGTTACCGCTACCGTTCGCCACTGCCACCGTTACCACACCGTTACCGCCACCGTTACCACTCTCACCGCCACCGCCATCGGCCTGCTGTTACCACCACCACCACCACTCCCACCGCCACCACCACCGGACCGCTTAATTTGCCTGCCACCACCACCACCGACACCGCCACCGCTCTGTTACCACCACCACCAACCACCGCTACCTTGTTGCCACCGCTTCCACCGCCACCGCCACCGCCACTGCCACCGTTACCACTCCCACCGCCACCGTTGTTTGCACGGCGCTGCTGTTACGCCACCACTCGCCACCGATTAACACCTGCCACCGCTCTGCCACCACCACTGCCACCACCACTGGTCTTGTTTCCGCCACCGCTCCCGCCACCCAGCGCCATGTAGCTCTGCCACTACCACCACCACCGCTACATTTAGCCACCGCCACCGTACCACCGAACACCGTTACCACCACCACCACCGCCACCGTTTGCCACTGCCACTACCTGACCGAATGCCACCACCACCGCAATATCGACAATGATTACCGCCTTTTATGTTTAGCTTAACAATACCACCACTGCTACTGCCATATGATTTACCGCCACCGTTTGCTACTGCTGCTGCCTCTGCCATACCACTGCCACGCCATAACTGATTCCTGCCAACCTTTGCTGCGTACTCGCCACTTACCGCCACCTGTTACCGCTTTGGTCTGGTTACTACCACACTGCACCACTGCCAAACCGCCACCGCACTGCTTGTACCACTGTTACCACTAACCGTTACTGCTGCTACCTGTTACCACCGCCACCGTTACCACCGCCACCGTTACCACCACCGCCACTCTACCGCCACCGTTACCGCTGCTTCGTTACCACTGCCACCACTGTCACTGATACCGTTACCGCTGTTGCCACTACCACCATTTACCACCACCGCCAGCTGCGTTCTGCTACCGTTACCGCTCTATATTGTTACCACTGCTTGCACCGTTTACTGTTACCGCTTGGGCTACTGTTAGCTACCACCAGCTGTTTACCGCCTCTCACTCACTGCTTCCGCTACTGCCACCACCACCACCACCATTGCTGCTACTGCCACTGTTACCCACTGCCGCTCTGCTCAACAATATGCACTACCGGGCCACCGTCCCCGCGCTGCTGCTGCTGCTACCACCACCACCACCACCACCACTGTCACTCGATACCGATACCGTTACATAGCAGCTTCCTTGCTTACACCATACCGCCACTTTAGTAGCTAGCTCACCGCCACCGTTTCACCACCACCGTTTGCTACCACCACCGCCGCTACCACTGCCACCGTTTTCACCATTATTTGCTAGTGTTATTTGCCACCACCGTTACTGCACCACTGAACCGTTACCACTGCACCACAAACACCACCACCGTACACTTTGCACCACACTGCTCTGATTTAGCTGTTCACCACCCCACCGTTACCGTTACTTTGTTTACCGTTACCATTGTTCCACCACTCCACTGTTACCACTGGCAATACCACCGTTGCTGTACGCTTCTCACCACTGGTTTCCTGCCACCGTTAACCACCGTCACCGCCACCATTGGTTCCGCCACCGTTTACCACCACTCACCACTACCACCACCATACCACCAGCACCACAGCCACCACCAGCTACCACGCCAACCACCACCAGCCACTAACTACCACCGTTACTCTACCACCGTTACCATTAATCACCACCAGCACCAATACCACCACCACCATTGCCACTGCTCACTCACCACTACCACCAGCCACCGTTAGCTGTTTACCACATTACTACTGTCACTACCACCGTCACTGCACCACCACCACCGCCACCGCCAACTGTTTAACCACTGCCACCGTTACCAGCTTACCACCGCCACCGTTTACCGCTCCTGTTACCACCACCGATTTGCTGCCACTCCCACTGTTTGTTTGACCACCACGTTGCTGCTGTTACCGCTCTCACCATTGGTCTCCTGACCGATTTGCCACCACCGTGTTACACTGCCACTACCATTGGTTTGCATCACTGCCACCACCACTACCACCACAGCACCACCGTTGTGTACTCACCGCTACCACCACCACCACCAACCCACACCACCACCGTTACTCCACTAATACCACTGTTACCATTACTTACCACTACCACCACCACCACCACCACCACTACTACCACCATTGCCACCTGTTACCACTACCACCACCGTTACCATTACCAACATTGTTACTGATGTTACCACTACCACCACCAGCTGTAACCCACCGCCACCGTTACCACCACTATGGCCACCGCTTACACACTGCCACCGCGTTCCTGCCACCGCAACTACTGTTAGCTCACCACTGTCACTCCCACCACTGGCACACCACCACCGCCATGCTGCCACCACGCCTGCCACCACCGCCACCGGTTGCCGCTAGCGCATGTTCACCACTACCACTACCACCACCACCGCTGTTGCCACCGCTCTGTCACCGCTCTGCCACCGCTGCTGCTGCTCTGCCACCGCCTCCGCCACCACCGCCATGATTTGCCACCAAATATGATTGCCACCGCCACTGCCACCGATTTAGCCAATATTTGATTTGCACCGCCTCATACCACTGCCAACTGTAAATCACCGCTCTGTTACTGCCAACCGCTACTTACCGATTTTCACTGCGCCACTACCACTACCGTTATGCTCTTGGCTACCACCAATCCCACCACCGTTGCTTATTGCTGCTTTGCCACCGATTACCATTGTTACTGTTGGTTGTTACCACCACACCACGGATACTGTTACTACCGCCACTACCACTACCACCGCTGCCACTGCTTACTACACTGCCACCGTTCACTGCCGCTGCCACTGCACCACCACCGTTACTGCTACTACAAATACTACTACTGTTACTTTTGCTGCTGTTACTATTCATTGTTGCTGCTACTACTACTATTGTTACTTCTACTGCTACTGTTACTGCTACTGTTACTGCTACTGTTACTACTACTACTGTTACTGTACTGCTACTACTAATTCTACTACTGTTACTTTTGCTACTGTTACTGCTGCTGTTACTACTACTACTTCTACTGTTACTACTACTACTGACTACTACTACTACTACTACTACTGTTACTACTATTGTTACTGCTACTGTTACTACTACTACTGTTACTACTACTACTACTTCTACTGTTACTACTACTACTATTGTTACTGCTACTACTAGTAACACTGCTGCTACTGATTGAAAGGTATCTGGGGAGAGGAGACGTGCATGATGGACTTTAATCCATCATGCACAGATCTAGCCAACAACTGATCATGCAATGTTTATTTTATTTAATCTTTGTTTAACTAGGCATCTCAGTTAAGAACAAATTCTTATTTACAAAGACAACCTACCAAAAAAGGCAAAATGGCCTCCTGCGGGGACGGGGGATAAAAAAAAAAATAACAAAAATAGGACAAGAGACACCACAACGCCTCCATAAAGACAGACCTAAGACAACAACACAACACGGCAGCAGAACAACACGGCAGCAGCAACACAACGTGATAACAAACACATAATTGGGCACAGACGACATAACAAAGGGCAAGAAGATAAGAGACAACAATGCATCCCAAATCACATGGTGTCGGCACGTTGAATTCTTTCAGTAGTGTATACATTTGTTTTATTTATATTACCTTTGTTTAACTAGGCAAGTAGAACAAATACTTATTTACGATGACGGCCTACCAGGGAAACAGTGGTTTAACTGCCTTGTTCAGGGGGACAGAACGACTGATTATTTTTTTTTTTTACCTTGTCAGCTCTTTACCTTTCGCTTACTGGCCCAACGCGCTAACCACTAGGCTACCCTGCCGCCCCTACGCTCTAACCACTAGGCTACCCTGCCGCCCCTACGCTCTAACCACTAGGCTACCCTGCCGCCCCAACGCTCTAACCACTAGGCTACCCTGCCGCCCCTACGCGCTAACCACTAGGCTACCCTGCCGCCCCTACGCTCTAACCACTAGGCTACCCTGCCGCCCCAACGCTCTAACCACTAGGCTACCCTGCGCCCCCCACGCTAACCACTAGGCTACCCTGCCGCCCCACGCTCTAACCACTAGGCTGCACCTGCCACCCCACGCTCTAACCACTAGGCTACCCTGCCGCCCCACGCCTAACCACTAGGCTGCCCTGCCCCTCACGCTCTAACCACTAGGCTACCTGCCGCCTGCGCCTAACCACTAGGCTACCCTGCCCCCTGCGCGCTAACCACTAGGCTACCCTGCGCCCTACGCTCTAACCACTAGGCTACCCTGCCGCCCCTCGCCAACCACTAGGCTACCCTGCCGCCCTCACGCCAACCACCAGGCTACCCTGCCGCCCTACGCCTAACCACTCAGGCTACCCTGCCGCCCTCACGCTCTAACCACTAGGCTACCCTGCCCCCACTGCTAACCACCAGGCTACCCTGCCGCCCTACGCCTAACCACCAGGGCTACCCTGCCGCCCCTCTGTGCTAACCACTAGGCTGCCCTGCCGCCCTCGCTCTAACCACTAGGCTACCCTGCCTCCCCTACACTCTAACCACTAGGCTACCCTGCCGCCCCTACGCTCTAACCACTAGGCTGCCCTGCCGCCCCTGCTCTAACCACTAGGCTACCCTGCCGCCCCTCTGGCCGCTAACCACTAGGCTACCCTGCCGCCCCACGCTCTAACCACTAGGCTACCCTGCCTCCCCTACACTCTAACCACTAGGCTACCCTGCCGCCCTACGCTCTAACCACTAGGCTACCCTGCCGCCCCACGCTCTAACCACTAGGCTACCCTGCCGCCCTACGCTCTAACCACTAGGCTACCCTGCCCCTCTACACGCTAACCACTAGGCTACCCTGCCGCCCCTACACTCTAACCACTAGGCTACCCTGCCGCCCCTACGCTCTAACCACTAGGCTACCCTGCCGCCCCAATCAATACATTGCCTATGGTTTATTCTCCATAGTGAGCATGATTCTGACGTTGGTGTAATGTTGCCTCATCATCCCCCAGACCAAAGGGCTCAGTTGCTTTTAGTGTTTAGAGGTGGGGTTGGAGGATGTGTTGGAGCTAGGCGTGAGTAGGTTAGTGGGCGGTCAGTGTACCTCTCCCAACTACATCAGGCTATTCAGGGTACATCCCAAATTGCACCCTAAGTAAAGCTATGTGAGTGAAGGGCCTATAGGGGAACATACAGGCAGCAGGGACTTGGGTTAACATGGCTTTATAATGATATTAGACTGAGTTAACATGGCTATATAATGATATTAGACTGAGTTAACATGGCTATATTACGATATTAGACTGAGTTAACATGGCTATATTACGATATTAGACTGAGTTAACATGGCTATATTATGATATTAGACTGAGTTAACATGGCTATATTATGATATTAGACTGAGTTAACATGGCTATATAATGATATTAGACTGAGTTAACATGGCTATATAATGACATTAGACTGAGTTAACATGGCTATATAATGACGTTAGACTGAGTTAACATGGCTATATAATGACGTTAGACTGAGTTAACATGGCTATATTATATTATTAGACTGAGTTAACATGGCTATATTATGATATTAGACTGAGTTAACATGGCTATATAATGATATTAGACTGAGTTAACATGGCTATATAATGACGTTAGATTGAGTTAACATGGCTATATAATGACGTTAGACTGAGTTAACATGGCTATATTATATTATTAGACTGAGTTAACATGGCTATATAATATTATTAGACTGAGTTAACATGGCTATATAATGATATTAGACTGAGTTAACATGGCTATATTATATTATTAGACTGAGTTAACATGGCTATATTATGATATTAGACTGAGTTAACATGGCTATATTATATTATTAGACTGAGTTAACATGGCTATATAATGACATTAGACTGAGTTAACATGGCTATATTATGATATTAGACTGAGTTAACATGGCTATATTACGATATTAGACTGAGTTAACATGGCTATATAATGATATTAGACTGAGTTAACATGGCTATATTATATTATTAGACTGAGTTAACATGGCTATATAATGATATTAGACTGAGTTAACATGGATATATTATATTATTAGACTGAGTTAACATGGCTATATTATATTATTAGACTGAGTTAACATGGCTATATAATGATATTAGACTGAGTTAACATGGCTATATAATGATATTAGACTGAGTTAACATGGCTATATAATGATATTAGACTGAGTTAACATGGCTATATAATGATATTAGACTGAGTTAACATGGCTATATAATGATATTAGACTGAGTTAACATGGCTATATTATATTATTAGACTGAGTTAACATGGCTATATAATGATATTAGACTGAGTTAACATGGCTATATTATATTATTAGACTGAGTTAACATGGCTATATAATATTATTAGACTGAGTTAACATGGCTATATAATATTATTAGACTGAGTTAACATGGCTATATAATGATATTAGACTGAGTTAACATGGCTATATAATGATATTAGACTGAGTTAACATGGCTATATAATGATATTAGACTGAGTTAACATGGCTATATTATATTATTAGACTGAGTTAACATGGCTTTATAATGATATTAGACTGAGTTTGCTGTCCTGGCCCCATCGCCAGGTGCTCATAGAGGTCTGATGTCAAGCAGCACCCTGACTGCGTCACACCCTTTCACGATAACTCTGCCAAGCAGTCTGCTATGCGTCCCTAATGGCACCTTATTCCCTATAGAGTGCACTACTTTTGACCAGGGACCACAAGTAATAGGGTGCTGTTTAGGACGTATCCAGCTACTGTTAACGTGCTATTAGGGGAGATTAACAATGTCACCCGGACAACTATTTATAGCTCAGTCCGGTTTCCCACGATGCCTTACTCCCCCAGCCAATTACATAGCTGGAATATTCACTGCTGAGTGAGAGATAAGCTCTTTCGTGATTGGACAGACAGGCGGAGGGACAGAGGGAGGATTGGAAGGATGGTGGATAGGGAATAAACTGCCATATCTCTCTCTCTCTACATATGTATATTTCAACATGAGACTTCCATCACTTTTAAACTGGAGGCCACGGTTTATCTCAGTGGTTTTAGACAGGCATTTAGTTTTTTTTGTGGCAGAAATATAACTAGGCCACAGTGTTACTGTGAAATACACTTCTAGTTGATGGATAGGTAGTAAAAAAACTAATTGTTGACTATTGATGATGCTATTAATGGTTTTCTCCTGTGACTGTGTTCCTTGTATTGATGCTGGTGATGTGGTATGTTACTGAAAGGTTTCTCCTGTGACTGTGTTCCTTGTATTGATGCTGGTGATGTGGTATGTTACTGAAAGGTTTCTCCTGTGACTGTGTTCCTTGTATTGATGCTGGTGATGTGGTATGTTACTGAAAGGTTTTTTCCTGTGACTGTGTTCCTTGTATTGATGCTGGTGATGTGGTATGTTACTGAAACGTTTGTCTTCCTTGCAGGCGTTTGTGAGTGCCAAGCACGAGGGAGACAAGGTGATAGTGTTCGAGAGAGGCAACGTGCTGTTTCTGTTCAACTTCCACCCAACCAGGAGCCATACCAACTACAGGGTGGCTATAGCCTCACCTGGGAAGTATCCTTATGGCTATATACGTGTGTCCAGTCTGTGTGTGTGTGGGGGTGGGTGGGTGGTTGGACGGAATCTGTGGGTATAAATGCATAAAACATCCTAGTTACCTGGATTCACTCACACACCACAGAGTTGCGTCTCCAGTTCCATTTTGGACTGTTTATTTTCATTTAGCTGGCGCCTCGTCTCTCCCTCCTGGTGCATTTCTTTGATGTGTGAGGAGATGCTCTCTGACGTCGGGGAACACTAATACATGTGAGGGCAAAGCGCTGGCTGTCATTATAAAGCCTCACCGTAAACATGTATAGTCAAATGTGCTGCGCGTGTGTGTGTGTATGTGCGTGTGTGTGTGTGTGTGTGTGTGTGCGTGCTCCGACACTACGGTGTGTGCTTGTGTGTGTGTGCGTGCTCCGACTCTACAGTGTGTGCACGTGTGTGTGTGTGTGCACGTGTGTGTGTTTGCACATGTGTGTGTGCAAGTGTGTGTGCGTGCGTGGAGGAACCAGTTAGAGCAGAAGACAGATGAGCGTGCCACTCAGAGGAAGAAGCGAGGTTAAACAACAAGATCCAACCAGTCCAGAGTGCTTTTCCATTACATTGTGTATGCTGTCTGACACACAACACACTGAAACCACATAGCTCTACTGCTTTACACCTGGACTGGACTTACGCTGGTGTCTATCGTTCTCCTGCTCCTCTGGTTCTCTACTCTCTCCGTCGTCATGGTCACCTGAGGCTGCTACTGCTTTTTACGCTCTCTGATTCTGTTTCAACTGTTTTATCTCAGCTGTCCACCCAAGCTGCTCTGAGCTCTGTTCTGCCTGTCTGTTCTGCCTGTCTGTTCTGCCTGTCTGTTCTGTCTCTACTCTAGCTCTGTTCTGCCTGTCTGTTCTGTCTCTAGCTCTGTTCGGTCTCTACTCTAGCTCTGTTCTGTCTCTACTCTGGCTCTGTTCTGTCTCTACTCTGGCTCTGTTCTGTCTCTACTCTAGCTCTGTTCTGTCTGTTCTCTAGCTCTGTTCTCTCTGTACTCTAGCTCTGTTCTGTCTCTACTCTAGCTCTGTTCTGTCTCTACTCTAGCTCTGTTCTGTCTCTACTCTAGCTCTGTTCTCTCTGTACTCTAGCTCTGTTCTGTCTCTACTCTAGCTCTGTTCTGTCTCTACTCTAGCTCTGTTCTCTCTGTACTCTAGCTCTGTTCTGTCTCTACTCTAGCTCTGTTCTGTCTCTACTCTAGCTCTGTTCTGTCTGTTCTCTAGCTCTGTTCTCTCTGTACTCTAGCTCTGTTCTGTCTCTACTCTAGCTCTGTTCTGTCTCTACTCTAGCTCTGTTCTGTCTGTACTCTAGCTCTGTTCTGTCTCTACTCTAGCTCTGTTCTGTCTGTTCTCTAGCTCTGTTCTCTCTGTACTCTAGCTCTGTTCTGTCTCTACTCTAGCTCTGTTCTGTCTGTTCTCTAGCTCTGTTCTGTCTGTCTCATTACACCCCCTGGACAGGACACTAGTCTTTCTCCTGTTTCTGTAGTGAAGCAGCTTGATGTACAAGTATACCCCCTGGACAGGACACTATATCTCCTGTTTCTGTAGTGAGGCAGCTTGATGGACAGGACACTAGTCTATTGCAGGGTCTCTTCAGGTATTCTGCACCGAGTCTTAGGCCTTGAGTGTTCAGGACAACATCCATGTTTAATCCTTCCCAGGCCACAAACAAAACAAACTAAGAAGCGAAGAGAAGCCGCAACAAAGCCTTCTAGTAATAACGGCCCCAGCATGTACGTCCCTGGTCGTCCCTAGATAGAAGAAGTGAGTCAGAGAGTAACCTCGGGTTCCTCTCCTTTTGGTTAAGGAACTGTTTTCTCACTCCTCTTCTGTCTTGGCTTCTGAGACTTGTATTTTCTTTTCAACACGGGAGGATCAAGGGGGGAAAGGAAAGTTTCCTCCCAAGTAAAAGCAGCAAAACCACCATAAGAAGAGGTAAAAAAAAAACACTGCCTATTAAAATTCAGTCTACATCAGCTTTTCCACAGGCACTCGAACCATCACTGTTTTCCCCCTCTCTCTTTTTATCTCTCTCTCTCTCGCTCTCTCGCTCTCTCTCTCTCGCTCTCTCGCTCTCTCGCTCTCTCGCTCTCTCGCTCTCTCGCTCTCTCGCTCTCTCTCGCTCTCTCTCGCTCTCTCTCGCTCTCTCTCGCTCTCTCTCGCTCTCTCTCTCTCTCTCGCTCTCTCTCGCTCTCTCTCGCTCTCTCTCTTTTTATCTCTCGCTCTCTCTCGCTCTCTCTTTTTATCTCTCGCTCTCTATCGCTCTCTCTCGCTCTCTCTCGCTCTCTCTCGCTCTCTCTCTTTTTATCTCTCGCTCTCTCTCGCTCTCTCTTTTTATCTCTCGCTCTCTCTTTTTATCTCTCGCTCTCTCTTTTTATCTCTCGCTCTCTCTTTTTATCTCTCGCTCTCTCTCGCTCTCTCTCGCTCTCTCTCGCTCTCTCTCGCTCTCTCTCTCTCTCTCTTTTATCTCTCGCTCTCTCGCTCTCTTTTTATCTCTCTCTCTCTCTTTTTATCTCTCTCTCTCTCTCTCTCGCTCTCTCTCGCTCTCTGCTGTGTCTGGTGGGTTCTATAGGCGCTGTGTTTTATCCAGCAGGTTTCTGAAACCCTAGTGGGGTCCCGTGGTGGGAGAAGAGCTCTACCTATCAGAGTAGATATGTCTTTGATATGGGTGTATGTCCCAAATGGAACCCTATTCCCTAATAATGGAACCCTTTTCCCTATAAATGGAACCCTATTCCCTATAAATGGAACCCTTTTCCCTATAAATGGAACCATTTTCCCTATAAATGGAACCCTTTTCCCTATAAATGGAACCCTATTCTCTATAAATGGAACCCTATTCCCTATAAATGGAACCCTATTCCCTATAAATGGAACCCTTTTCCCTATAAATGGAACCCTTTTCCCTATAAATGGAACCCTATTCTCTATAAATGGAACCCTATTCTCTATAAATGGAACCCTATTCCCTATAAATGGAACCCTATTCCCTATAAATGGAACCCTATTCCCTATAAATGGAACCCTTTTCCCTATAAATGGAACTCTATTCCCTATAAATGGAACTCTATTCCCTATAAATGGAACTCTATTCCCTATAAATGGAACTATATTCCCTATAAATGGAACCCTTTTCCCTATAAATGGAACTATATTCCCTATAAATGGAACTATATTCCCTATAAATGGCACCCTATTCCCTATAAAATAAATGTTTTGTCATACCCGTGGTATACGGTCTGATATACCAAGGCTGTCAGTCAATCAGCATTCAGGGTTCGAACCACCCAGTTTATAATACAGTATAACAAAGAAATCACTTCACAAAGGTTTCCCATTTGTTGGACCCTGGGACTTGATTACTGAGATGTGAACATATTTCTCTAAGGGCCTATTAGTCCACTCTCAGTGGGCTGCTATAACACTCCTTGTCCCAAATAGCCTACAGTATGGGCCATGGTCAAAAGTAGTGCACTATAAAGGGAATAGGCTGCCATTAGGAAGGCATACCAAGTGGTATCTCAGCTCACTCAGCAATCATGCTCATGGACAGATTGTTTTCAGGTCATCAATGGGCCTAATTACTGATCTCTTCTCTGCACTGACTGGCACTGCTCTGGCCCTCTACAGCTTTACAGTGATTTAGCCAGTCCCTAATCGCCCCCTCCCCCTTGGCCCAAACCTGGCCTGGGTAGGTATGAACAGTGCAGTGGTGGAGCGTCCACCATAATGCTTTCACCTTGCAGATCTTTGACCTGCAGAAACGATGGGTTAGGGCCAAGTGGGAGGGGTAGGGAGCGATAGGGGTGGACAGGTAGGGGTAGGGAGCGATGGGGGTGGACACGTAGGGGTAGGGAGCGATGGGGTTGTGAGCGATGGGGGTGGACAGGTAGGGGTAGGGAGCAATGGGGGTGTGAGTGGACAGGTAGGGGTTGTGAGCGATGGGGGTGGGGAGCGATGGGGGTGGACAGGTAGGTGTGAGCGATGGGGCGATGGGGGTGGACAGGTAGGGGTAGGGAGCGATGGGGGTGTGGCGATGGGGAGTGGACAGGTAGGGGTAGGAGCGATGGGGGTGTGGCGATGGGGAGTGAACAGGTAGGGGTTGTGGCGATGGGGGTAGGTAGGGGTAAGGAGTGATGGGGGTAGGTAGGGAGTAAGGAGTGATGGGGGTAGGTAGGGTAAGGGTTGATGGGGGTAGGTAGGGGTGGAGGCGAATGGGGGTAGGTAGGGAGTAAGGGTTGATGGGGGGTAGGTAGGGCATGCAAGGAGCGAATGGGGGAAGTAGGTAGGGGTAGGAGGCGATTGGGGTGGAGGTAGGGGGTAAGGAGCGATGGGGTGGAGGTAGGGGTAAGGAGTGATGGGGGTAGGTAGTGAGGCGATGGGGGTAGGTAGGGGTAGGGCGATGGGAGGAGGTAGGGAGTAAGGCGATGGGAGGAGGTAGGGAGGACTGATGGGGGTAGGTAGGGCAAGAGGCGATGGGGGTAGGTAGGGGTAAGGAGCGATGGGGGGTAGGGAGGCAAGGAGCGATGGGGGTAGGGAGGGTAAGGAGCGATTGGGGGTAGGGAGGGCAAGGAGCGATTGGGGGTAGGTAGGGTAAGGAGCGATTGGGGGTAGGTAGGGAGTAAGGAGCGATGGGGTAGGTAGGGGTAAGGATGATGGATGGGGGTATTTAGGGTAGGGAGTGATGGGGGTAGGTAGGGGTAAGGATTGATGGGGGTAGGTAGGGGTAGGGAGTGATGGGGGTAGGTAGGGGTAAGGATTGATGGGGAGTAGGTAGGGCAAGGATTGATGGGGGGGGTAGGTAGTAAGGATTGATGGGGGTAGGTAGGGTAGGGAGTGATGGGGGTAGGTAGGGGTAAGGATTGATGGGGGTAGGTAGGGGTAGGGAGTGATGGGGGTAGGTAGGAGCGATGGGGGTAGGTAGGGGTAGGGAGCGATGGGGGTGGGTAGGTAGGGGTAAGGAGCGATGGGGGTAGGTAGGAGCGATGGGGGAGTAGGTAGGGGTAGGGAGCGATGGGGGTAGGTAGGGTAGGGAGCGATGGGGGTAGGTAGGGGTAGGAGCGATGGGGGTAGGTAGGGGTAAGGAGCGATGGGGGGGTAGGTAGGGAGCGATGAGTAGGGAGCGATAGGGACGTCTCAATGCTTCAGAATTGACTGTTTTCCTAAATCTTCCCCCTATTCACAAAGCCTGTATTGATTACAATACTTCACAGTTGAACTGCAGGCTGTTATAGCAGCCATCTGTAGACAATAACACAAACCTCATTGTTGAACGCCTCTTGGAGCTCTACTTACCCCAGACAAGTTGGCCAGGGAACATCAAATTAACTGTCCTCCATTTACAATTCAGCATACGAACACACACACACACACACACACACACACACACACACAGAGGCATAAGGTTATTCTATGTCTTTGATTGCTGGATTCCAGCCAGATGGTTGAAATCAGCTTTTAATGAGCCTTGAATTAATTGTAATGTGTGGATGGTAGGATAACAATGTTCATTATCTAGTCAGTCATTATCTAACTAATCATATACTGCACTGTGGTATCAACTGGATTGAAATAACTAGGATATGTAATATTCCTGTAAGAGTCTTAGAATTTTTCTGTTGATTCTCATCTTTGCATATATTATGATTCCTAAGAGATTATTACAATGTTTTCTGTTTTCTTTTTTTAGAACCATCCTTAAATATCCACAACAAAAGGAGGATGTTGTCAGGATTCTCTAATGTAAGGAGGAGAGGGAGAGAGGGGAAAGAGGGGGAGAAGGGGAGGGAGTGAGAGAGGGAAAGGGGGAGAAGGGGAGGGAGAGAGAGAGGGAAAGGGGGGAGAAGGGGAGGGAGAGAGAGAGGGGAAAGGGGGGAGAAGGGGAGGGAGAGAGAGAGGGAAAGGGGGAGAGGGAGAGGAGGAGAGGGAGAGAGGGGAAAGAGGGGGAGAAGGGGAGGGAGAGAGAGAGGGGAAAGAGGGGGAGAAGGGGAGGGAGTGAGAGAGGGGAAAGGGGGAGAAGGGGAGGGAGAGAGAGAGAGGGAAAGGGGGAGAAGGGAGGGAGAGAGAGAGGGAAAGGGGGAGAAGGGGAGGGAGAGAGAGAGGGAAAGGGGGAGAGGGAGAGGAGGAGAGGGAGAGAGGGGGAAAGAGGGGAGAAGGGGAGGGAGAGAGAGAGGGAAAGAGGGAGAGGAGGAGAGGGAGAGGAGAGGGAGAGGGGAGGGAGAGAGGGAAAGAGGGGGAAAGAGGGGAGGGGAAGAGGTGGGGGGTGGGGGAGAGTGTGTATGTCTTTCTCAGTAGAAATAATGCACACTCTGAGCAGAGTTTCTTTCTTTTTAATCATGGCTATCAAAGCAGACTAGTAGAATGTTTCCCGGCCCTGGGGCAGAACCAGGAAGTGTTTGAGGATCTGACTCCAACTGACTCCTTCCTCAGACTGGCCTATTGGGAGATGAGGTGATTTTCACCTCGCCAATTAGGTTCCAGTTTGCATGTGTGTTCCTTCCCGCCTAGCTCCTGGTTGTTTGTTACCTAGGCTGCGTCCCAAATGGCACCCTATTCCCAAGATAGTGCACTACTTTTGACCAGAGTTGGGGAATGTATAAGGAATAGGGTGCCGTTTGGGACTCGGCTCTACTGTACTGTCTGTGGAGGTGCTCAGAGAGACAGAGGTAAACAAAGCACCACGGAGAGAGAGGAGCCTCCCAGGGCCAATTCATCTATTCTCTCTCTCTCTCTCTCTCTCCATTCCTCTCCTCTCCTTGTCATGTAGCTACCACAGGCGAATATAGTTATATACCCATAGCGTATGGGTATATATTAAATATTTACATTTGACATGCATATCTAGTCATTTGGACCGTACACATGATATATTTCACTGAGCCCCTGTTAACTATAGTACCTTCTTGGTTGTATTGGCAGGCACAAGGCTCTCACAGGCATAGAGAATATAATGCCCAGTGGGCCAGCCATCAATCTACCCTGGATTTGTCCTAAATGACACCCTATTCCAAGTCTTTGTAATGCACTGTTTTTAAACCAGGGCCCATAGTGCACTCCTTTTGACCACAGCCCTATGTAGGGAATAGGGTGCCATTCGGGACACAAGACTTTGACTGATTACAAGTTCAGGAGAACAAGAGGGATCGTACAAATAAAGTAGAGAACAAAATCCCTCCCCAAAATAGCCTGCTCATGTAGTTATAGCCGACCCAAAATAGCCTGCTCATGTAGTTATAGCCTCCCCAAAATAGCCTGCTCATGTAGTTATAGCCGACCCAAAATAGCCTGCTCATGTAGTTATAGCCGACCCAAAATAGCCTGCTCATGTAGTTATAGCCGACCCAAAATAGCCTGCTCATGTAGTTATAGCCGACCCAAAATAGCCTGCTCATGTAGTTCTCTCCTCTGTTTCTTTCCCTACACGAGTCAAAGGAAATCACTTGATTTAATATTTCATTGAGTCAGTGTCGCAAAGACAGAGGTTTGTTTTGTTTGTTTCAAAGTGTTTTTTTGTTGTTGTTGATGAAATACTTGATTTAATGTAATAAATGAATGTGTTCAGCCGCATGGTTCAGCCACTTCCCTATTTGACTGTGTTAATGTGGGCCAGCGTTGTCAGTCGCACAGCATAACAGGAAGGTGTGTAGGTGTAGGTTTCCCCTGTGTTCCTCCTTTCCCTCTCTCGTCCTCATCACCCCTCTTATGTTCCTTCTATCTCCATCTTTTTCCATCTCTCTTCACACCAGTGTTCCTTAACCTTTTGACCCCACCAGATACACCATCAAGCTGGACAGTGATGAGGTGCAGTACGGAGGCCACGGCAGACTGGACCACAACACAGAGTGTTTTACTGAACCACAGCCCTTCAACCAGAGAGACAACTCGATGCTGGTACGTAACGCCTTCGTCGTGACATTATCTTATTTGGTTGGTCTGATTTTGAAGTCAGTATAGGTAGACACTAGTCTGCGTCTCCCAGCTTCTAGTCTCCCAGCTTCTAGTCTCCCAGCTTCTAGTCTCCCAGCTTCTAGTCTCCCAGCTTCTAGTCTCCCAGCTTCTAGTCTCCCAGCTTCTAGTCTCCCAGCTTCTAGTCTCCCAGCTTCTAGTCTCCCAGCTTCTAGTCTCCCAGCTTCTAGTCTCCCAGCTTCTAGTCTCCCAGCTTCTAGTCTGCGTCTCCCAGCTTCTAGTCTGCGTCTCCCAGCTCTAGTCTGCGTCTCCCAGCTCTAGTCTGCGTCTCCCAGCTCTAGTCTGCGTCTCCCAGCTCTAGTCTGCGTCTCCCAGCTCTAGTCTGCGTCTCCCACCTCTAGTCTGCGTCTCCCACCTCTAGTCTGCGTCTCCCACCTCTAGTCTGCGTCTCCCACCTCTAGTCTGCGTCTCCCAGCTCTAATCTGCGTCTCCCAGCTCTAATCTGCGTCTCCCAGCTCTAATTCATGCCTCCCAGCTCTAATCTGCGTCTCCCAGCTCTAATTCATGCCTCTCAGCTCTAATCTCGTCTCCCAGCTCTAATTCATGCCTCCCAGCTCTAATCTGCGTCTCCCAGCTCTAATCTGCGTCTCCCAGCTCTAATCTGCGTCTCCCAGCTCTAATCTGCGTCTCCCAGCTCTAGTCTGCATCTCCCAGCTCTAGTCTGCATCTCCCAGCTCTAGTCTGCATCTCCCAGCTCTAGTCTGCATCTCCCAGCTCTAGTCTCCCAGCTCTAGTCTGCATCTCCCAGCTTCTAGTCTCCCAGCTTCTAGTCTCCCAGCTTCTAGTCTCCCAGCTTCTAGTCTCCCAGCTTCTTGTCTCCTAGCTCTAGCCTGCATCTCCCAGCTCTAGTCTCTCAGCTCTAGTCTGCATCTCCCAGCTCTAGTCTCTCAGCTCTAGTCTGCATCTCCCATCTCTAGTCTCCCAGCTCTAGTCTGTGTCTCCTAGCTCTAGCCTGCATCTCCCAGCTTCTAGTCTCCCAGCTTCTAGTCTCCCAGCTTCTAGTCTCCCAGCTTCTAGTCTCCCAGCTTCTAGTCTCCCAGCTTCTAGTCTCCCAGCTTCTAGTCTCCCAGCTTCTAGTCTCCCAGCTTCTAGTCTCCCAGCTTCTAGTCTCCCAGCTTCTAGTCTCCTAGCTCTAGTCTCCCAGCTCTAGTCTGCATCTCCCAGCTCTAGTCTCCCAGCTCTAGTCTGCGTCTCCCAGCTCTAGTCTCCCAGCTCTAGTCTACGTCTCCCAGCTCTAATCTGTGTCTCCCAGCTCTAGTCTCCCAGCTTCTAGTCTCCTAGCTCTAGCCTGCATCTCCCAGCTCCTAGTCTCCCAGCTCCTAGTCTCCCAGCTCCTAGTCTCCCAGCTCCTAGTCTCCCAGCTCCTAGTCTCCCAGCTCCTAGTCTCCCAGCTCCTAGTCTCCCAGCTCCTAGTCTCCCAGCTTCTTGTCTCCTAGCTCTAGCCTGCATCTCCGAGCTCTAGTCTCTCAGCTCTAGTCTGCATCTCCCATCTCTAGTCTCCCAGCTCTAGTCTGTGTCTCCCAGCTCTAGTCTGTGTCTCCCAGCTCTAGTCTGTGTCTCCCAGCTCTAGTCTCCAAGCTATAGTCTCCCAGCTCTAGTCTGCATCTCCCAGCTCTAGTCTGCGTCTCCCAGCTCTAGTCTGTGTCTCCCAGCTCTAGTCTCCCAGCTCTAGTCTCCCAGCTCTAGTCTCCCAGCTCTAGTCTCCCAGCTCTAGTCAGTCTCTATTATTAATGTACTTCCTCCATTAATTATCTCTACTCAGCTTTGAATTCGGCCTGATGTACATTATCAAATATGGGTAAATTCAGAAATTCCTTGCAATTCTCTCTGTTGTACGTACACACACACAAGCGCACACACACAAACACATACACACATTTGGAAAGGCCATGCAGTTCTCCCTACTCTATCAGGGGACAGACCGAGGACTGCAGTTTGTTTCTCCTCAGAGGCAGATCGGTACTGTGTTCGTTTGTGAATATAGTATCTGTGAGTGTGGAGCTGAGGCGTACTGTGTATCTCAAGCCGTCACTAAGAGTATAGGATATAGGGTATAGAGGGTATAGGATAGTGAGTGTAGAGTCTAGGGTATAGAGTATATAAGGTGTAGGGTATAGAGTCGAGGGTATAGAGTCGAGGGTATAGAGTCGAGGGTATAGAGGGTGTAGGGTATAGAGGGTGTAGGGTGTTTGGGATATAGAATATATGTGATAGGATATAGAATGTATAGAGTATAGGATTTTAGCGTATAGGGTATACAGTATAGAGTATAGGATGTTTAGTGTATAGAGTATAGGTTATACAGTATAGGATGTTTAGCGTATAGGGTATAGATTATCGGGTATATGGAGTATGGAGAATATGGTATACATTATAGTGTAGGATGTTTAGCGTATAGGGTGTTTAGCATATAGGGTGTAGAGAGTATGTAGGGTATAGATTGTAGGGTGTGGTGTATATAGGGAGGTTATAGGGTATATGGTATAGGGTATATAGAGTAGGATATATAGTGTATAGGGTACGAAGTATATAGGGTACTCAGTATATAGTGTATATAGCTTATACAGTTTATATGGTATACAGTATATAGGGTATAGGGTACACAGTGTATAGGGTATACAATATATAGGGTATATAGAGTATACAATATATAGGGTATACAGTATATTGAGTATAGTGTATATAGTATAGAGCGAACGTTATAATAGCATAGAGTGTACAGTATATAGGGTATATATGGTGTATAGGGTGTACATTGTATAGGGTATAGAGTATACAGGGTATAGGGTATGCAGTTTATAGGGTATGCAGTTTATAGGGTATGCAGTTTATAGGGTATGCAGTTTATAGGGTATGCAGTATATAGGGTATACAGTATAGAGTATATAGGGTATACAGTATAGGGTATACAGTATGTAGGGTGTACGGTATAGAGTATATAGGGCATACACTATGTAGGGTATACAGTATATATAGGTTTTAGGGTATACACTATGTAGGGTATACAGTATATATAGGTTTTAGGGTATACACTATGTAGGGTATACAGTATATAGAGTATATAGGGTATTCACTATGTGTGGTATAGAGTATATAGGGTATACATTATGTACGGTATACAGTATATAGACTATATAGGGTATACACTATGTAGGGTATACACTATGTAGGGTATACACTATGTAGGGTATACACTATGTAGGGTATACAGTATATAGAGTATATAGGGTATTCACTATGTGGGGTATAGAGTATATAGGGTATACATTATGTACGGTATACAGTATATAGAGTATATAGGGTATAGAGTATATAGGGTATACACTATGTAGGGTATACACTATGTAGGGTATACACTATGTAGGGTATACAGTATATAGAGTATATAGGGTATAGAGTATATAGGGTATTCACTATGTGGGGTATAGAGTGTATATAGGGTATACATTATGTACGATATACAGTATATAGAGTATATAGGGTATTCACTATGTAGGGTATACACTATGTGGGGTATACAGTATATAGAGTATATAGGGTATTCACTATGTGGGGTATACAGTATATAGAGTATATAGGGTATTCACTATGTGTGGTATAGAGTATATAGGGTATACATTATGTACGGTATACAGTATATAGAGTATATAGGGTATAGAGTATATAGGGTATTCACTATGTAGGGTATACACTATGTGGGGTATACAGTATATAGGGTATAGAGTATATAGGGTATTCACTACGTAGGGTATACAGTATATAGAGTATATATATAGGGTATACATTATGTACGGCATACAGTATATAGGGTATACATTATGTACGGTATACAGTATATAAAGTCTTACCTTTTTCTTCTGTGTTCTACTTAAAGCCTTGCACAGCTTCCACTGAATGAAGGGAATGACTACATCCCAAATGGCACCCCTCTTCTCTACATCGTGCACTGTGTTCTGGTCAAAAGTAGTACACTATGTAGGGAAATAGGGTACCGTTTGGGGTGCAGTGGGAGAACAGACAGACTGTTGGCCT
Organism: Brachymystax lenok tsinlingensis; assembly: GCA_030435695.1. Lineage (NCBI taxonomy): Eukaryota > Metazoa > Chordata > Actinopteri > Salmoniformes > Salmonidae > Brachymystax > Brachymystax lenok. Next base: position 40,639,571 of record CM059794.1, on the reverse strand, counting down.
TCTCCATGCTGTGGGATGGCTTAAAGCTAACAACATGAGATGGGCTAGTCATTGGGACACACAGAGAGGGAGACACTGGGCTGCATGTTGAATAGAGGGATTTCCTTCCAGGACCTTTCAAACTGGTACCTTTCCTTAGTTTTTTTTTACTTGTTATGTCTCTAAAATGTGTCCCCCCTGCAGAAATCTGGGTGATAAGTAGTTGCTAAATATGTTCTTGAATATGTACGTCAGGACGGATCCACATTAGAGACAGAGGAAGCTGCACTCTGGACAATGTGTACGTCAGGACGGATCCACATTAGAGACAGAGGAAGCTGCACTCTGGACAATGTGTACGTCAGGACGGATCCACATTAGAGACAGAGGAAGCTGCACTCTGGACAATGTGTACGTCAGGACGGATCCACATTAGAGACAGAGGAAGCTGCACTCTGGACAATGTGTACGTCAGGACGGATCCACATTAGAGACAGAGGAAGCTGCACTCTGGACAATGTGTACGTCAGGATGGATCCACATTAGAGACAGAGGAAGCTGCACTCTTGACGAGAACTGACAACTCATCTCAATGTGGTTCATCTCATGTGTTGTTAGTGGGAAGAGAAGGACAGGAACATAACGTGTCGAATGTTTCACATTATCAAGACCCGATAGTATTGTAAGGAATATCGACAGTTACACGTCCCTTGTGGGTCTTGAACTCACCATTCTGTCTCAGTGTCTGGATGTTAATATGGTGTTTGTTTATCTAAACTTAAGTTGAACTTCCCCTGATCAAACAGTAAAAGAGTTGAAGGGAGGAGAGGAAAGAGAAAGAAGATTCCTCCTCATTTGCAGACAGTTCTTGCTCTTCTGGTCCGTCCAAAACGTTATTGGCGATACCCCTTGCAGTCTCACAGATATTAGGAACATTAACTCAACATTATTTAAGATTCTTTCTGCCCCGGTTAGAAATAGTCTCTCTCGTCTTTTTATCCAGACAGCAGAGAATCACTGTGTTAGCAGAACTTTCATCTGTGAAGAACTGAAATTCCACATTCTCTTAAATCTCTTCCTTAGTCTTTTATTAATTCAAACATTGCAGTTTCAGTGTCGTCCCTCCTGGCCAAATATGAAGTTTAGTTAACAAGTCTACTGCAGTGGCGTCCCTCCTGGCTAAATGTGAGGTTTAGTTAACAAGTCTGCTGCTAATGCTGGCACCATCAGGGATCTAAGAATAAAGAGGGAGGACTGGGGAGGAGAGGAGGCAGACCGAGGGGGCCACTCTCCTTAATCTCTCACCCCCGTTCTCCCTCGCTTCCCCCCTTTTTAGTCTCTCTCCCTTCACCCCTCTCTCTCCTCCCTCTCTTTACCTCCATCCCCCCCACCCTCGCTTTCTCTCTCTCCCTCCCTGTCAGAGATAGCAGAGTGAGGCTGTAGTCTCTCACAAAGCATCCCTCTCCTGCAGCACCAGTTATCTACCTGAATATGACAGTCGGGCAGAGATTAATCATATAGTACTGTGCCGCCTTGCAGGTGCTTCAGTAGGTGCCCTGCGCTTATTCCCTGAGATCTCTCCATGTTTTATTTAACAACAGCACCGCTAGCTGCTTCACAGTCTCCTTCTGCTGTCTTTATAATGGGTCCTTCAGCTAAACACCCCCTCTTCCTCCTCCTCTCCCCCTCCTCCTCCTCCTCTCCCCCTCCTCCTCCACCACCTCCCTCCTCCTCCACCACCTCCCCTCTTCCTCCTCCACCTCCCGTCTTCCTCTTCCTACTACTCCCCCTCCTCCTCCACCACCTCCCCTCTTCCTCCTCCTCCCCCTCTTCCTCCTCCACCTCCCCTCTTCCTCCTCCTCCACCACCTCACCTCCTACTCCTCCTCCCCTCTTCTGTCCTCCCCCTTCTTCCTCCTCCACTCCCCCCATTCTTCCTCCCCCTCCACCACCTCCCCTCTTCTTCCTCCTCCTCCACCACCTCCCCTCTTCCTCCTCCCCCTCCTCCTCCACCACCTCACCTCCTACTCCTCCCCTCTTCTGTCCTCCCCCATTCTTCCTCTTCCACCACCTCCCTCTTCCTCCCCTCTTTTCCTCCACCTGGACCTGAACGATGATAAACTCTAATTTCCTCCTCTAAAGGCGTCACTCACTAGACTGCTGAATCAGGTGCTCTGGATGGCAGATGAGGGTCTGCTTCAGAAGTCTGCTACAATACTCCACTGTTGTCTTTTAAAGGGAACGAACATCAAACTGTTCAGTTGTCAATGAACTCGGTGAACTCTTGACTCCCAACTTGTTTTTAAATGTTTTCCACATTAGTGATACACAGAAGAGGAAAAGTGACAAAGATGTATGTTAGCATAAGAGATAATCATCATCGTCAGAGTTCATGTATTTAACCACATCAACTGCTGTGTTGACAACAGAGACTAGTTCTAGTCGGGGTGTAGTTGGTGGACTGTACCAAGTCTACGGTACTGTTAGTTGGGGTGTAGTTGGTGGACTGTACCAAGTCTACGGTACTGTTAGTTGGGGTGTAGTTGGTGGACTGTACCAAGTCTACGGTACTGTTAGTTGGGGTGTAGTTGGTGGACTGTACCAAGTCTACGGTACTGTTAGTTGGGGTGTAGTTGGTGGACTGTACCAAGTCTACGGTACTGTTAGTTGGGGTGTAGTTGGTGGACTGTACCAAGTCTACGGTACTGTTAGTTGGGGTGTAGTTGGTGGACTGTACCAAGTCTACGGTACTGTTAGTCGTGGTGTAGTTGGTGGACTGTACCAAGTCTACGGTACTGTTAGTCGGGGTGTAGTTGGTGGACTGTACCAAGTCTGCGGTACTGTTAGTTGGGGTATAGTTGGTGGACTGTACCAAGTCTACGGTACTGTTAGTTGGGGTGTAGTTGGTGGACTATACCAACTCTACAGTACGGTTAGTTTGGTTGTAGATGGTGAACTGTACAAACTTTACAGTACTGTTAGTTGGGGTATAGTTGGTGGACTGTACCAAGTCTACAGTACTGTTAGTTGGGGTGTAGTTGGTGGACTATACCAACTCTACAGTACTGTTAGTTGATTTGTAGTTGGTGGACTATACCAACTCTACAGTACTGTTAGTTGGGGTGTAGTTGGTGGACTGTACCAAGTCTACGGTACTGTTAGTTGGGGTGTAGTTGGTGGACTGTACCAAGTCTACGGTACTGTTAGTTGGGGTGTAGTTGGTGGACTGTACCAAGTCTGCGGTACTGTTAGTTGGGGTATAGTTGGTGGACTGTACCAAGTCTACGGTACTGTTAGTTGGGGTGTAGTTGGTGGACTATACCAACTCTACAGTACGGTTAGTTTGGTTGTAGATGGTGAACTGTACAAACTTTACAGTACTGTTAGTTGGGGTATAGTTGGTGGACTGTACCAAGTCTACAGTACTGTTAGTTGGGGTGTAGTTGGTGGACTATACCAACTCTACAGTACTGTTAGTTGATTTGTAGTTGGTGGACTATACCAACTCTACAGTACTGTTAGTTGGGGTGTAGTTGGTGGACTATACCAACTCTACAGTACTGTTAGTTGGGGTGTAGTTGGTGGACTATACCAACTCTACAGTACTGTTAGTTGAGGTGTAGTTGGTGGACTATACCAACTCTACTCTCCAGTTCTGCTGTGTTGACAACAAAGACTAGTTCTCTGAGCTCTGATATGAATAATTAGCTGCTTCAGATTCCTTTGATGAGCTTTGCATTCATCTCAGGGACCGCTCCCTTTGACAAGCTCTCATAAAAAGGAAATTAAGACAAAGGGAAGAAGAGGAGAGGAGAGAAGGGGGGAATACAGCGTACAGAGTGGTGGCAAGTGATCAAAAGAGGCCCTTTTCCATCAGGATGCATGAACATCTAAGGAACATCTCTTTACTAGCTAGGCAGTAATAATATATTATTATTATTATTATTATATTATCTAAGGCCTGTCTCTCTACTAGCTAGGCAGTAATCATTTTTTATTATTATTATTATTATTATTATTATTATGTAAGGCCTGTCTCTACTAGCTAGGCAGTAATAATTTATTATTATTATATTATCTAAGGCCTGTCTCTCTACTAGCTAGGCAGTAATAATATATTATTATTATTATCTAAGGCCTGTCTCTCTACTAGCTAGGCAGTAATAATTTATTATTATTATATTATCTAAGGCCTGTCTCTCTACTAGCTAGGCAGTAATAATTTATTATTATTATTATTATTATTATTATTATTATTATTATATTATCTAAGGCCTGTCTCTCTACTAGCTAGGCAGTAATAATATATTATTATTATTATTATTATTATCTAAGGCCTGTCTCTTTACTAGCTAGGCAGTAATAATTTATTATTATTATTATTATATTATCTAAGGCCTGTCTCTCTACTAGCTAGGCAGTAATAATATATTATTATTATTATCTAAGGCCTGTCTCTCTACTAGCTAGGCAGTAGTAAAATATTATTATTATTATATTATCTAAGGCCTGTCTCTCTACTAGCTAGGCAGTAATAATATATTACTATTATTATTATATTATCTAAGGCCTGTCTCTCCTAGCTAGGCAGTAGTAATATATTATTATTATTATATTATCTAAGGCCTGTCTCTACTAGCTAGGCAGTAATAATATATTATTTATTATTATTATATTATCTAAGGCCTGTCTCTCCTAGCTAGGCAGTAGTAATAATACATATTTTAATCCCTCTGCATTCTCACTCTCTGTATTTATGTTGTATTGATCTTTATTAGAGTAGCAAACCCACTATAGAATAACTATCTTCACAGTAACGACTTGGGACGTCAGGATGTGAAATGAAAGCTTCTTTTAGTAATAATACATGTTCAGATTACATTTAACAACTTTAGATTCTACAAGACAATAAAATAAAGTTGCTAGCAAAAGTCAGGATAATCACTTGTCACTTGTACATAACTGGCGCGTTCTCCTTTTTTCCTACGAGCTGTCGCAATGCATTCTGGTACTTGCAGTCAATGGCGTAATCCAGAACTAACCAATATAACAGAAATATGTATGTAGTTCTCTCAATCTCCATCACACAAATTCTAATACAATTGCATATGTAAATAACTGTAAAGAAAATATCTTTAGATACAGCTCAATGAATTAACTGTAAACATTACCTCTGTAACCCATTAAAAGTTACAACATCCTTCCCCCGATGAGCAACTGTGTTAATCTAAATCTCTAGGCAGTAAATCAACTGAATAGGTCTCCTCAACAAAGTCCCTGAGGCAGTACATCAACTGAATAGGTCTCCTCAACAAAGTCCCTGAGGCAGTACATCAACTGAATAGGTCTCCTCAACAAAGTCCCTGAGGCAGTAAATCAACTGAATAGGTCTCCTCAACAAAGTCCCTGAAGCAGTTTGAACTGAACATGACCTAACTAGGCCATCTCGGCCTGGAAACAGTTCCTCAATCTTCCGTAGTTTCCAGGTTTGTCTTGGTGTGTTATCTTTTCCGATGAGTACAACGTCACCCGTTTTCAGCAGGGTGGGCTGCGGTGTGTCACAGCGGGGTGGGCTGCGGTGTGTCACAGCGGGGTGGGCTGCGGTGTGTCACAGCGGGGTGTCAGAGCGGGGTGGGCTGCGGTGTGTCACAGCGGGGTGGGCTGCGGTGTGTCACAGCGATGTGCTGTCTTTGCATCCAGTAAGTAGTCTCTTCGCCAGCTTTTCCAGAAGCCGGTCACAAGTCTCTGCTTGTATTTCCATTTCCTCCTTGTTTAGCGTTGGGTGCTGAGTGTCAGACGGAAATGGCTTAGGCAGCAAAGAGGTTAGTCTTTTACCCACCAGGAAGTGTGCTGGGGTCAGGGGTTGTGGTTCATCCACTTCATTGTGCACGGTGGTCAAAGGCCTTGAATTTAGGATAGCTTCAACCTCTGTCAGGACTGTGCACATCTCTTCAAAGTTGAGTGAAGTTCTCCCAAGAACCTTTCTCAGGCATATTTTCACTGACCTGACGAATCTTTCTCAGATTCCGCCCCACCAGGCTGCTCGTGCGGTGATGAACCTTCAGGTGATACCCCTTTCTGAGAAGAACGCCAAGAGTTGGGGCTCTTCGATTCCCTTCCACAGCTCTTTCAAGTCCTGATCAGCTCTCTTGAACGTTTTTGCATTGTCTGAGTAGATTACCCTGCACAATCCTCTCCTTGAGATGAATCTTTTCAGCGCTAACAGGCATGTCTCTGTTGACTGATCTGAGACCAGTTCCAAATGCACTGCTCTGGTTACAGCACAAGTGAACAGCGCAACGTACGACTTCTTCACAGAACCATTTTCTATCATGTAGAGCGGTCCTGCAAAATCCACACCTGTGACTTCGAATGGTGGAAATTCAGTTATTCAGTCTTTCGGTAAAGGAGCAGTGACCTGCTGTCCGGCCCCTTGCCTTGAATCTCTTGCAGACTATACATCTTGTCACTGTGCTCTTGATTAGCTGCCTAGCATGCAAGATCCAGTATCTCTCGCTGATTTGTACTAGAGTGTCTCTTGCTCCAGAATGCATAACCTTCTCATGGTGGTACTGTATCAGTATTTCTCAGTGTCTGTGCTTGTTGGGCAGAACCCATGGGTGCTGCTCTCTGAACGTGAAGTTGGACTGTTGCAGTCTTCCTCCTACACGGAGTAGTTCAGGTTGGTCCAGGAACTGTTTCAGTTCTCTGATTTTTACAGTCATTGTTTAGGCTTTTTCCTGCCTTCGGTAGTTTGATCTCCTGACTGAAACTCTGTTGTTGCCGTACCTTTCAAGCTCCCAACACGGGTTCAGTGATGCCTGTGCTGTTTGCTGTGAGCTGTGCAGTAACCTGGCAACTGGACTTGAGTTCTGTAGTCACCTCTTCTGGAACCTTGTTATCATCAGTCATTAACCCATTAAAAGTTACAACACCCACTGTCACAGTGTTTGAAACTGTGATTGGTATCAAGCCATTTTCCATGGCCATTTTTACTCTGACAGTATTGACATTTTCGATGGCCCGTGCTGTGCATCCTTTAGGTCGTTTTGTGTAAGCAAAATGGACTTCCATTGTGTTCATGTGTTAGTTACTTTGCTGAAACATGTGTTTTTAACCCCAAATACATGGACAATATAATACAATACTTGCTTTATTGGTCCATAGAAATTCTGAATGTTTTGCTGTCACAGTAGTTCCCAACCTGACACACAACACACATCACAAGCTGGGAGCAGCATAGTTAGGGGGTAACGCCCCTTGCTCAAGGGCACAACAGCGGTAGGTAGCATTTTGGGATATTGAAACCGGTAACCCTCCAGCTGCTGCCTCACTGGGGATTTTAATCGGAAAACCCTCCGGTTACCGGACAGTTTCTCTAACGTCGAGGCTACTGTCGCCCGCTGACGAGCCAGAACCTTTTTCTGTTGTCTGATGCTTTTATTCTAGTCTTCAGTCATTCAACGATCCGAGACATGTTGCTTTTGTTAGAGACTGAGGGAGTAGAAGAGTCTTCTATGAACAATAATGCAATTGAGAGACACAGAGTTTATCTCTACTGTATATGCATTCCAAATGGTACCCTTGTCCTTATATAGACACTTCGGATGCTGGTCTAAAGTAGGGAACTTTAAAGGGAGTATGGCACCATTTGGAACGCAGGGGACAGATACCCCACTCTGTAGTCTAGTTGGACGGACAGGGGACAGATACCCCACTCTGTAGTCTAGTTGGACTGACAGACGGGACAGATACCCCACTCGGTAGTCTAGTTGGACTGACAGACGGGACAGATACCCCACTCGGTAGTCTAGTTGGACTGACAGACGGGACAGATACCCCACTCGGTAGTCTAGTTGGACTGACAGACGGGACAGATACCCCACTCGGTAGTCTAGTTGGACTGACAGACGGGACAGATACCCCACTCGGTAGTCTAGTTGGACTGACAGACGGGACAGATACCCCACTCGGTAGTCTAGTTGGACTGACAGACGGGACAGATACCCCACTCGGTAGTCTAGTTGGACTGACGGACGGGACAGATACCCCACTCGGTAGTCTAGTTGGACGGACGGACGGGACAGATACCCCACTCGGTAGTCTAGTTGGACGGACGGACGGGACAGATACCCCACTCGGTAGTCTAGTTGGACGGACAGACGGGACAGATACCCCACTCGGTAGTCTAGTTGGACGGACAGACGGGACAGATACCCCACTCGGTAGTCTAGTTGGACGGACAGACGGGACAGATACCCCACTCTAGTTCATGTTGGGTGCCTTGATGCTCCACAGTAAAGAGCCTGGAGGTTCTTAGGCTGTTGTGAACCTCCTCATAAAACCTTTATCTGTCCGTCTGTCTGTCTGAACATCGATCTGATTTAGTTATTAGCTTGAAGGCAAGAGGCTCCTCTTGAAGAACCCAGAAAAACATGTGAAAGTTAGAGGCAGCAGAGAGTGTATCAAAGGAAAGAAAAGGCTGTAACTGCTACAGAGTAGACACATATCCTAAAGACATGACCAGCAAATAAATTAGTAACGCTACCTCCAACATGGCACCCTATTCCCTTTATAGTGCACTACTTTTGACCACGGCCCATAGGCTTCTGGTCAAAAGTAGTGTACTATCTAGGGATGCACACTTAAACCCTTAAACTTTTCCACATTTTATTTATGATTCATTCTGCAGGCGTAGACTAGAGTTTCAAATGTGCCCCCATTTGTTTTTCTCTGATGTGGAGTATCTTCTGAAAAACAGGAGGTGATTTTGAGAAGTGTTCTCTCATCTTGTTTACTTTAGGGTTGCATCCCAACATAGTGCACTACTTTTGATGGGCTTTGGTCAAAAGTAGTGCACTATAAAGGGAATAGGGTGCCATGTTGGACTGATATTCCAGTCTGTAATCCAAAAAATGTTTCAAGCTGACCACCTTTCCCTGTTCCCACGGTAACCTGCCTAAATGACTATCACCCTGTAGCACTCACATCTGAAATGATGAAGTGCTTTGAAAGGCTGGTCATGACACATCAACACCCTAAACCAACTCCAATTCCCAATTGCCCCAACAGATCGACAGACGATGCAATTTCAATTGCACTTCACACTGCCCTCTCCCACCTCGACACCATAGTCCCTTTCAAGCTCATCACCAAGCAACTGAATCCTGGACTTCCTGACGCGTCGGCCACGCTGACCCTCAACACAGGGGCGCCTCGGGTGTGTTCTTAGTCCCCTCCTGTGTACTCCCTGTTCACCCACGACTGCAACACCATCATTACGTTTGCTGACGACACAACGGTGGTAGGACTGATCACCGATGGCGATGAGTCAACCTACAGGGAGGAGGTCAGACTTAGCATTGTGGTACCCTGCTTCACGGTGGGAACTACACATGCGGAGATCATCCGTTCACCTACAGTACTCTGCGTCTCACAAAACACAGCGGTTGGAACCAAAAATCTCAAATTTGGACTCATCAGACCAAAGGACATATTTCCACTGGTCTAATGTCCATCGCTCGTGTTTCTTGGTCAAAGCAAGTCTCTTCTTCTTATTGGGGTCCTTTAGTAGTGGTTTCTTTGCAGCAATTCGACCATGAAGGCCTGATTCACACAGTCTCCTCTGAACAGTTGATGTTGAGATGTGTCTGTTTCTTGAACACTGTGACCCATTTATTTGGACTGCAATTTCTGAGGCTGGTAACTCGAATGAACTTATCCTCTGCAGCAGAGGTAACTCTGGGTCTTCCTTTCTTGTGGTGGTCCTCATGAGAGCCAGTTTCATCATAGCGCTTGATGGTTTTTGTGACTGCACTTGAAGAAACTTTCAAAGTTATTGACATTTTCTGGATTGACTGACCTTCATGTCTTAAAGTAATGATGGACTGTTGTTTCTCTTTGCTTATTTGAGCTGTTCTTGACATAATATGGACTTAGTCTTTTACCAAATAGGACTATCTTCTGTATACCACCCCTACCTTGTCACAACACAACTGATTGTCTCAAACGCATTAAGAAGGAAAGAAATTCCACAAATTAACTTTTAACAAGGCACACCTGTTAATTGAAATCCATTCCAGGTGACTACCTCATGAAGCTGGTTAAGAGAATGCCAAGAGTGTGCAAAGCTGTCATCAAGTGTGGCTACTTTGAAGAATCTCAAATATTAAATATATGTTGATTTGTTAAACACTTTTTTGGTTACTACATGATTCAATGTGTTATTTCACAGTGTTGATGCCTTCACTATTATTCTACAATTTAGAAAATAGTGAAAATTAAGAAAAACCTTGGAATGAGTAGGTGTGTCTAAACTTTTGACTGATGCTGTGCCTCCATACATAGTACCTCTGCACATTGATCTGGTACTGGCACTCCCTGTAAATAGCTCCACATTGATCTGGTACTGGTACTCCCTGTATATAGCTCCACATTGATCTGGTACTGGTACTCCCTGTATATAGCTCCACATTGATCTGGTACTGGTTCTCCCTGTATATAGCTCCACATTGATCTGGTCCTGGTACTCCCTGTATATAGCTCCACATTGATCTGGTCCTGGTACTCCCTGTATATAGCTCCACATTGATCTGGTCCTGGTACTCCCTGTATATAGCTCCACATTGATCTGGTCCTGGTACTCCCTGTATATAGCTCCACATTGATCTGGTACTGGTTCTCCCTGTATATAGCTCCACATTGATCTGGTACTGGTTCTCCCTGTATATAGCTCCACATTGATCTGGTACTCCCTGTATATAGCTCCACATTGATCTGGTACTCCCTGTATATAGCTCCACATTGATCTGGTACTGGTACTCCCTGTATATAGCTCCACATAGATCTGGTACTGGTACTCCCTTATTCCTCTTGTGTGTTACTATTTTAAACTCTGCATCTTTGGGAAGTGCTCGTAAGCAAGCATTTCACGGTAAAGTCTACACCTGTTGTATTTGCCTCATGTGACAAATACCATTTGTTTTGATCAGACTGTCTAGAGGTGGTTCTGTATTAAATCAATAATCTCCACTTGTGTTGCTGTGACGACTTGTAAATGTTATGCAGCGAAAACAGCTAAGTGTATACACATCTGACTTCAGTAACCACATTGTGGGCCTGTTCAGTGGTCTAGTGCGGGAGCGCCCAATTTTCTTTTTTTTAAATTAGTCATAATTTCCTCAAAGTTTGTGCCGACAGATATAGCATATTAAATAGCCTATCATGATAGAATATGCATAAAATCCATTCTCCAATTGCAACGTCTGCCTATATGCCCACACATCTTGTCTCAAGAAAATGTTATATTTTTAATACCCTCAAACACCAAGTTAAGCATACCTACTTTTAAAATAGGCCGTCATCGCTGTCGAACGTAAGTGATAATTATTCCCGTTTTACCGCTGACGCTGCATCCGCATGGTAATCATCTGATTGATCTCGATCAGTTTCATGGGAAGATGCATTTAGATCTTATTGATTGACTGTTTTGAGAGCAGATGGTGTTAACTAACTATTATCCTTTTGTGTATTTTAAGCATATATCCTGCCTAGTGGCGCGATGCGGGGGTACTATTCAGCTTCAGATGGCCATCCTAAAAATCTCATTATAAATGGGGTGTTTTTCATGTACCAATAATGTTAAAGCCCTTGTATGGTATTCGGGTTCTGTTATGTGAAATGCAAATGAATCATTATGCGAGCTTGCCAGACATCGATTCTTTGATGTAACTTTACTTAACGAGACCCCATTTGTGAAAAGCGATCGTTTTCTATTCATAGTAGTAATAATCATCATCACATTAAGTGATGAGTAGGAGGACTAGTGTAGGGCAGTAGGCGTACAGATCTTCATCAGGTTTATTTTAAGTGATTGGAGAGCCCCTATGTTGGTGCTGAAAGGACAGTGCCATGATCAGGCAGTGATGTTGAGGAAGTTGAACCAACTTGTGGCGCTGAAGGATAGATGACTGATAGTTCTACCGTTCATCCAGATCAGGAGCCATCAACAAGGATCTGCTTGTATAGCCTAATAGGTCCTATGACTACAATGGTATACAGTAGCTATTTTGTAGGCTATAGCCTAATGTAAATACAATGACATAAAACTTTATATCGTTGCACTGTTTGTGAGGAGAGCTTTAGTTGTGAGTAGAATTGTGTAGCTTACACTACGTTGTGTCATAAATAAACTTAGATTTGATTGGCTTGAACATGTGGTTACCTTATACCCTATTACAGAATAACACATGGTTACAACATACCCTATTACAGAATAACACGTGGTTACAACATACCCTATTACAGAATAACACGTGGTTACAACATACCCTATTACAGAATAACACGTGGTTACAACATACCCTATTACAGAATAACACGTGGTTACAACATACCCTATTACAGAATAACACGTGGTTACAACATACCCTATTACAGAATAACACGTGGTTACAACATACCCTATTACAGAATAACACGTGGTTACAACATACCCTATTACAGAATAACACGTGGTTACAACATACCCTATTACAGAATAACACGTGGTTACAACATACCCTATTACAGAATAACACGTGGTTACAACATTTTATTTGTCAAATGCTCTGAAGACAACAGGTGTAGACCTTACCGGGAAGTGCTTACTTACAAGCCCTTAACCAACAATGCAGTTTTAAGAAAATAGTTACTAAATATTTATAGAGTTACTAAATATTTACTCAAACTGTAAGCTAAATGCATATTACCTCCAACGTGGCCCAATTTCCCACCTTGACATACGGCAGGTAGCCTAGTGGTTAGATTGAATTCCCCGAGCTGACAAGGTAAAAATATGTTGTTCTGTCCCTGAACAAGGCAGTTAACCCACTGTTCCCCGGTAGCCCGTCATTGTAAATAAGAGTTTGTTCTTAACTGACTTGCCTAGTTAAATAAAGGTTCAAATATTTTTTTATTTAAATACCAAGCTAGAACAGGCCCTGTCTCTCAACCAGAAGCCAATGTAGGCTAAAAATCCCAAACAGGGCTATAGTAACTTCCAGAGAGGGTCAGGCTCCTTGGGCTTTACGGTGGCCACTCTGGTTTGGGTTTCCTCTAGGCAGAACGGTGTCACCGTAACCAAGTGGTCACATATCGTTCTGGTTTGATCTGCACAAGAGGGTTCCGTCAATTTAATTCTGACAGGCCTCCTCAGTGCACACACAAAGCCTAAAGTTCTTCATAATTCTCACCACCGCCAGAGAGAAGACAGGGAAGGAATCCACCACCATTTACCAGTGATGTAAAGTACTTAAGTAAAAATACAAAATGATAAACGAAGTGAGCTGAAATAAAAGATCCCAAAAATGTTCCATACACACAAAGAACGTATTTCTCTCAAATGTTGTGCACAAATTTGTTTACATCCCTGTTAGTGAACATTTCTCCTTTGCCAAGATAATCCATCCACCTGACAGGTGTGGCATATCAAGAATCTTATTAAACAGCATGATCATTACACAGCTGCACCTTGTGCTGGGGACAATAAAAGGTCACTCTAAATGTCACAGATGTCTCAAGTTTTGAGGGATCGTGCAATTGCTGCATGCTGACTGCAGGAATGTCCACCAGAGCTTTTGTCTAGTTCCGCAGTGGGTGGTCCTGGCTCTGCAGTGGGTGGGCCTATGCCCAGTCATGTGAAATCCATAGATCAGGTCCTAATGAATTTATTTAAATTGACTGATATGCTCATATGAAATGTAACTCAGGACAACCGTTTAAATTGTTGCGTGTTGCGTTTATATTTTTGTTCAGTCGTTTGTTTAGGTTATCTGTACTTTACTGTTAAGATTTCCATTCACTGGAACTAAGGGGCCCGAACCATGAAAAACATCCCCAGACTATTATTCCTCCTCCACCAAACTTTACAGTTGGCCCTATGCATTGGGGCAGGTAGTCTTCTCTTGGCATTCCATTGACCTCTTCACCACATCTATAGGTTGTATTCCAATATCCACTAACCCTAACTCATACAGTCCAATAGAATATAGGTTATATTCCAATATCCACTAACCCTAACTCATACAGTCCAATAGAATATAGGTTATATTCCAATATCCACTAACCCTAACTTTATATATACTGTAGTGCACTACTTTTGACCAGGACTCATAGGGCTTTGGGCCCATACATGTAGGACTCTTGTGGACTATGTAGGGAATAGGGTGCCATTTGTGATGCACGCCTGACAGATGGGTTTCAAACAGGAACTAGAATTATCCTTTTCCCTCATTTACAGTCCTAACGGTGTGGGATTATCTAACCCTGATTACAGTCCTAACGGTGTGGGATTATCTAACCCTGATTACAGACCTAACGGTGTGGGATTATCTAACCCTGATTACAGACCTAACGGTGTGGGATTATCTAACCCTGCTTACAGACCTAACGGTGTGGGATTATCTAACCCTGCTTACAGACCTAACGGTGTAGTATTATCTAACCCTGCTTACAGACCTAACGGTGTGGGATTATCTAACCCTGTTTACAGACCTAACGGTGTGGGATTATCTAACCCTGATTACAGTCCTAACGGTTGTGGGATTATCTAACCCTGATTACAGACCTAACGGTGTGGGATTATCTAACCCTGATTACAGTCCTAACGGTGTGGGATTATCTAACCCTGATTACAGACCTAACGGTGTGGGATTATCTAACCCTGATTACAGTCCTAACGGTGTGGGATTATCTAACCCTGATTACAGACCTAACGGTGTGGGATTATCTAACCCTGATTACAGTCCTAACGGTGTGGGATTATCTAACCCTGATTACAGACCTAACGGTGTGGGATTATCTAACCCTGATTACAGACCTAACGGTGTGGGATTATCTAACCCTGATTACAGTCCTAACGGTGTGGGATTATCTAACCCTGATTACAGACCTAACGGTGTGGGATTATCTAACCCTGATTACAGTCCTAACGGTGTGGGATTATCTAACCTGATTACAGACCTAACGGTGTGGGATTATCTAACCCTGATTACAGTCCTAACGGTGTGGGATTATCTAACCCTGATTACAGACCTAACTGTGTGGGATTATCTAACCCTGATTACAGTCCTAACGGTGTGGGATTATCTAACCCTGATTACAGACCTAACGGTGTGGGATTATCTAACCCTGATTACAGTCCTAACGGTGTGGGATTATCTAACCCTGATTACAGACCTAACGGTGTGGGATTATCTAACCTGATTACAGTCCTAACGGTGTGGGATTATCTAACCCTGATTACAGTCCTAACGGTGTGGGATTATCTAACCCTGATTACAGTCCTAACGGTGTGGGATTATCTAACCGTGATTACAGACCTAACGGTGTGGGATTATCTAACCCTGATTACAGACCTAAAGGTGTGGGATTATCTAACCCTGATTACAGACCTAACGGTGTGGGATTATCTAACCCTGATTACAGACCTAACGGTGTGGGATTATCTAACCCTGATTACAGACCTAAAGGTGTGGGATTATCTAACCCTGCTTACAGTCCTAACGGTGTGGGATTATCTAACCCTGATTACAGTCCTAACGGTGTGGGATTATCTAACCCTGATTACAGTCCTAACGGTGTGGGATTATCTAACCCTGATTACAGTCCTAACGGTGTGGGATTATCTAACCCTGATTACAGTCCCTAACGGTGTGGGATTATCTAACCCTGATTACAGTCCCTAACGGTTGTGGGATTATCTAACCCTGTTTACAGTCCTAACGGTGTGGGATTATCTAACCCTGTTTACAGTCCTAACGGTGTGGGATTATCTAACCCTGATTACAGTCCTAACGGTGTGGGATTATCTAACCCTGATTACAGACCTAACGGTGTGGGATTATCTAACCCTGATTACAGTCCTAACGGTGTGGTATTATCTAACCCTGATTACAGTCCTAACACTAATTTACAGTCTGTTTCTCTTTGTTCTCACATGGATTCTGAATATGTCTCCAGTGTTGTTCATTTGGTCTGATATCATATGTGTTGACACATCCCAGGTTAGACACAGTGGTAGTCTTTGTCTAAACAGGTTGCAGTAATTCATTATGTGCCCCTCTGTAACTGCGTCCCAAATGACAACCTATTCCCCCCTATATAGTGCAGTACCTATGGGCCCTGGTCAAAAGTATTGGACTAAATATAGGGATTAGGGTGCCATTTGGGATGTCTCTCTGTGCTTGTGGAGCTGTGGAGACTCCCACTGTAACTATTTCATTAGACGTGAGAGTAATGTGTTTGTGTTTCAGCAGCATGGGGTTGTGTGTGTTGTGCTCTGCTTCCATGGTGCCAAGCTGTAGCCAAAGCATAAAAATCCCCAGTCAGTAAGACTCAGCGCCACTGATGATATTTAACCTTTTATTCAACTAGGCAAGTCAGTTGAGAACAAATTATTATTTACAATGACTGCCTACACCGGCCAAACCCCGGACGACGCTGGGACAATTGTGTGCTGCCATATGGGACTCCATATCACGACCGGATGTGATACAGCCTGGAATCGAACCAGGGTCTGTAGTGACGCCTCTAGCAATGAGATGCAGTGCCTTAAGACCTCTGCACCACTCGGGGCGTGAAACATTGATGCTGGGGTGCGTGTATGATGCTGGTGCGTGTATGATGCCGGGGTGTGTTTGATGCTGAGGATGGGCTGGGGTGCTGGGGGTGTGTTTGATGCTGGGGTGTGTGTGATGCAGACAGATGGGTTGGGGGTGTTACAGTATGATGCAGAAGGATGGGCTGGCACCATGGGAGCAGTGCACAGCACAGTGTGTGTGTGTGAGTGAGTGAGATGCAGAAAGACAGCTCGGGGAGTTCAGTGGGTGACTGAATTGCTTACAGCTCTGCACACAGTTTCAATCTGTCACTTCTCTGCTGGGAGGAGGATGCTATGGTTTATGCCTGGGGAACATACATCTGAAAGGATTTGTGCATCCCAAATGGCAACCTATTCCCTATGTAATGCACTACTTTTGGCCAGGGCCAGAAAATGCTCTGTTGAAAAGTAGCACACTATATAGGGAATAGGGTGCCAAGTAGGGCACTATATAGGGAATGGGGTGCCAAGTAGGGCACTATATAGGGAATAGGGTGCCAAGTAGGGCACTATATAGGGAATAGGGTGCCAAGTAGGGCACTATATAGGGAATAGGGTGCCAAGTAGGGCACTATATAGGGAATAGGGTGCCAAGTAGCACACTATATAGGGAGCCATTTGGGATGTTGGCGTTGTATGAGTTATTCACTGCACTGAAGCGTTAAAGTGTGTCTGCCTGTCTGCCTGTTTTAGTTACAACAGTTGCATGAACCCTGGTTTTGTGCAAATTGAATTCGACTTTCGTCTCTCTGTCGACATGTGCAAATTGAATAGGATTGCCTTGTGATTTTGTGTAAATGGATGGAGGATGTCTTTGGATAGTGGTTTAGAAATGCATCTGGTAAAGCTTGACCTTATCGTTGATCCACTCACACACCCACTACACCCCCCAAAACACACCCACTACAGACACTCCACACACTGCTGCTAGAGCAAGGCAATGTCTCCATGAGTTTTAAGTTGGACAAAGAAATGATCCAGAACTATCTGGGACACATGATTTGAGATCCAGACGTTCTATTCGTCCACCTGCTAGAAATCCCTTTTTAATGTGTAGTCATGTTTACTCAGACAAGGCCAGGCATATTTAACTTGACCGACTAGACTGCTCTCTAGCTGCTGCATACCAAGCATTAGCACCTGTAATTCTCAGAGGCCAATAGAACGGAAAGCGTAGATATTCTCAGAGGGCAATAGAAAGGGTAGATATTCTCAGAGGGTAATAGAAAGGGTAGATATTCTCAGAGGGTAATAGAAAGGGTAGATATTCTCAGAGGCCAATAGAACGGAAAGGGTAGAACAGAAAGACAAATGAAGGTACGAGAAAACTCAAACAGAGGAAAACCCAACATGTGTAGAGATGATCCCCGAGGAGCCAACATCAAACTGGGGAACCCAGTGGACGCAATTAGAAGTAAATGTAACAAAACACAGTCTATGACCCAAACTGCACCCTATTCCCCTATGTTCCCTAGTCAAAACAAGTGCACTAATAGGGACACCGTTACAGTGATGTCAAAGAGCATATTCAACGGCACTAGTTAGTCGATACCTAAAGGTATAACGTCAGACTGACAGCTAGCTAGGGATTCAGTTCACCTCATCATCCCTTCCCTACTTATGTTTCTCTGTGCTACCATGGTGATGTCCCAAATGGCACCCTATTCCATAGAACCCTGGTCAAATGTAGTGCACTATATAGGGAATAGGGTGTCATTTGAGGCTCACACCATGTTTATTCTCCCTCTGTCCACCAAAGACCGATGATGTCAGAAACCCAGTTTATGGCTCAGGGTTGACAGCTTCCTCCACAGATTCCTCAACGCTTCATGTTGTCTATGTTGAGGATCAACGCTTCATGTTGTCTATGTTGAGGATCAACGCTTCATGTTGAGGATCAACGCTTCATGTTGTCTATGTTGAGGATCAACGCTTCATGTTGTCTATGTTGAGGATCAACGCTTCATGTTGAGGATCAACGCTTCATGTTGTCTATGTTGAGGATCAACGCTTCATGTTGAGGATCAACGCTTCATGTTGTCTATGTTGAGGATCAACGCTTCATGTTGAGGATCAACGCTTCATGTTGTCTATGTTGAGGATCAACGCTTCATGTTGTCTATGTTGAGGATCAACGTTTCATGTTGTCTATGTTGAGGATCAACGCTTCATGTTGAGGATCAACGCTTCATGTTGTCTATGTTGAGGATCAACGCTTCATGTTGTCTATGTTGAGGATCAACGCTTCATGTTGTCTATGTTGAGGATCAATGTTTCATGTTGTCTATGTTTAATATCTAGAAACAAAGCACTGTTGTCAATATGCTTTACATGTATTTTTGTCTTGATTTGAAGAGGAACATAAAAAGAAAATTCAAAGAACAGGAGATTTCCACTCCAGGCAAGAACTTTCAACTACAGTCAAGCAATTTATTTTCAGATATAATGCTATGTAGTAATAAAGCACATAACAATGAAAAATAATTATTTCTAGAGTCATTAAAAACTTGCCCAAAACATGGAGGGAAATCCCTACTTTAAATGTATTAAAACACTTTCCATCAGGAAGAGTGAACTAGTGACTGCTGGTGGCCGGTTCAGGGTGACTGCTGGTGGCCGGTTCAGGGTGACTGCTGGTGGCCGGTTCAGGGTGACTGCTGGTGGCCGGTTCAGGGTGACTGCTGGTGGCCGGTTCAGGGTGACTGTTTAGCAAAACATCTAGTTAGCTAAATAAAGGTTAAATAAAAAATATCTACAGAACACTGCTGATGTCACAGGAAAACACTGAAATAGTCTATTGTGCATTCTAAACGGCACCCTGTTTCTCATATAGTGCACTACTTTTGACCAGAGCCTTATGCAGTATGTAGGGAATAGGGTGCCATGTGGGAAGCACCCTACAGGGTCATCTCATGATGATTGTGGAATATTTAACCTGCAGTTTATTTTCTAATAAACATGTCTCCTATCTCTTCTCCCCTTTCCAACCCCTCCCCTATACCTCTCCATCCCCTCCCCTATACCTCTCCATCCCTCCCTATACCTCTCCATCCCCTCCTTTACCTCTCCATCCCTCCCCTTACCTCTCTCCATCCCTTTACCTCTCTATCCCTTTACCTCTCTATCCCCTTTACCTCTCCATCCCCTCCCCTATACCTCTCCATCCCCTCCCCTATACCTCTCCATCTCCTTTACCTCTCCATCCCCTCCCCTATACCTCTCCATCCCCTTTACCTCTCCATCCCCTATACCTCTCCATCCCCTATACCTCTCCATCCCCTTTACCTCTCTATCCCCTTTACCTCTCCATCCCCTTTACCTCTCCATCCCCTATACCTCTCCATCCCCTTTACCTCTCTATCCCCTTTACCTCTCCATCCCCTTTACCTCTCCATCCTCTTTACCTCTCTATCCCCTTTACCTCTCCATCCCCTTTACCTCTCCATCCCCTATACCTCTCCATCCCCTATACCTCTCCATCCCCTTTACCTCTCTATCCCCTTTACCTCTCCATCCCCTTTACCTCTCCACCCCTTTACCTCTCCACCCCTTTACCTCTCCACCCCTTTACCTCTCCACCCCCTTTACCTCTCTATCCCCTTTACCTCTCTATCCCCTTTACCTCTCTATCCCCCTTTACCTCTCCATCCCCTTTACCTCTCCATCCCCTTTACCTCTCCATCCCCTATACCTCTCCATCCCCTATACCTCTCCATCCCCTATACCTCTCCATCCCCTTTACCTCTCCATCCCTCCCTATACCTCTCCATCCCTTTACCTCTCTATCCCCTTTACCTCTCTATCCCCTTTACCTCTCCATCTCCTTTACCTCTCCATCCCTTCCCCTATACCTCTCCATCCCCTATACCTCTCCATCTCCTTTACCTCTCTTGTCTCTCTCTCCACCAGGTGTACATCCCCTGCAGGACAGCTCTGATCCTGGGTAATGACGATACAGAGTCCTGTTATTAGAGCACTACGGCTGACACTCGCTACCGGCCAGAAACAGACCTGCGTCAGAATCAGATGCCAGCCCAGCTGGAGCCAACCTCAGTGTTATCAACCAATCACTTGTCTGTTTTTTTTCAGTGTCAACCAACCACGCCACTAATGCCTTCTCCTTCCCTCCCTGTTTCCTTATCTCCTTGTCTGCCTGTCCCCCTCCCTGCCCTCCTCCCTACCTGTCTCCCTACCTCCCTCCCCTCTTCTCTCCCCCCTCCCTGCCCTCCTCCCTACCTGTCTCCCTACCTCCCTCCCTCTTCTCTCCCCTCCCTACCTGTCTCCCTACCTCCCTCCCTCTTCTCCCCCTCCTTGCCCCATCCCTCCCTGTCTGCCTGCCTGCCCCCTCCTCCCACCCTTCACCATTTACCACAACTTTTGTGGGTTCCTATGTTTTTTTCATACACTTTTAACAATAGTTAGTAGATGACCATAGATGATCATATTAACATCAGCTGTAATGCAGCATGGTGTGGGAGGAGGTCGGGGCCTAGTATGATATAACACAGGATGGGGGTTGTAGAATTCCGCTGACTTTCCCCAAAATTCCCAGGTTAGAAGATTTCAGGAATCAGAGAAAACCTGGACATTTTGGGAAAGTTGCTGTAATTCTGCCACTTTCACCGTATAAATCATTAATATTTTGAGTCCATCCACCCACCACTAGTTGGCCAAGCCTTGGTTATGACACTTACAACACTTGAAAAGAAACCGTGGAACAGGGATATGGTCATGCTAACATGCTAACATAAAGCATTACTTGTGGTACAGTAATGCTAATGCAGTTAGCAATACTACTAACTTTTCCACTGATTCCAGCATGCACAGGCTTGTAAAATATTATTTTACATATATATTGTTTTTTGATTGGTGTGCTATTTATATAAAAAATATAATGCACATGCAGTTTTTGATGTACAATTTAAGGCTTATGATTTTATATTTAAATGCCAACAATGTTTTGCAATTGGCCATCCGAAAGTGTGAACTATTTAAAAGTGGATACTATAAAAGTGTGTACTATTTAAAAGTGGATACTATAAAAGTGTGTACTATTTAAAAGTGGATACTATAAAAGTGTGTACTATTTAAAAGGAACAGGACAGAAAAATAGTTACCAGTGCTGCATTAGAACCATGGCACAGTATTCACTATATAGTGCACTACTTTTGACCAGGACCCATAGGGCTCTGGTAAAAAGTAATGCACAATATATTTAAGCTATAAGGCCCGAGGAGGTGTGATATTTGGCCAATATACCACGGCTAAGGGCTGTTCTTAGGCACAACGCATCGCGGAGTGCCTGGACACAGCCCTTAGCTGTGGTATATTGGCCATGTATCACAAACCCCTGAGGAGCCTTATTGATATTATAAACTGGTTACCAACGTAATTAGAGCAGTAATAAAATTCATATTTTGTCATACCCGAGGTATACGGTCTGATATGCCACGGCAGTCAGCCAATCAGCATTCAAGGCTTGAACCCACCCAGTTTATATAAAGGAATAGGAATGCCGTTTAGGAAACAACCCAGGATGTCGTCATGTTCGCTTCGTCACTGTTGATGGATTTGTTGGAATTGTATTTACATCGAAATAAGCCATCTTGAATAATAATATATCGTTTTGTTGACTAACCTGTCTTTAGTGGGTTTAATAATACCTTTTGTGGTGTGATGAGTCTTTTATCAAAGCAGTTAGGAATCATGCATTTTACTGTGTTTTATATACTTTTTTTTTTTTTGTGTGTCTCAAGTCATTTGCAGCTAAAGCCACATGGTAAGATCGCTGAATTACAGGCAGCTGAAAGCCTGTCTGGTATATGATGTGTTTCCAGTTATGTAAAGCTTCTGGAATGGACAACGCCAATTGACAAACAATCATTATTAGAGTGGCAGAGAAGATCGTAGCTCGACTCAATAACAGTACTGGATCCTGCTAAAAAGACAGGAACTGGCTGTCCGTATTCTGAACCATTGTCCTTCCTGCCCAACTTCCCTTTGTGTCTGTCCCTTAAACTGTATTTAGACACTTTTACCCCTGACAAAAATTAAGCTTTTTATTTCAATTAGATATATATATATATATTGTTTAATGTTATCTGCAAAGGTCCATACTGTCAGTGACTCTAAGGCTAAAATACTATTCTATTTAAGAAAAGAACCAAGATTGTGGATCACTGAGTCGTATTTACCAGAGGACCACTGAGTAGTATTAGTTAGCTGTAGTGGTTATTACCTGAAGACTTACTGTATGGCACCTAATTCCCTTCATAGTGCACTATTTTGGCTCTGGTCAAACGGTTAAATAAAACATTAAAAACGTAGTGCACTAAAAAGGGAATAGGGTGCCACTTGGGACGCGATCTGCCTTCACGGGAATCTCTGCTGTGGTTTTGTGGTTGTGTTTTCTTTTCAGGCGTTGTCTAACCTCGTCCCCAGACTGGGGGGTGTATAGCATTGTCAGGTGAACAAGATGTTGTCTCCCCACAAAAAAAGTCATTAAACTGAATCAACCAATGGTGTCTGCTTATTGTCTTGTCTGTTGGTACTCTCTTTATACTGTATCTTAGAGACAGTCAGGTTTCTTTATTCACTTGGGTGGATTATATGTCTGTATCCAAAATAACAGCGTATTCCCTAAAGTTCGCTTCTTCTGGCCAGAGTCCTATGGAACCTGGTCAAAAGTACTGTCATTTGGGATGTATCCCATCTGTGCTGTTAAAAACAAAGTCACCATTATTTGTCAGTTGTACAACCGAATGCCTTCAACTGAAATGTGTCTTCCGCATTTAACTCAACCCCTCTGAATCAGAGAGGTGCGGGGGGCTGCCTTAATCAACATGCACGTCTTCGGCGCCCGGGGAACAGTGGGTTACCTGCCTTGTTGGGTGGGGTTATATCCTGCCTGTTTGGCCCTGTCCGGGGGTATCGTCGGACCGGGCCACAGTGTCTCCCGACCCCTCCTGTCTCAGCCCCCAGTATTTATGCTGCAGTAGTTTGTGTCGGGGGGCTAGGGTCCGTCTGTTATATCTGGAGTATTTCTTCTCTTATCTGGTGTCCTGTGCAAATTTAAGTATGCTCTCTCTAATTATCTCTCTCTCTCTCAGAGGACCTGAGCATTAGGACCATTCCTCAAGGCCTACCTGGCCTGATGACTCCTTGATGTCCCGAGTCCACCTGGCCGTGCTGCTTCTCCAGTTTCAACTGTTCTGCCTGTTTTATGAACATTTTAAAATCTTGTCCATGTTCTGTTATAATCTGCACCTGGCACAGCCAGAAGAGGACTGGCCACCCCTCACAGCCTGGATCCTCTCTAGGTTTCTTCCTAGGTTCTGGCCTTTCTAGGGAGTTTTTCCTAGCCACCGTGCTTTTACACCTGCATTGCTTGCTGTTTGGGGTTTTAGGCTGGGTTTCTGTACAGCACTCTGTGACATCAGCTGATGTAAGGGGGGCTTTATAAATAAATTTGATTTGATTTGTTCAGGGGCAGAACGACAGATTTTTACCTTGTCAGCTCGGGGATTCAAACTTGCAACCCTCCGGTTACAAGTCCAACACTCTAACCACTAGGCTACCTGCCACCCCCTACCACCGTTGGATCAGTCAACCATTTCTTATTGGACATTTTAATACTAATTTTTCCTCTACAGTTTTTCCTATATGACTCTTTTTCTGCCTCCACTAAAAACCCTCCCAGTTTGAGTAATATTCTGCCTTTAAAGATCACTTAAGCAAAGTAATGCATAACGTTATTCACATTCCTCTCACGTCCCGTATCAAAGCAATAAGATTGTCAATGTGAAACACCACAGACCCATTTTGTGTATTCCAGACGAAAGCTAATATCTTGATTTACGGATGCTGTAATTCTGAGATTTAAACCCATTGCATTGCTGCAGGTTCTGGGCACAGGCAGCTATGTCGACTAGTGTAACATATGGCAGGTTTTGATCCATCTCCCCTACAGCGGGAGATGAAAAAAAATGAAATACATTGATATTCCAGGAACATCGTCCTAATATTTAACCACCACAAGTATCTTCAACACTTCGTTTCCCTTTTATATAACACCAAAGCTTTCAGAAAAATGGCTTTTTCACCTCTCCAAAAGCACAGAGGAGCAGTTTGCATAAATATGTGCGGTATGAAAGAGACCCGGTTGTGGAGACTGAGGTGGTACAGTGTTTTTAATCACGGACGGATCTTTTCTGAGCCAATGAGTTTGCCTGAAATTGCACCCTAGGGCTCTGGTCAAAACTAGTGCACTATGTAGGGAATAGGGTGCCCTAGGGATCTGGTCAAAGCTAGTGCACTATGTAGGGAGCTATAGGGCTCTGGTCAAAACTAGTGCACTATGTAGGGAATAGGGTGCCAATTCAGACGCAGTCATCGTCGTTACCTTCGCCACAGTGACTCGTTCATTTAAAACTGAAAGAAGTCTGATACATTCAAATATAGCTAGGCTGCTCTATCCTGAATCAAACACACTTCTTCTGTTTGATCGACCACAGTAGAAGTACTATTTAAACAGATGTGAAAATCCTGAATGAATCAGACACTCAATGACCCCAGATTCACTCACTGCCTCATCCTGCCCCCCCCCCACCACTATAGACAAACATATATACTGTATATTTGGGCAGACAGCTGGACAAATTTATAATGTCTCTGTGGTTGTGTCCCAAATGGCACCCTATTCCTTATAGTGCAATATGTAGGGAATAGGGTGCCATTGGGGACGCATGGTGTATTTGAGTACCTGGAGCCTCTCTACACAAAGAGCTGTTGGATTACTGTGTTTGATGATCAGAACAAACACTAGAGCCTCTTCCTGATGGAGATGCTTCCCTCTACTCTCTGTCTGATGGAGCTGCTTCCCTCTACTCTCTGTCTGATGAAGCTGCTTCCCTCTACTCTCTGTCTGATGAAGCTGCTTCCCTCTACTCTCTGTCTGATGAAGCTGCTTCCCTCTACTCTCTGTCTGATGAAGCTGCTTCCCTCTACTCTCTGTCTGATGAAGCTGCTTCCCTCTACTCTCTGTCTGATGAAGCTGCTTCCCTCTACTCTCTGTCTGATGGAGCTGCTTCCCTCTACTCTCTGTCTGATGGAGCTGCTTCCCTCTACTCTCTGTCTGATGGAGCTGCTTCCCTCTACTCTCTGTCTGATGGAGCTGCTTCCCTCTACTCTCTGTCTGATGGAGTTGCTTCCCTCTACTCTCTGTCTGATGGAGTTGCTTCCCTCTACTCTCTGTCTGATGGAGCTGCTTCCCTCTACTCTCTGTCTGATGGAGCTGCTTCCCTCTACTCTCTGTCTGATGAAGCTGCTTCCCTCTACTCTCTGTCTGATGGAGCAGCTTCCCTCTACTCTCTGTCTGATGGAGCTGCTTCCCTCTACTCTCTGATGAGGAAGATATACCTTCTGAGGTTATTTTAAAGTGAAGTGGGAATTTAAGGTAGCCTGGTACAGTACCTGTTTACATAACAACAATATAACTAGGTTATAACAAGCATTTCGCTACACTCGCATTAACATCTGCTAACCATGTGTATGTGACAAATACAATTTGATGTGATTTAAAGCCACTTAGCCTGGTCCCAGATCTGTTTGTGTTGTCTTGCCAAGTCAAATAAAGGTTAAATAAAAAAATAAAACAGTCTTTCCTATGGTCATTGGCACACCAAGCACTGACCATAGGAGTTGGCAAGACCGCACAAACAGATTTGGGACCAGGATATAGTAAGTGACCTTAATTCTACATAGTTGTATTGTAGTTACAGGGAGGGAAAAAAGTATTTGATCCCCTGCTGATTTTGTACGTTTGCCCACTGACAAAGAAATGATCAGTCTATCATTTTAATTGTAGGTTTATTTGAACAGTGAGAGACAGAATAACAACAAAAAAATCCAGAAAAACGCATGTGAAAAATGTTATAAACTGATTTGCATTTTAATGAGGTAAATAAGTATTTGACCCCTCTGCAAAACATGACTTAGTACTTGGTGGCAAAACCCTTGTTGGCAATCACAGAGGTCAGACGTTTCTTGTAGTTGGCCACCAGGTTTGCACACATCTCAGGAGGGATTTTGTCCCACTCCTCTTTGCAGATCTTCTCCAAGTCATTAAGGTTTCGAGGCTGACGTTTGGCAACTTGAACCTTCAGCTCCCTCCACAGATTTTCTATGGAATTAAGGTCTGGAGACTGGCTAGGCCACTCCAGGACCTTAATGTGCTTCTTCTTGAGCCACTCCTTTGTTGCCTTGGCCGTGTGTTGGGTCATTGTCATGCTGGAATACCCGTCCACGACCCATTTTCAATGCCCTGGCTGAGGGAAGGAGGTTCTCACCCAAGATTTGACGGTACATGGCCCCGTCCATCGTCCCTTTGATGCGGTGAACTTGTCCTGTCCCCTTAGCAGAAAAACACCCCCAAAGCATAATATTTCCACCTCCATGTTTGACGTGGGGATGGTGTTCTTGGGGTCATAGGCAGCATTCCTCCTCCAAACACAGCAAGTTGAGTTGATGCCAAAGAGCTCCATTTTGGTCTCATCTGACCACAACACTTTCACCCAGTTGTCCTCTGAATCATTCAGATGTTCATCGGCAAACTTCAGACGGGCACGTATATGTGCTTTCTTGAGCAGGGGGACCTTGCGGGCGCTGCAGGATTTCAGTCCTTCACGGCGTAGTGTGTTACCAATTGTTTTCTTGGTGACTATGGTCCCAGCCTTGAGATCATTGACAAGATCCTCCCGTGTAGTTCTGGGCTGATTCCTCACCGTTCTCATGATCATTGCAACTCCACGAGGTGAGATCTTGCATGGAGCCCCAGGCCGAGGGAGATTGACAGTTCTTTTGTGTTTCTTCCGTTTGCGAATAATCGCACCAACTGTTGTCACCTTCTCACCAAGCTGCTTGGCGATGGTCTTGTAGCCCATTCCAGCCTTGTGTAGGTCTACAATCTTGTCCCTGACATCCTTGGAGAGCTCTTTGGTCTTGGCTATGGTGGAGAGTTTGGAATCTGATTGATTGATTGCTTCTGTGGACAGGTGTCTTTTATACAGGTAACAAGCTGAGATTAGGAACACTCCCTTTAAGAGTGTGCTCCTAATCTCAGCTCATTACCTGTATAAAAGACACCTGGGAGCCAGAAATCTTTCTGATTGAGAGGGGGTCAAATACTTATTTCCCTCATTATTCTGTCTCTCACTGTTCAAATAAACCTACCATTAAAATTATAGACTGATCATTTCTTAGTCAGTGGGCAAACGTACAAAATCAGCAGGGGATCAAATACTTTTTTCCCTCACTGTATATACAGTAGGCAGATGCTATTTAGTCAACCCGTTTTATGCCCCCGCACACTCGAGTCCCGCATCGGATTCCCACATCGGATTCAGCTGTTCTGCATAGAGTAGAACGCTGAGAAGGGGAAAAGTCCCTCACTGTAACATTCTTGAGGTTAGTTATAGTAGTGCGTTAAAGTATATGGGACCCTATGCCTGACGAGACAGACACTGCAACACCTATTGAAGAGTGAGTTTTTAATAGTACATGTCCAACTCAGAAGCCGTTCCAGATAAGAGGAGGGAGTGTTAATGGCAGAGAACATGACGTCTCAACCTTCTCTCTATGAGGAGGATCTCTCCTGTCCGGTGTGCTGTGACATCTTTAAGGATCCACAGCTTCTGTAAAGCCTGTCTGAAGCTAAGCTGGAAACCAGAAGGATTCTCGGGTATGTCCAGTCTGCAGAAAAGAGTCCTCAATGCAACATCCTCCCTGCAACCTGGTTTTAAAAAAGCTGTGTGAGACCTTCTTACAGGAGAGGAGTCAGAGAGCTTCAGCCGGGTCTGAGGTACAGGAGAGGAGCCAGAGCGCTTCAGCCGGGTCTGAGGTACAGGAGAGGAGCCAGAGAGCTTCAGCCGGGTCTGAGGTACAGGAGAGGAGCCAGAGTGCTTCAGCAGGGTCTGAGGTACAGGAGAGGAGTCAGAGTGCTTCAGCAGGGTCTGAGTTACTCTGCAGTCAGCACAGTGAGAAACTCAAGCTCTTCTGCCTGGAGGATAAACAGCCTGTCTGTCTGATTTGTCAAACATCCAAAAAGCATAAGAGTCATGACTGCTGTCCGATAGATGAGTCAGCTCAGGACCATAAGAAGGAACTCCAGACTATCCTGAAGACTTTACAGGAGAAGCTGGAGGTCTTTAATAAAGTTCAACTAACCTGTGATCAAACAGCTGAGCACATTAAGAGACAGGCCCAGCACACAGAGAGGCAGATTAAGGAGGAGTTTCTACAAGAGGAAAAGGAGGCCAAGATAACTGCACCGAGGGAAGAAGAGGAACAGAAGAGTCAGGTGATGATGAAGAAAATTGAGGAGAAGATCAGAGTGACGCCATTACTTCCAGATACTATCAGAGCCCTAGAGGAGGAGCTGAGAGCTGGCGACATCTCATTCCTACAGGTGAGGACCAATATCTTGATAAGAGGTCAACATTATTGTGACTTATTTTATTTAAGTTTTTTATATTCATTATTAATTCACTAATTTGTCCCCCTGCAGAACTACAAGTCCACAATGAAAATTGTAAGTGATCGGTCTCCTGTCTCTCTGTTCTCGTTGGTTCTGAACCCAACCATACAGCAGCACTGACTCTTGAATGTTCTTCCAAAGCCTTGTGGGTAGTGTCCGATCCACAGCTGGTGTTAGGATCGCTGATAGATGTGGCCAAACACCTGGGAAACCTGCCGTTTAGAGTCTGGGAGAAGATGCAGGGCATTGTGAAATACAGTGAGCATCTGTTACCATGATCACTTACCTGGTAACATTTACTAGCAATCAACAATAGGAAAACATATATTATTTGGTCACAACATTCATAGTGTCCAATTGATATTTAACCAGAATAAATACAAAATGATAACAAACGTATTAAAGTTCCCATTTTCCCTGGTCAGAAAAGATGGGTGTGACTTTCAGTCATTATGCTGATTTAATTATAATATTATATTATTATGCTGATTTTAATTATGATATTATATTATTCTCATGTATGACTGCAACTTGACTTGACTCGTGTACATACGGCTGCAGCTTGACTCATGTTGGTTGAAGCATTGTCTACTCTCCTCTTTCTGATCAACCATGAAATTATGACCAGTTCTAATCTCTAGTTGTCTAGTGTAAATCTCCTGTGATTCTGGACCCCAACACTGCTCCTGTCTGAGGATCTGACCAGTGTGAGATACAGTGGAGTGAGACAGCAGCTTCCTGACAACCCAGAGAGTATACTAGATATGGGTCCTGGGCTCTGAGGGTTTAACTCAGTGACACAGTTGGGACGTTGAGGTTGGGGACAATACAGAACGGTTCATGGGTGTCATTAGCAGAGTCTGTCCACAGAAAGTAAGAGAAGACTAGTGATACATGGATTATATATTATCATGAAGACAGGTCAATACCGCCAGACGCTCTCCTCACAGTGAGACGGAAACCCCAGAGGATCAGAGCTGCACTGTGACAGAGTAAAGCTGTCATTCTCTGACCCTCATAATAACACACATCTACACACAATCACACACACCTTTACTGAGAGAGTCTATCCATGTGTATGGAATAACTGTATACTTCACCCTCTGAGGATCTTTCTAATGGAGGGGTCTATAAAGATGTTGTAGAGAGGAGGGGGAGGGAGAGAGAGCGAGTGAGGGGAAGGGAGGGTGAGAGAGGGAGAGACAGAGAGGGAGAGGAAGGGAGAGAAAGAGAGGGAGGGAGGGAGAGACAGAGAGGAAGGGAGGGAGAGGAAGAGACAGGAAGGGAGGGAGAGAGAGAGGAAGGGAGGAAGAGAGAGGAAGGGAGAGAGAGAAAGAGAGAGAGGAAGAGAGAGACAGAGAGGAAGAGAAGGGAGATAAAGTCTCTAACAGATAAAGCACACAGAACATATTTTGCAATTATAAAGACACTGTATAAATTTAACCCACCAATTAGTATTTGGCTTAAATGATTTGACTCTGTCATAACTTCAAACCTTCTACAGTTGCTTTCGAAAGTATTCACTCCTCTTGGCATTTTTCCTATTTTGTTGCCTTACAATCTGGAATTAAAATAGATTTTTGGGGGGTTTACATAATTTGATTTACACAACACGCCTACCACTTTGGAGATGCAAAATATGTTTTAATGTGAAACAAACAAGAAATAACACAAAAAATATCAAACTTGAACGTGCGTAACTATTCACCCTCCTTAAGTCAATACTTTGTAGAGACACCTTTTGCAGCAATTACAGCTGCATGTCTCTTGGGGTATGTCTCTATAAGCTTGGCGCATCTAGCCACTGGGATTATTGCCCATTCTTCAAGGCAAAACTGCTCCAGCTCCTTTGTTAGAAGGGTTCTGCTGGTGTACAGCAATCTTTAAGTCATACCACAGATTCTCAATTGGATTGAGGTCTGGGCTTTGACTAGGCCATTCCAAGACATTTAAATGTTTTCCCTTAAACCACTTGAGTGTTGCTTTAGCAGTATAATTAGGGTCATTGTCCTGCTGGAAGGTGAATCTCCGTCCCAGTCCCAAGTCTCTGGAAGACTGAAACAGGTTTCCCTCAAGAATTTCCCTGTATTTTGCGCCATCCATCATTCCTTCAATTCTGACCAGTTTCCCAGTCCCTCCCAATGAAAAACATCCCCACAGCATGATGCTGCCACCTTAAGCCGTACACTCCACAGAGCTGGGCTTTACAGAAGAGTGGCTCTCTGGGTGATGAGAGGTGTTGTGTTTGCGCCAGACATAACATTTTCCTTGATGGCCAAAAAGCTCAATTTTAGTCTCATCTGACCAGAGTACCTTCTTCCATATGTTTGGGGAGTCTCCACCTTTAGGTGAACACCAAATGTGTTTGCTTATTTTTTTCTTTAAGCAATGGCTTTTTTTCTGGCCACTCTTTCGTAATGCCAGCTCTGTGGAGTGTACGGCTTAAGGTGATCCTATGGACAGATACTCCAATCTCCGCTGTGGAGCTTTGCAGCTCCTTCATGGTTATCTTTGGTCTCTTTGTTACCTCTCTGATTAATGCCCTCATTGCCTGGTCTGTGAGCTTTGGTGGGCGGCCCTCTCTTGGCAGGTTTGTTGTGGTGCCATATTCTTTCAATTGTTTAATAATGGATTTAATGGTGCTCCGTGGGATGTTCAAAGTTTCTGATATGTTTTTATAACCCAATCCTGATCTGTACTTCTCCACAACTTTGTCCCTGACCTGTTTGGAGAGCTCCTTGGTCTTCATGGTACCGCTTGCTTGGTGGTGCCCCTTGCTTAAGTGGTGTTGCAGACTCTGGGGCCTTTCAGAACAGGTGTAAATATACTGAGATCATGTGACACTTGGACTGCACAAAGGTGAACTTTATTTAACTAAGTATGTGTCTTCTGAAGGTAATTGGTTGCACCAGATCTAATTTAGGGGCTTCATATCAAAGGGGGTGAATACATATGCACACCACTTTTCCAGTTTTTTTTTATTTTATAAGTTATTTTTTTTCATTTCACTTCACCAATTTGGACTATTTCATGTCCATTACATGAAATCCAAATAAAAATCAATTTAAATTACAGGTTGTAATTCAACCAAATAGGTAAAATGCCAAGGGGGATGAATACTTTTGCAAGGCGCTGTATATGGCAGTATACGTCATGGAGTAAAAGACCCACAGAAATTCTACATCTGGAATTTGGTAGAAAATATCCCAGATGTGCACTTCATGGCAGAACTTGAGAGATTCCTCCTAGTACTCCAAATGTTAAAATTCTGGACTAACCTAACACCTTGTGATCCAGAATATTATTATTATTACAAGGATTTCTAATATAACACCACAACCCAGAGAGTCACCCTTCAGAGGAACTGGTCCAAAAGCACCAGCTAAATTCAACCATTCAACCATCAATAACTAAATTCTATAGAAATCTCTATCCTAAATACATGTTTAAAAACACTAATTATTGGCAAAAAAAAGAAATTCAATTTAATTACAAACTTCAATGTTACAAATTCTACACAGAGATATCAAATTAGCACAACGCCTCGTCCAAATCAAATATTTCAAACAAAAGGAAGACATTAACAATATACAGACTGAGTGACCATATCCTGGCCATAGTCTGTATATTGTTCATGTATTCCTATGGCCAGGATGTGGTCACTCAGTCTGTATATTGTTAATGTCTTCCTGAGTGGCCATATCCTGGCCATAGGAAGACATTAACAATATACAGACTATGGCCAGGATATGGTCACTCAGGAAGACATTAACAATATACAGACTGAGTGACCATATCCTGGCCATAGTCTGTATATTGTTAATGTCTTCCTATGGCCAGGATATGGTCACTCAGTCTGTATATTGTTAATGTCTTCCTGAGTGACCATATCCTGGCTATAGAAAGACATTAACATTATACAGACTGAGTGACCATATCCTGGCCATAGTCTGTACATTGTTAATGTCTTCCTGAGTGACCATATCCTGGCCATAGGAAGACATTAACAATGTACAGACTGAGTGACCATATCCTGGCCATAGAAACAGGACACCATGACGAAACATGGACGGCCAGAGAAGAAAGACTATAGTATTTGTAAGCACCGTTGTACCAGTGAAATACAAAATTAACAGCTCTTCATCTCCACTGCTCCATATAGGACTCAATCAGAGGTATTTATCTCATTAAATCTAAAGAAAGAATTGCAGGATATCTTGAACTGTATTTTTCTAGGAGAAAATGTAGAGTGTAGACCTTGCTACAGAGTATGTCCTGGTCTGTTATAATAGAGACAGTAGATATATCTCCAGAGTCTGTCCTGGACTGTTATAATATAATAGAGACAGTAGATATATCTCCAGAGTCTGTCCTGGTCTGTTATAATAGAGACAGTAGATATATCTCCAGAGTCTGTCCTGGTCTGTTATAATAGAGACAGTAGATATATCTCCAGAGTCTGTCCTGGACTGTTATAATATAATAGAGACAGTAGATATATCTCCAGAGTCTGTCCTGGTCTGTTATAATAGAGACAGTAGATATATCTCCAGAGTCTGTCCTGGACTGTTATAATAGAGACAGTAGATATATCTCCAGAGTCTGTCCTGGTCTGTTATAATAGAGACAGTAGATATATCTCCAGAGTCTGTCCTGGACTGTTATAATATAATAGAGACAGTAGATATATCTCCAGAGTCTGTCCTGGTCTGTTATAATAGAGACAGTAGATATATCTCCAGAGTCTGTCCTGGACTGTTATAATAGAGACAGTAGATATATCTCCAGAGTCTGTCCTGGTCTGTTATAATAGAGACAGTAGATATATCTCCAGAGTATGTCCTGGTCTGTTATAATAGAGACAGTAGATATATCTCCAGAGTCTGTCCTGGACTGTTATAATATAATAGAGACAGTAGATATATCTCCAGAGTCTGTCCTGGTCTGTTATAATAGAGACAGTAGATATATCTCCAGAGTATGTCCTGGTCTGTTATAATAGAGACAGTAGATATATCTCCAGAGTCTGTCCTGGACTGTTATAATATAATAGAGACAGTAGATATATCTCCAGAGTCTGTCCTGGTCTGTTATAATATAATAGAGACAGTAGATATATCTCCAGAGTCTGTCCTGGTCTGTTATAATATAATAGACAGTAGATATATCTCCAGAGTCTGTCCTGGTCTGTTATAATATAATAGAGACAGTAGATATATCTCCAGAGTCTGTCCTGGTCTGTTATAATATAATAGACAGTAGATATATCTCCAGAGTCTGTCCTGGTCTGTTATAATAGAGACAGTAGCTCATACCATGTCATACATGTCAGGGATCAACCAGGTTCCACCACCACACAATCACAGAGTTCTAATCACCCGCACCTGCACGTCATTGGATCATCAGCACAGTCAGCATAAAGCCACTCTCTTCACACAGTCACTTTGTCTGGTCTCGTTTGAGTAAGGACTCACTCCCTGTTCCTCTGACCTAGACCTTCGTTATCTACCTTGTTTCATCTACCTTCCAGTGTCTCCCTCGTCTTCCTGGTTCCAGTGTTCATCCTCCGGCTACCTCCTTCTCCTCATACAAGAAAACCTATCTGGATTTCCCATCACCATCTTACAGAGACTTTCTCTACTTCATTTTTCCATCACCATCTATATTTCATTAAACTTGTTACTCCTTTTTGAAACCTTTTTGTCTTGAGTCTCTGTTCCATGACAACACACACATAAAGCCTTTACAGATTGAATGTCTCAGTTGTTGCCTGTTTGTTCTCTTTATTATTGTTGTTGTTTTGGATTGGTTGATTTATATTAGTATTGTTGCTTAAACATATTGCTATGGCAACAGTGGCAACCACCTATACATGCTAATAAAGGTTAGGCAGTAACGCTCTGCAGTTTATGGAACTATATATACACACAATCAATTATATCATGTAAAATATATTGATACTTGTTCCACATAATTCATATTCTTTACGCATTGCCATTATCATACTTTCCTTGTTGTTTATTTGTTGAGTGTTGTCAATAGCCTGTTTGTTGTTTATTTGAGTGTTGTCAATATTAGACTGTTTATTTGTTGAGTGTTGTCAATAGCCTGTTTGTTGTTTATTTGAGTGTTGTCAATATTAGACTGTTGTTTATTTGTTGAGTGTTGTCAATATTAGAAAATCAAGTCAAATACAACAAACTGTCTGTCTTCTTCTTGTGTTTCCCTCTTGTCCTGTTTGTGTTGACTAAGTAAATGTTATACCACTGAACCCTGCTGAATCAATGGTTGTGTTCTGTGCTTGGCCTAGTCTTTAGGCTCCCAAGTGGCGCAGCCCGTCTAAGGCACTGCATCTCAGTGCTAGAGGTGTCACTACAGTCCCTGGTTTGAATCCAGGCTGTATCACATCTGGCCGTGATTGGGAGTCCCATAGGGCGGTGCAAAATTAGGCCAGCGTCGTCTGGGTTTGGCCGGTGTAGGCTGTAATTGTAAATAATAATTTGTTTTTAACTGACTTGCCTAGTTAAATAAAGGTTTAATAAAAAATATATATCAGGAGCGCTGAGCCTGGTGCGTGCATCAAAGCTGGGACCGAGAGACTGAAATGTCACAATCTTCTTTCGGGATAGACCAAGATGCAGCGAGGTTTCCAGTGTACATACTTTATTTTAACGTAACGTAACTGGCAAAACAATAAACAACCAAAGATCGTAACTCCAGTGTGGCTAAACAGGCTCACATACAAATAAACATACTCGATGAAACAATGACCCACAAAACCCCAGAGAAAAACACACATATATATGGTTCCCAATTAGAGGTAACGACAATCAGCTGCCTCTAATTGGGAACCATTAACCCAACACAGAAATATATAAACTAGAACAAAAACCCTCCTAAACAAAACACAAACTAAACACGCCAGCCTGCTAACTCAGACATGGACGTGACACTGAAAAACAGCTTCTACCTCAAGGCCATCAGACTGTTAAACAGCCATCACTAACATTGAGAGGCTGCTGCCAACATACTGACTTAAATCTCTAGCCACGTTAAAAATAGGAATTGAATGTAACAAATGTATCACTAGCCACAATTTTGAATATAATGTTTACATATCCGACATTACTCATATCAAATGTATACACTGTACTCTAAACCATCTACTGAATCTTGCCTATGTCGTTCGGCCATCGACTCAAATCTCTAGCCACTTTAATAATTATAATTGGATGAAATAAATGTATCACTAGCCACTTTAAACGATGCCATTTATATTATGTTTACATATCCTACATTACTCATCTCATATGTATATACTGTACTCCATACCATCTACTGCATCTTGCCTACGCCGATCAGCCATCGCTCATCCATATATTTATATGTACATACTCGTATTCATTCCTTTACTCTTGTGTGTATAAGGTAGTTGTTGTGAATTTTTTAGACTACTTGTTAGATACTACTGCACGGTTGGAACTAGAAGCACAAGCATTTCGCTACACTCGCATTAACATCTGCTAACCATGTGTATGTGACAAATAAAATTTGATTTGATCCTTCTGCATCAGTGGCGCTGAGTCTTACTGACTGGGGATTTTTTTCTTTGGCTACAGCTTGGCACCATGGAAGCAGAGCTCAGAAGACTAACACAGTCTCGGCGGTACACAGGAAACCCAGGTGTGAACACAGGTTACGTTCCAAATGGCAACATGTTCCTCATAGAGTGCATCAGTTTTGACCCGGGGCCTGGTCAAACGTAGTGCACTACAGGGAAAAGGGTTCCATTTGGGACTGAATCAGTCACTTGTTGTATTCTGGAACTCTCCCCTTGTCATGGAACATTCCACTGTGCTTGGACTGACTCTCCCCTTTTAATGGAACGTTCCACTGTGCTTGGACTAACTCTCCCCTTTTAATGGAACGTTCCACTGTGCTTGGACTAACTCTCCCCTTGTAATGGAACGTTCCACTGTGCTTGGACTAACTCTCCCCTTTTAATGGAACATTCCACTGTGCTTGGACTAACTCTCCCCTTGTCATGGAACATTCCACTGTGCTTGGACTAACTCTCCCCTTGTCATGGAACGTTCCACTGTGCTTGGACTAACTCTCCCCTTGTCATGGAACATTCCACTGTGCTTGGACTGACTCTCCCCTTGTCATGGAACGTTCCACTGTGCTTGGACTCATTTACTGCTGCAGGTATGAGTTAGCAGTGTCTGCTCTCCAAATGCACTACTTTTGACCAGGGCCCATCCCCTATACAGTGCACTACTTTTGACCAGGGCCCATCCCCTATACAGTGCACTACTTTTGACCAGGGCCCATCCTGCACTACTTTTTGACCAGGCCCATCCCTAGTGCACTACTTTTGACCAGGGCCCATCCCCTATACAGTGCACTACTTGTGACCAGGGCCCATTTCCGTCATTATGTAAAGGGGAATGGTTCCATTCAGGATGTAACCCACGTTAAACAGTGCAGAGTCAGACAAGAGACTCATTCATATGCTAGCTAACACTGCTCTCTGGCGGTAACCATGTTCCATTGCAGCCGCTATCCATCCTGGGATGAATCTCAATTGTTTTTCCTTGATTCCTCACATCCTCTCCCCTCACGTCTTTCTCAAAACACATTGGAGGAGAAGATCTGTGGTTCCTCTCCTCAGACCTTCTTCTCCAATACGCTTACAGAAGGAGGTGAGGACAGAGGATGCACGGAATCAAGGAATCAAGGAAATACAATTGAGAATCACCCCAGGACAGGCCTCCTTGACTGATCTGAAACAGGCTGAATATACAGTACCAGTCAAAAGTCTAGACACACGTACTCATTCAAGGGTTTTTCTTTATTTTTACTATTTTCTACATTGTACAATAATAGTGAAGATATCAAAACTATGAAATAACACACATGGAATCATGCAGTAACCAAAAAAGTGTTAAACAAATCAAAATATATTTATATTTGATATTCTTCAAAGTAGCCACCCTTTGCCTTGGTGACAGCTTTGCACACGCTTGGCATTCTCTCAACCAGCTTCACCTGGAATGCTTTTCCAACAGTCTTGAAGGAGTTCCCACATATGCTGAGCACTTGTTGGCTGCTTTTCCTTCACTCTGCGGTCCAACTCATCCTAAACTGTAACGTGTACAGTGGGAGTCGGGAAGAAAGTACAGGGAGTGAATCATTTACAGGGAGTGAATCATTTACAGGGAGTGAATCATTTACAGGGAGTAAATCATTTACAGGGAGTGAATCATTTACAGGGAGTGAATCATTTAATAAAGAAATGGAACATGGTACAAAACAGGAAAAGCGTACAGACATGAAACCTGGAACAGTCAATAACGCCTGGGGAAGGAACCAACGGGAGTGACAGATACAGGGAAGGTAATCGTTTAACCTTTATTTAACTAGGCAAGTCAGTTAAGAACAAATTTGTATTTACAATGACGACCTACCCCGGCAGAACCCGGACGACGCTGGGCCAATTGTACGCCGCCCTATGGGACTACCAATCACGGCCGGTTGTGATACAGCCTAGATACAAACCTGGAACTGTAGTGACGCCTCTTGCACTGAGATGCAGTGCCTTAGACTGCTGCGCCTCTTGGGAGCCCTGGCCTCCACAATCACCCAACCTCAACCCAATTGAGATGGTTTCTGTCACGTATTCTCCCTCTCCGGTGCTCTAGGTAACCGTAGAGACATGAAGTCCAGGTGAGTCTGATGAGGCGCTGGTGCGTGTAACGATGGGGACAGATGTGTGTAATAATAATCAGCCTGGTGACCTAGAGCACCGGAGAGGTAGAATACGTGACACAAACCATCTCAATTGGGTTGAGGTTGGGTGATTGTGGAGGCCAGGTCATCTGATGCAGCACTCCATCACTCTCCTTCTCGGTCAGATAGCCCTTACACAGCTTGGAGGTGTGTTGGGTCATTGTCCTGTTGAAAAACAAATGATAGTCCCACTAAGCTCAAACCAGATGGGATGGCCTATCGCTACAGAATACTGTGGTAGCCAGCAAAGCACCCCCACACCACCACACGTCCTACTTTGCTTCTCACAAAGACACGGTGGTTGGAACCAAATATCTCACATTTGGACTCATCAGACCAAAGGACAGAGTTCCACCGATCTAATCTTCATTGCTTGTGTTTCTTGGACCAAGTAAGTCTCTTCTTCTCTTCTTATTGGTGTCCTTTAGTAGTGGTTTCTTTGCAGAAATTCGACCATGAAGGCCTGAACAGTTGATGTTGAGATGAGTCTGTCACTTGAACCCTGTGATGCATTTATTTGGGTTGCAATTTCTGAGGCTGGTAACTCTAATGAACTTATCCTCTGCAGCAGAGGTAACTATGGGTCTTCCTTCCCTGTGGCGGTCCTCATGAGAGCCAGTTTCATCATAGCACTTGATGGTTTTTGCGAATGCACTTGACGAAACTTTCAAAGTTCTTGAAATCTTCCAGATTGACTGACCTACATGTCTTGAAGTAATGATGGACTGGAATGATGGTCATTTCTCTTTGCTTATTTGAGCTGTTCTTGCCATAATATGGACTTTTTTGAACAAATAGGGCTATCTTCTATATACCACCCCTACCTTGTCACCACACAACTGATTGGCTCAAACGCATTAACAAGGAAATAAATTCCACAAATTAACTTTTAACAAGGCACACCTATTCATTTAAATGGATTCCAGGTGACTGCCTCATAAAGGTGGTTGAGAGAATGCCAAGAATGTGCAAAGCTGTCATTAAGGCAAAGGGTGGCTACTTTGAAGAATCTCAAATATAAAATATATTTAGATTTGTTTAAAACTTGTTTGGTTACTACATGATTCCATATGAGTTATTTCATAGTGTTGATGTCTTCACTATTATTCTACAATGTAGAAATGTGTACAAATGAAGAAAAAAACTTATAAGTAGGTGTGTCCAAACTTTTGACTGGTACTGTACATATACAGTCGGAAGTTTACATACACTTAGGTTGGAGTCATTAAAACTCGTTTTTCAACCACTCCACAAATTGTTAACAAACTATAGTTTTGGCAAGTCGGTTAGGACATCTACTTTGTGCATGACACAAGTAACTTTTCCAACAATTGTTTACAGACAGATTATTTCACTGTATCACAATTCCAGTGGGTTAGAAGTTTACATACACTAAGTTGACTGTGCCTTTAAACAGCTTGGAAAATTCAAAAAAATTATGTCATGGCTTTAGAAGCTTCTGATAGGTTAATTGACATCAATTGAGTTAATTGGAGGTGTACCTGTGGATGTATTTCAAGGCCTAGCTTCAAACTCTGTGCCTATTTGCTTGACATCATGGGAAAATCAAAGGAAATCAGCCAAGACCTCAGAAATC
The DNA here is from genome assembly GCA_030435695.1 of Brachymystax lenok tsinlingensis. Classification (NCBI taxonomy): domain Eukaryota; kingdom Metazoa; phylum Chordata; class Actinopteri; order Salmoniformes; family Salmonidae; genus Brachymystax; species Brachymystax lenok. The sequence goes on along the minus strand of CM059794.1, from coordinate 40,599,033 downwards.
AAATTGTAGACTTCCACAAGTCTGGTTCATCATTGGGAGCAATTTCCAAACGCCAGAAGGTACCACGTTCATCTGTACAAACAATAGAACCGCAAGTATAAACACAATGGGACCACGTCATACCGCTCAGGAAGGAGACGCCTTGTGTCTCCTAGAGAGGAATGTACTTTGCTGCGAAAAGTGCAAATCAATCCCAGAACAACAGCAAAGTACCTTGTGAAGGTGCTGGAGGAAACAGGTACAAAAGTATCTACATCCACAGTAAAATGAGTCCTATATCGACATAGCCTGAAAGGCTGCTCAGCAAGGAAGAAGCCACTGCTCCAAAACCACCATAAAAAAAGACAGACTACGGTTTGCAACTACACATGGGGACAAAGATCGTACTTTCTGGAGAAATGTCCTCTGGTCTGATGAAACAAAAATATAATATTTTGGCCTTAATGACCATCGTTATGTTTGGAGGAAAAAGGGGGAGGCTTGCAAGCCGAAGAACACCATCCCAACCGTGAAGCACGGGGGTGGCAGCATCATGTTGTGGGGGTGTTTTGCTGCAGGAGGGACTGGCGCACTTCACAAAATAGATGGCATCATGAGGAAGGAAAAGTATGTGGATATATTGAAGCAACATCTCAAGACATCAGTCAGGAAGTTGAAGCTTGGTCGCAAATGGGTCTTCCAAATGGACAATGACCCCAAGCATACTTCCTAAGTTGTGGAAAATGGCTTAAGGACAACAAAGTCAAGGTATTGGAGTGGCCATCACAAAGCCCTGTCCTCAATCCTATAGAAAATTTGTGGGCAGAACTGACAAAGCACGTGCGAGCAAGGAGGCCTACAAACCTGACTCAGTTACACCAGCTCTGTCAAGAGGAATGGGCCAAAATGTACCCAAATTATTGTGGAAAGCTATTGGAAGGCTACCTGAAACGTTTGACCCAAGTTCAACAATTTAAAGGCAATGCTACCAAATACTAATTGAGTGTATGTAAACTTCTGACCTACTGGGAATGTGATGAAAGAAATAAAAGCTGAAAGAAATAATTCTCTCTACTATTATTCTGACACTTCACATTCTTAAAATAAAGTGGTGATCCTAACTGACCTAAGACATAGAATTCTTACTATGATTAAATGTCAGGAATTGTGAAAACTGAATTTAAATATATTTGGCTAAGGTGTATGTAAACTTCCGACTTCAACTGTATATACATGTGTAAAGGAATAATAATGGAGACCTTTCCTGGTCTGGTAGTTATAGTGTAAAGGAATAATAATGACCTGTCCTGGTCTGGTAGTTATACTATAAAGGAATAATAATGACCTGTCCTGGTCTGGTAGTTATACTATAAAGGAATAATAATAGAGACCTGTCCTGGTCTGGTAGTTATAGTATAAAGGAATAATAATGACCTGTCCTGGTCTGGTAGTTATAGTGTAAAGGAATAATAATGACCTGTCCTGGTCTGGTAGTTATAGTATAAAGGAATAATAATGACCTGTCCTGGTCTGGTAGTTATACTATGAAGGAATAATAATGACCTGTCCTGGTCTGGTAGTTATAGTATAAAGGAATAATAATGACCAGTCCTGGTCTGGTAGTTATACTATAAAGGAATAATAATGACCTGTCCTGGTCTGGTAGTTATACTATAAAGGAATAATAATGACCTGTCCTGGTCTGGTAGTTATACTATAAAGGAATAATAATGACCTGTCCTGGTCTGGTAGTTATAGTGTAAAGGAATAATAATGACCTGTCCTGGTCTGGTAGTTATACTATAAAGGAATAATAATGACCTGTCCTGGTCTGGTAGTTATACTATAAAGGAATAATAATGACCTGTCCTGGTCTGGTAGTTATAGTATAAAGGAATAATAATAATGACCTGTCCTGGTCTGGTAGTTATACTATAAAGGAATAATAATAGAGACCTGTCCTGGTCTGGTAGTTATAGTATAAAGGAATAATAATAATGACCTGTCCTGGTCTGGTAGTTATAGTATAAAGGAATAATAATGACCTGTCCTGGTCTGGTAGTTATACTATAAAGGAATAATAATAATGACCTGTCCTGGTCTGGTAGTTATAGTATAAAGGAATAATAATGACCTGTCCTGGTCTGGTAGTTATACTATAAAGGAATAATAATGACCTGTCCTGGTCTGGTAGTTATAGTGTAAAGGAATAATAATAATGACCTGTCCTGGTCTGGTAGTTATACTATAAAGGAATAATAATGACCTGTCCTGGTCTGGTAGTTATACTATGAAGGAATAATAATGACCTGTCCTGGTCTGGTAGTTATAGTATAAAGGAATAATAATAATGACCTGTCCTGGTCTGGTAGTTATACTATAAAGGAATAATAATGACCTGTCCTGGTCTGGTAGTTATAGTATAAAGGAATCATAATGACCTGTCCTGGTCTGGTAGTTATACTATAAAGGAATAATAATGACCTGTCCTGGTCTGGTAGTTATACTATAAAGGAATAATAATGACCTGTCCTGGTCTGGTAGTTATACTATAAAGGAATAATAATGACCTGTCCTGGTCTGGTAGTTATACTATAAAGGAATAATAATGACCTGTCCTGGTCTGGTAGTTATAGTATAAAGGAATAATAATGACCTGTCCTGGTCTGGTAGTTATAGTGTAAAGGAATAATAATGACCTGTCCTGGTCTGGTAGTTATACTATAAAGGAATAATAATAGAGACCTGTCCTGGTCTGGTAGTTATAGTATAAAGGAATAATAATAGAGACCTGTCCTGGTCTGGTAGTTATAGTATAAAGGAATAATAATGACCTGTCCTGGTCTGGTAGTTATACTATAAAGGAATAATAATAGAGACCTGTCCTGGTCTGGTAGTTATAGTATAAAGGAATAATAATAGAGACCTGTCCTGGTCTGGTAGTTATACTATAAAGGAATAATAATGACCTGTCCTGGTCTGGTAGTTATAGTATAAAGGAATAATAATAGAGACCTGTCCTGGTCTGGTAGTTATACTATAAAGGAATAATAATGACCTGTCCTGGTCTGGTAGTTATACTGTAAAGGAATAATAATGACCTGTCCTGGTCTGGTAGTTATAGTATGAAGGAATAATAATAGAGACCTGTCCTGGTCTGGTAGTTATAGTATAAAGGAATAATAATGACCAGTCCTGGTCTGGTAGTTATACAATAAAGGAATAATAATGACCTGTCCTGGTCTGGTAGTTATACTATAAAGGAATAATAATGACCTGTCCTGGTCTGGTATTTTTACTATAAAGGAATAAAAATGACCTGTCCTGGTCTGGTAGTTATAGTATAAAGGAATAATAATGACCTGTCCTGGTCTGGTAGTTATACTATAAAGGAATAATAATGACCTGTCCTGGTCTGGTAGTTATACTATAAAGGAATAATAATAGAGACCTGTCCTGGTCTGGTAGTTATACTATAAAGGAATAATAATAGAGACCTGTCCTGGTCTGGTAGTTATACTATAAAGGAATAATAATGACCTGTCCTGGTCTGGTAGTTATACTATAAAGGAATAATAATGACCTGTCCTGGTCTGGTAGTTATACTATAAAGGAATAATAATGACCAGTCCTGGTCTGGTAGTTATACTATAAAGGAATAATAATGACCTGTCCTGGTCTGGTAGTTATACTATAAAGGAATAATAATGACCTGTCCTGGTCTGGTAGTTATAGTATAAAGGAATAATAATGACCTGTCCTGGTCTGGTAGTTATACTATAAAGGAATAATAATGACCTGTCCTGGTCTGGTAGTTATAGTGTAAAGGAATAATAATGACCTGTCCTGGTCTGGTAGTTATACTATAAAGGAATAATAATAGAGACCTGTCCTGGTCTGGTAGTTATACTATAAAGGAATAATAATGACCTGTCCTGGTCTGGTAGTTATAGTATAAAGGAATAATAATAATGACCTGTCCTGGTCTGGTAGTTATACTATAAAGGAATAATAATGACCTGTCCTGGTCTGGTAGTTATAGTATAAAGGAATAATAATGACCTGTCCTGGTCTGGTAGTTATACTATAAAGGAATAATAATAGAGACCTGTCCTGGTCTGGTAGTTATACTATAAAGGAATAATAATGACCTGTCCTGGTCTGGTAGTTATACTATAAAGGAATAATAATAGAGACCTGTCCTGGTCTGGTAGTTATACTATAAAGGAATAATAATGACCTGTCCTGGTCTGGTAGTTATACTATAAAGGAATAATAATGACCTGTCCTGGTCTGGTAGTTATACTATAAAGGAATAATAATGACCTTTCCTGGTCTGGTAGTTATAGTATAAAGGAATAATAATAGAGACCTGTCCTGGTCTGGTAGTTATACTATAAAGGAATAATAATGACCTGTCCTGGTCTGGTAGTTATACTGTAAAGGAATAATAATGACCTGTCCTGGTCTGGTAGTTATACTATAAAGGAATAATAATGACCTGTCCTGGTCTGGTAGTTATAGTATAAAGGAATAATAATAGAGACCTGTCCTGGTCTGGTAGTTATACTATAAAGGAATAATAATGACCTGTCCTGGTCTGGTAGTTATACTATAAAGGAATAATAATAGAGACCTGTCCTGGTCTGGTAGTTATAGTATAAAGGAATAATAATAGAGACCTGTCCTGGTCTGGTAGTTATAGTATAAAGGAATAATAATGACCTGTCCTGGTCTGGTAGTTATAGTATAAAGGAATAATAATGACCTGTCCTGGTCTGGTAGTTATAGTATAAAGGAATAATAATGACCTGTCCTTGTCTGGTAGTTATACTATAAAGGAATAATAATAATGACCTGTCCTGGTCTGGTAGTTATACTATAAAGGAATAATAATGACCTGTCCTGGTCTGGTAGTTATACTATAAAGGAATAATAATGACCTGTCCTGGTCTGGTAGTTATAGTGTAAAGGAATAATAATGACCTGTCCTGGTCTGGTAGTTATACTATAAAGGAATAATAATGACCAGTCCTGGTCTGGTAGTTATACTATAAAGGAATAATAATGACCAGTCCTGGTCTGGTAGTTATACTATAAAGGAATAATAATGACCAGTCCTGGTCTGGTAGTTATACTATAAAGGAATAATAATGACCAGTCCTGGTCTGGTAGTTATACTATAAAGGAATAATAATAGAGACCTGTCCTGGTCTGGTAGTTATACTATAAAGGAATAATAATAGAGACCTGTCCTGGTCTGGTAGTTATAGTGTAAAGGAATAATAATGACCTGTCCTGGTCTGGTAGTTATACTATAAAGGAATAATAATGACCTGTCCTGGTCTGGTAGTTATACTATAAAGGAATAATAATGACCTGTCCTGGTCTGGTAGTTATACTATAAAGGAATAATAATGACCTGTCCTGGTCTGGTAGTTATACTATAAAGGAATAATAATAGAGACCTGTCCTGGTCTGGTAGTTATACTATAAAGGAATAATAATAGAGACCTGTCCTGGTCTGGTAGTTATACTATAAAGGAATAATAATGACCAGTCCTGGTCTGGTAGTTATACTATAAAGGAATAATAATGACCAGTCCTGGTCTGGTAGTTATACTATAAAGGAATAATAATGACCTGTCCTGGTCTGGTAGTTATAGTATAGAAGCACAGTAACATTTGTATGCATTTTAATAATGTAGACAATGTTCGAGCACAGTGTAGAATTTGCCAAAACAAAATCTCATATAAAGCCGGTTCTATGCACAACCTACACCGGCACATGCGAACTGTGCACCCAACTGTGAAGATAGCTGTAGCGATGCTTCGAGAAACTGGCGGGCTAGTGATAGTGTTGGAGCCAGCACCTCCACACGTGGAGATGTATCCACTCAGTCAAGTAGGCCTACTCCGCGACCCACAGCAACGCAGTCTTCTACAGACCAGTTTATGCCAAAGTCTATGCCTGTAGCAAAACAAGGCCAAAATGATATTCTATAGGCCGAAATGATTGCCACCGATTTCCAGCCATTTTCTATCGTGGAGGACAGAGGTTTTTAGAAATTATAGCAATAGTCTAAATCCAATGTACACAATTCCAAGCAGGAAAACCCTTTCAAAATCACTTATTGCACAACTGTACGAGAGCACACAGGCTTCGGGGCAGGAAAGAGTCCAAAAAGCTACTGCAGTTTGCCTTACCACTGACTGCTGGACATCAAGGGTAACCACTTCTTACATGTCGGTTACATGTCACTTCATTGAAGATTTTACGATGTCTAGCTGTCTTCTGGACTGCTTTGAGTTCAGCGACAGACACACCTCAGAGAACTTGGCAGAGGAACTGTTGAGAGTGGCCAGAGAATGGCAAGTAGATGGAAAAGTGGTCTGTTGTGTTAGTGACAATGCAGCTAACATAACCAAAGCCAATAACATGTTTTAATGGACCCATCATCCATGTCTTGCCCACACAATCAACCTGATTGTAAGAGATGTTCTGAAGGTGATGAAGCCCACTGTGGACAAAGTGAAAGCAGCTGTGGAATACTTCCACAGGAGCACAGTGGGTGCTGAAGAACTAAAGTCTACACAACGCCAGATGGGGGATGCCTGAGCTGAGAACTAAACAAGACTGCACTACAAGGTGGAATTCAACATTTTATATGTTGAAGCTGTTTCTTGAGTCAAAGGATGCCATCATCTCTACCCTGGCCATTGTCAATGCACCTGTTGATGCTCCGACCCAAGAGGAATGGGAGGTGGTGGAGGAGGTGTCCTGGAACCCTTTGAGCAGGTCACCGTGGAGATCAGTGGAGAGAGGTACAGTAAGCAGTTATTACTACATCATTATTTAATCCAGTATTATATATGTATATGAGCAGTAGATGAGAATGTAGTATCAGTAGACAAAACATGAACCTGAACTAATAAGTTACTGTTCTCTCTTTTCAGCTATGTGACAGTCTCAAAAATGATACTCCTGTGTAAGGGTCTGCAGCCAATCACAGCCAGCCGCCAGAAATAAGCAAATGTAACCACAGGACATGTGACAGAGTTGATGGACACCCTATGTTCATCAAGGGACAAAAAGTTCCACAGAATGGAATATAATCACGTGCTATCAGAAACCGCTGCACTTGACCCCAGGTTTAAGAAGTTAGCCTTCAGTGATGCCAGAGTGATCGATGAGGCTCTTCAAAGAATAACCTCAACAGCAGGGAGGGACAGCCCCAGCAGTCAGCTGGCTCAGGCACCAGGGCAACAGGAAGAAGAGGGATCAGATGAAGCAGAAGCACCAGCAGTAGTGCCACAAACGTCTGCTGTTTGGATGCTGTTTGACGAGAGAGCAACTGGGGATGCAGCACCAAGGAATCCCTCAGCAGATGCCATAATGGAGGTCCTCCAAAGATCTGCAGATCCTCTGAGCTGGTGGAAGAACAAGGCCTCTGTCTACCCACGGCTTACTAAAGTCATGACAGGGAGACCCTGCATAGTGGCCACATCCGTTCCCTCTGAGAGGGTCTTCTCGAAAACAGGACAAATAATTACTGAGAGAAGAAACCGCATTAGCCCCTCGAAAGTGAGGCAGCATGCATTTCTGAATGCAAATCTCTCATAAAAGCAAAACATGGTCAGCATTGCTGTGTGCTGCTGGTTATAACATGGCAATAAAGAAGAGAGAGAAAAGAGGGGCCAGTTTAATGTTTTCAGTGGGATGCTGCAGTTTTGCACATTGTTATTAATTTTTCTTTGTTATGGTGCAATATTCTATTATTATGTTGTTCAGATTGTATTCGTTTTGAATTGTTACATTTATATGCACTTTGTTTATATACATTAAAAAGTTACACTTTAAATGCGAAATGTTTAATAGCATTCTTTTTCATAACAAACCAATGCATTTTTAAATGCATTGTGGTTAAGGTAGAGTATGATTTCATGTAATAATTTAATTCGATTTGTTTTAACACCAATCATAGTCAAACTATCGCAAACTGTTTGCTTTGAAAAAATACAAAACATATATTTTTTTAAAGAGCCGTTTGGGAGCCAAAAGAGCCGTTTGGGAGCCAAAAGAGCCGGAATGCCCATCACTATGAATCGACTACTTTTGACCAGAGCCTAATATTGGGAATAGGGTGCCATTTGGGACGGACGAAGTGTCTGAAAACATCCATGTCAATAGGCCTAATGTGCTCCTCAAAGGTCTACATAGTCGAGGCCACAGGCACCTCCTAGCCCGTGAATAACCCGGTACCGGGGCGTCGGCAGGACGGTAGGCATGTTCTAGTCCAATGCCAACATAGGGCGGAGTTACAACACTTGCCATTCAAGGTTGAAGTGCCCCTTCCAGATGAAGATGAAGGAAGTCCTCCTCGCCAACTAGCACAAGTTGCAGGGCTCTGATCTCGTCCTTCAGTTGAAGTCTGTGTAGCTAACAGAATTCGTCTATATTGTAAAGATTTGAGCATAGGCGTGTCTTCTTTCAACGGCAACTGCAAGGTAAGAACTTTTACATTATAAATGAAAGTTCATATTTTATTTTAAATTGTAAGATTTTTTTTTTTTTTTTTTTTTGTGCGTAAATTTTCATTTTGTAGCCAGAAGTTCCAGTGCAATTGTCCATACATTAGAGTTACTACTAAAGTCACCAGAAGGTTAGGGCGATGCACGTGATCTTGCATGATCCGTGTTTGAGCTGATGCAACATTCTGATCAGTTGTATGTCTGGGTTATAACCGCATTATGTAGTACTAGTAAATCATCAACTGCATTTGCCCACATAACAGTTACACATGCATTGATCATTTAGAGCAGGAATTGAATTAGGACGTTTTGTTGTAGTAGTGTAGTACAGTTGTAGTAGTAGCTGGTAACAACTACTGAATACATTTCCTTTTATAGCGTGTTGGGCACATGCTTCGTTCTGGGTGAGCTCCACCTTCAGCAGGCTATACAATGTAACCATTTCTGCCCACCGAGCTTCCTCAAATCCCATTTTATTGGTCACATACACATGGTTAGCAGATGTTAATGCCGGTGTAGCGAAATGCACCCCATACTGTTAAAAAGTGACCTTTTACAATAGATCTACGTTACTATGTGATTGTAAGAGGGCTGAAGTTGGAAATTGTTTGTAGCCTGCCATGTCAAGTTGACCGCGACCTCGTGGTTTTTTCTTTTCCGTTCAAAAGCCACCATGCCATGCTGCTAGTTTGGTTGTTCTGGCTACATACCATATAGTATATATTACAACGACCTACATTCTACTACTATTTTGTTAGCAGCACGAACGATGACGTTAATGTACCATGCTAATGAGGGAACGTTTCAAATAAAAGCCCGCAGTTTAAAACATTGTAACGAATTCAAAACATATAACATTTTGAATCAATGACAATTTGTATAGAGCCCCACAGTGGATGTGTCATAACACCTAGTGGTCAAACAGGGAATGGTTCCAATCCTATTTCCACCAGCATTTTTCAAAAGGGGATTTTAGAAACACTTCAAATAAGGGCTGCGTTACCCTGGTGTGACGTTTTGATATACTGTGTCAATCTCTCTCTAGGATATTGGCTCTATTTACTCTCAGATTTGAACATGCTAATTGGCATCAAAGTAGACATCATGCAAGACTACAAATCCCTGCCAGCTCCTGTACGTCATCTCTAGCGGACACCTTTGCTAACAGGTATTGTGTCAATTAAAAACTTGCACAAGACAGTTCACAGAATTGTCAATTTAAGGAAATGTAGCCAATTTATGAATGACTAAATTTAGTTAATCCAGAGATTCTTCTTACCTTTGCCTCGATTCGGTGGTCTGGTCCAGATCATCATGGCATTTGTCGTTATGTATGATAGCCGCCTTAGCAGATAATTAACATTTAATTATTTTTTTTGGGGGGGAGAGGTAAATACAGGTATATATATTAATACAAGTCACCTTGTTCGAGAGATATTTACATGGTTATCAAAATATCACACCAGTGTATAGCCTACACGAAACACAGCTCTTATTTTAAGTGTTTACAAAATCTCCTATGGGGAAAATAAATGGTTTAAAAACATCCCTGTTTGACCGCAAGCTTTTATGGGTATTATTTTTCCTACTGTGGTACTCTGTTGTGCTTATAAGCAAATGCAAGATAGGAATTATTAACTATAAAAAAACAATGTTCAAACTAGTATGTTGACAATATTCTTTCTTCTGACGTAAAAGTGGAGTTGGGAACACTCTGTAGGGTCTGTAGAATCTATATACAGTGCATTCGGTAAGTTTTCAGACCTTTTCTCCACATTTTGTTATGTTACAGCCTTATTCTAAAATTGATTTAAAAAGAAAATCCCTCATCAATCTACACACAATACCCCATAATGACAAAGAAAAAAACTTGTTTTTAGTCATGTTTTCAAATCTATGAAATATATAAAATCAGATAACTTTATTTACATAAGTATTCAGATCGTTTGCTCAAAATTGAGCTCAGGTGTATCCTGTTTCCATTGATCATCCTTGAGATGTTTCAACAACTTGATTGGAGTCCACCTGTGGTAAATTCAATTGATTGGACATGATTTGGAAAGGCACACACCTGTCTATATAAGGTCACACCATGCATGTCAGAGCAAAAACCAAGCCATGAGGTTGAAGAAATTGTCCTTGGAGTGCCGAAACAGGATTGTGTTGAGGCACAGATCTGGGGAATGGTACCAAAAAATATCTGCAGCATTGAAGGTTCCCAAGAACACAGTGTGCTCCATCATTCTTAAATTGAAGAAGTTTAGAACCACTAAGACTCTTCCTAGAGCTGGCCGCCCGGCCAAACTGAACAATCAGGGGAGAAGGGCCTGGACAACCATCTCTGCAGCACTCCACCAATCAGGCCTTTATGGTAGAGTGGCCAGACGGAAGCCATTCCTCAGTAAAAGGCACATGACAGCCCGCTTGGAATTTGCCAGAAGACACCTAAAGGACTCTCAGACCACTGTTCTGATGAAACCAAGATTTAACTCTTTGGCCTGAATGCCAAGCGTCACGTCTGGAGGAAAGCATCCATACGGTGAAGAATGGTGGTGGCGGCATCATAGTGTGGGGATGCTTTTCAGCGGCAGGAACTGGGACACTAGTTAGGATCAAAGGAAAGATGAACGGAGCAAAGTACAGAGAGATCCTTGATGAAAACCTGATCCAGATCGCTCAGGACCTCAGACTGGGGCGATGGTTCACCTTCCAACAGGACAACGACCCTAAGAACACAGCCAAGACAACGCAGGAGTGGCTTTGGGACAAGTCCCAGCCGTTCTTGAGTGGCCCAGACCTGCTGTGCAGCGACGCTCCCCAACCAAGCTGACAGAGCTTGAGAGGATCTGCAGAGAAGAATGGGAGAAACTCCCCAAATACACGTGTGCCAAGCTTGTAGCGTCATACCCAAGAAGACTCGAGTCTGTAATCGCTGCCAAAGATGCTTCAACAAAGTACTCTGAATAGGCATAATCAACCCAGCTCCTGTTGTGGGTTAACTGCCTTGCTCAGGGGGAGAATGGCAGATTTTTACCTTGTCAGCTCAGGGATTCGATCCAGCAACCTTTCGGTTACTGTTCCAATGCTCTTAACCACTAGGCTAGATAGATAGCAATTTACACAGTGAATCATGTTGATTTGGTCATAGATATATAGCTATTTACGCAATGAATCATGTTGATTGTTGTAGACTACACCTACTTGGTTTCTACTGCAGTATAAACCAGTAGCTAATAACTAATAGAACTATTTATCATAAATCAGACAAATACTGTATTAGAAATAATTATGTTGCCACTTTGCATTTATTTACACTTACATATAGGCAGATACAGTGTAGGTAGCATACAACCTAGCCATGTGTAGGCCTTGATGGCATGTACACCGCGTAGCATATTTTCACAATAAACTGGATTGTTTACACTGAAAGATAGATATGTTTTTGTATTATTCTTGTTCCTATGTTTACAGCTTCCCACCAGTTAATCAGAGGCTATGTTAGAAAATCATTCAACTAAATCTGGAGTTTAAGTTATACAGACCAGCTGACCAGGAGTGTGACAGACAGACAGACAGGGCAGCTATCTGAAAAATCTGGGACAGCCAAGGTGTGGGGCTAACTGTCTCCTGACAGGGCAGGGGTACTGTGTACATCCCAAATGGCACAATATTCCATATATAGTGCACTACTACCCTATGGGCCCTGGTCAAAAGTAGTGCCCTATAAAGGGATTTGGGTGTCATTTAGAACAGGGGCAAGGGGTTAGGTACTGACTCCCTTTCACAGACAGATGTAACATAACCTTCAAAGAAAAGGACAAGCCTAGGTATACTATAACACTGCAGACAGTTGTAAACAGGAAATACAACCGTGGAAAACGTGGAAAACATGAGCGTATGGAGTGAGATACCTGCCGAAAGGTTGAACGTGCGTACCGGTAGGATCGTAAGAAAATCCATACGTAAATTGTTAGGATTGTAATAAAAGCCATGTGTGAAACATGAAACGTAAACGTGAAATTTCATCTGTGAACAGGAAACCTGCCGATCCAGCTGAGGCGCGAGAGCATGGCGACCTAGAGCGCCAGAGAAGGAGCACACGTGACAAATATATTATAATGGAACGCTGCTCCTCTTACCTTTAAGCTGAAAACACCATTAAAACTTTTAAAACGTGTAGACCGGTCTGGAATAGTGTGCTTAGATACAACTTTTTTTCATATGGTATACTTTTTAAACTATTAAGCTTCCTAATAAACCTCTTTATTGGGGATTTCTTCAACATTTATAAAGCTCCCATTGTTAAAAAAACGGCCATTCTAAACCTGAGGGTGTTTCTCAAAATGCGTACTCCTGCAAATTGGAGCACTGGAGGGTTGGAGAACTGCTGTTTCTACTACTATTGCTACTACCACTACTACCGCTACTACTACCAGTACTACTACGACTACCACTACTACTACTATTACTACTACCACTACTGCTACTACTACTACTACGACTACCACTACTACTACCACTCACCGCTACCACCACTACCACTACCACTACTACCACCAGCACCACTACCATCACCACTACCACCACCATTACTACCACCACCACTACTACCACCACTACTACCATTAATACCACCACCACTGCTACTACCACGACCACCACCACTACCACCACCACCGCTACCACCACTACCACCACTGCCACTACCACCATTACCACCACCACCACCACTACATTACAACCACCACCACCACCACCACCACTACTACTACCATCCCCACTGCCACTACCACGACCACTACCACCACTACTACTACCACCACCACCGCTACCACCACTACCACTACCACGACCACCACCACCACCACCACCACCGCCACCACCACCACCACCACCACCACCACCACCACCACCGCCACCACCACCACCGCCACCACCACCGCTACCACCACCATCACCACCACCACCACCGCCACCACCACCACCACCACCACCACCACCACCACCGCCACCACCACCACCGCCACCACCACCGCCACCACCACCATTACCACCACCACCACCGCCACCACCACCACCACCACCGCCACCACCACCACCACCACCACCACCACCACCACCACCACCACCGCCACCACCACCACCACCACCACCACGACCACCACCACCACCACTACCACCACCACCACCACCGCCACCACCACCACCACCACCACGACCACCACCACCACCACCACCACCGCCACCACCACCACCACCACCACCACCACCACCACCACTACCACCACCACTGCCACCACCACCACCACCACCACCACCGCTACCACCACCACCACTACCACTACTACTACTACCACTACTACTACTACTGCTACTACTACTACTGCTACTACTACTGCTACTACTACTATTACTACTACCACTACTGCTACTACCACTACTACTACTGCTACTACTACTACTACTACTGCTACTACTTCTGGGCAACAGTCACTAAAAGCTACCATACCACTACTATTTTTAATACAATCGTTACTATAATATGTTCAGTTATTCAACGCTAGCTTTCCCCTAACATAAAAAGACTTCTGGACAGCTGAAGCAAGACACAACATTTTTCTTTCTGAATAATGTCCCTTTCGAGGTGGTCAATAAAGGTGTTCATTTGGAGCCTGTTCAGTGTGCAGGCCTTTCTGTTCTTTTATACTTTGTTAGCCCAGCGTGATTTAACAATAAGTGTAAGACCACAGAGTAGGACACTTTTCTAAACTCCCCAGAGCTGGGTTTGTTTATTTGTGTTTATCAGGCCACAGCAGGACCTGCCCACACCCTCAAAGCTCTGGGAATCTGCACAGCAGCCAAACGCCAGAAAATACACCAGTTCCAAGGCCATGTTCAAGAGGGTACACATGCGTAGTAAAATGTTATGGAATGGGCAAATAAAAAAACTGTCACGGATCCCTCTGGAACTTTCATTACGCACACCTGTTCTTTTGTTCCCACTGATTGTATTTGTATGAATGTGCCCTTTGGTTTCCATTGGTGCTGTCCATTATTGTTCCCATGTCCGTTGGTGCGTGTGAGTACCTGTGCTGTGTGTTTTGGCTTTCGCGCCATTGTGGATTGCGCAGATGATTACGGGTCTCGTCCCGTGTGTTAATCATTGTGCGCGTGTGTTATTTATTCGAGGTACTCCTCGCTCTTTTGTTTGAGTTTCATCCCTGTGTTTTTGTTACGTGTTTGTTTGGTCTTCGTCGCCGTGCCTTTACGCGACACACCGTAATTTGGGCGTAATAAAAAAACAATATTACGCGTTCCTGCGTCTGTCTCCCGAATCTCTTCATACCAACGTGACAAAAACATTATTTTTGGGTTCAGCTAGGTAGTACCTTCCTATTTCAAAAATGTTTTCTCGCTAGACCTACAGAGCAGCACATTTCAATTCAATCTGTGTGTCTAGAGAAATGCTCTCTCTGCATTGTTGCAGATAACTTTACCCTTGTGTGTTTCTCATGTGTCCTGACAAACTGCTTGCTGACCATTGCACCAAGATATGCAGCACCCACTATGGAACATACCATTGTTATTGAGGACCCAATAGCACAGCACCCACTATGGAACATAACATTGTTATTGAGCACAGCACCCACTATGGAACATAACATTGTTAGTGTCACGTCCAGGCCTGAGAAGACAGGCTGGAGTGTTTAGTTTTGTTTTTTCTGTTTTCTAGGTTATATATTTCTATGTTGGGGTAATGGTTCCCAATTAGAGGCAGCTGAGTGTCGTTACCTCTAATTGGGGACCGTATATATGTTTGTAGTTTTCATTAGGGTTTTGTGGGTTATTGTTTGTTCATAGCTTCGTTAGTTTTGTTATGTTCATATTACGATCTTCGGTTTCATACGTTTTGTTGCTTTGCCCAGTTACGTTCGTTTAATAAAAGATGTATACTGGATGCCTCGCTGCGCCTTGGTCTGTCCTTCACGGAGATCGTGACAGTTATTGAGCACAGCACCCACTATGGAACATAACATTGTTATTGAGGACAGCACCCACTATGGAACATACCATTGTTATTGAGGACAGCACCCACTATGGAACATACCATTGTTATTGAGGACAGCACCCACTATGGAACATACCATTGTTATTGAGGACCCAATAGCACAGCACCCACTATGGAACATAACAGTGTTATTGAGGACAGCACCCACTATGGAACATACCATTGTTATTGAGGACAGCACCCACTATGGAACATACCATTGTTATTGAGGACAGCACCCACTATGGAACATACCATTGTTATTGAGGACAGCACCCACTATGGAACATACCATTGTTATTGAGGACCCAATAGCACAGCACCCACTATGGAACATAACAGTGTTATTGAGGACAGCACCCACTATGGAACATACCGTTGTTATTGAGGACCCAATAGCACAGCACCCACTATGGAACATAACAGTGTTATTGAGGACAGCACCCACTATGGAACATACCATTGTTATTGAGGACAGCACCCACTATGGAACATACCATTGTTATTGTGGACAGCACCCACTATGGAACATACCATTGTTATTGAGGACAGCACCCACTATGGAACATACCATTGTTATTGAGGACCCAATAGCACAGCACCCACTATGGAACATAACAGTGTTATTGAGGACAGCACCCACTATGGAACATACCGTTGTTATTGAGGACCCAATAGCACAGCACCCACTATGGAACATAACAGTGTTATTGAGGACAGCACCCACTATGGAACATACCATTGTTATTGAGGACAGCACCCACTATGGAACATACCATTGTTATTGAGGACAGCACCCACTATGGAACATACCATTGTTATTGAGGACAGCACCCACTATGGAACATACCAGTGTTATTGAGGACCCAATAGCAACACTTATATCTGAAGGTTCATCCTGTGAAGTCAGTGTTGTGACATCACAGGATGCTGCCCCATTTACCACCTGGGCTGGGCAAGGAGTTCTTCCATGAGAGCTGAGCTGACCAAAAGTAACGTGGCCCTAGTTCGTTACTCAACTAACTAGCAATCAACTAACTAGTAATCAACTAACTAGCCCAGTAATATATAAAAAGTGATTCATTGCCTGTTCTCTGGGGCAACTTGATACCCCAAGGAGCAGTTAAGTCCCCACCTTCATTAACCCCGACTGTCTTAGTGTCTTTAGCTATAGCATCCTAGAGATAAAAGTTCAACATGTTACTCTGCGTTCCTACTGATGTACAGACTGTAGACTGTTGTTTGTCTGTGGCAGAGAGTTCTGTTTTGGTGTCTCTGTGTTCTGGACTCAGTGTTCTGATCTATAACATGTTACTCTGCATTCCTACTGATGTACATACTGCGGTGTTATGTAGTATAGCGTTGTGTCTTTGTTCTATGTCTGTTGTGTCAGCGTACTCATTAGTCCTGCGCTAGGCCTCTTTGTCTTTAGCTATAAAGTGGGAAGGGCACAGCCGTCTGGCCCTCAGGCATCCCAGGAAAAGGAAAGGCCTCATAGCTCATGGAGCTGTCGCTTTTATCATCTCCCAACCCCCCTCACATGGCACTTTGTTTTGAGCTTGCCCAGTTGCGTCATGAGGTGAAGAGGGGCAGATGGGGTAGAGGGGTGGGAGGGGCGGATGGGGTAGAGGAGTCAGAGGGGTGGATGGGGTAGAGGAGTCAGAGGGGCGGAAGGGGGAGAGGAGTCAGAGGGGCGGATGGGGTAGAGGAGTCAGAGAGGTGGATGGGGTAGAGGAGTCAGAGAGGTGGATGGGGGAGAGGGGTGGATGGGGTAGAGGAGTCAGAGGGGTGGATGGGGTAGAGGAGTCAGAGGGGTGGATGGGGTAGAGGAGTCAGAGGGGCGGATGGGGTAGAGGAGTCAGAGGGGCGGATGGGGTAGAGGAGTCAGAGGGGCGGATGGGGGAGAGGAGTCAGAGAGGTGGATGGGGAGAGGAGTCAGAGAGGTGGATGGGGAGAGGAGTCAGAGGGGCGGATGGGGTAGAGGGGTGGATGGGTTAGAGGAGTCAGAGAGGTGGAAGGGGAGAGAGGAGTCAGAGGCGGATGGGGTAGAGGAGTCAGAGAGGTGGATGGGGGAGAGGGGTGGATGGGGTAGAGGAGTCAGAGGGGTGGATGGGGAGAGGAGTCAGAGAGGTGGAAGGGGGAGAGGAGTCAGAGAGGTGGAAGGGGGAGAGGGCGGATGGGGTAGAGGAGTCAGAGGCGGATGGGGTAGAGGAGTCAGAGGGGTGGATGGGGAGAGGAGTCAGAGGCGGATGGGGTAGAGGCGGATGGGGTAGAGGAGTCAGAGGGGCGGATGGGGTAGAGGAGTCAGAGGGGCGGATGGGGGAGAGGAGTCAGAGGGGCGGATGGGGTAGAGGGGCGGATGGGGTAGAGGAGTCAGAGGGGCGGATGGGGTAGAGGAGTCAGAGAGGTGGAAGGGGAGAGGAGTCAGAGGCGGATGGGGTAGAGGCGGATGGGGTAGAGGAGTCAGAGGCGGATGGGGGAGAGGAGTCAGAGGCGGATGGGGTAGAGGCGGATGGGGTAGAGGAGTCAGAGGGGTGGATGGGGTAGAGGAGTCAGAGGCGGATGGGGTAGAGGAGTCAGAGGGGCGGATGGGGAGAGGAGTCAGAGGGTGGATGGGGTAGAGGAGTCAGAGGCGGATGGGGTAGAGGAGTCAGAGGGGCGGATGGGGGAGAGGAGTCAGAGGCGGATGGGGTAGAGGGTGGATGGGGTAGAGGAGTCAGAGGGGCGGATGGGGTAGAGGAGTCAGAGGGGCGGATGGGGTAGAGGAGTCAGAGGGGTGGATGGGGTAGAGGAGTCAGAGGGGCGGATGGGGGAGAGGAGTCAGAGAGGCAGAAGGGGGAGAGGAGTCAGAGAGGTGGATGGGGTAGAGGGGGACGGACAGTGTTTTGTTGTACTGTTGTCCTTCAGTAGTTCGGATTCCAGCTAACAGCAGTTGTCAAAGTAATATTGATTTGGGTTGTGGAGCGTGTCACACGCTAAGCTTAACGCATTACCCCATTTGTTTTGTGTCACATGCCTAACAACTGGAGGATTAACAGTCTGTGTGTAACCTTCTGTGTTTCTGGCTGCCAACCTAGTGTCAATGGCTGTCCCAACAGGCACCCTATGTATCTAGTGCATTGGTCACCAACAGGCACCCTATGTACCTAGTGCAGTGGTCACCAACAGGCACCCTATGTACCTAGTGCATTGGTCACCAACAGGCACCCTATGTACCTAGTGCAGTGGTCACCAACAGGCACCCTATGTACCTAGTGCAGTGGTCACCAACAGGCACCCTATGTACCTAGTGCAGTGGTCACCAACAGGCACCCTATGTACCTAGTGCAGTGGTCACCAACAGGCACCCTATGTACCTAGTGCAGTGGTCACCAACCGGTCGATCGCCAAGGCATCTCTAGTCGATCACCAAACATTTCTGTAGAAAACCCAATGATGTGTTCATTTTTCTGTTGCGCTGTTGGCGGTAGATGCACACAATTCAGCTGCCCTCTGCGCCGGGTAGGCAAAGTGTTCCGATTTTGAACCATTTAATTTGACTGAAGGTACAAACAACACAATCACCCGACCTCAACCCAATTGAGATGGTTTGGGATGAGTGAAGGAAAAGCAGCCAACAAGTGCTCAGTAAATGTGGGAACTCCAACAAGACTGTTGGAAACGCATTCCAGGTGAAGCTGGTTGAGAGAATGCCAAGAGTGTGCAAAGCTGTCATCAAGGCAAAGGGTGGCTACTTTCAAATATAAAATATATTTTGATGTGTTTAACACTTTTTTGGTAACAAGATAATTCCATATGTGTTATTTCATAGGTTTGATGTTTTCACTATTATTCTGCAATGTAAAATCCTGGAATGAGTAGGTTGTTTCCAAACCTTTGACTGGTACTGTACGTAAATGCTGGAAAGAGATGCATGTGACCAAAGTCACCCTCACCGCCGATCCCAGTTTACCCAAGTTCCCCATGTGCCAGCCAGCGGCAGGTGCCCTGCTATGTGATTGGTGGAGAAGGGGGCCGGGCCCTTCCCGGGCCAACCTCTTTATTTAGCCTTACCACAGCATGTGAGGCACGAGGGCATGTGGTGCAGCAGTCTCTCTACCTCTCTCTACCTCTCTCTCTCTCTCTCTCTCTCTTTGTTTTGAGTCCTGGCTTGTGTCCCAAATGGCACCCTGTTCCATATATAGGGCAGTACTTTTGACAAGGGCCCATAGGAAATAGAGTGCCCATTTGGGACACTGTCCTGTTCCACTGTCCCTTCTGCCCTTGTGAAAGAATGTCAAACGTTCGGCCCTGAGGAACTTTGTCTCTCTAGGAGCTGGAATACTGGACATTGGTGTGGATAACTAGTTTAGTATGTTCCATACTGGACATTGGTGTGGATAACTAGTTTAGTTTAGCTTGTTGGCCATTGAAGTCAGGTGGATTTCAGATTGACCCATTACATTGGACAATGCAAGGGTTTCATCCATTTGCTTTAAGTGACACATTGGATGTTTTCCACTGCCAGCCCAATATTGCAGGTATATAATGTGTAAAAAGTCTATGTATTTGCTGATAGGAATGGTGAGAATAAGATGGGACTATTTCACCACCCCAAAAAGTACACATTTTTGGTTTAGCCTATGGCCTAATGAGATGTCAGTTGATCGGATTGATCCTACTTTTCTGGTGAGGTGAGGTTAGATGTCATTATTTGGAAGCTTAGAGGAATAGGATACAGTGTACTGATCTATCACAAGCCCCGTTTATACCTGGTTCTAACATGCGTCCTTTGTCCTAATCTTGTCCACATTTGATTGTGTCCACATTTTATAGACAGGTGAAGACAGATTAAAATACGCATTGTGATCTTCCTGCCCACCTGCAGAGGTAGTCAGAGACCCATTGTGTCTGGATGTCTTACATATGTAGATGGTGAAACAATTTAAATCTGCATTATATCGCCTTCTAAAAACATTGACAGGAAGCACCATTGACTTCAGGCATCAATAGGTTTCTTAAAATAAATCAATATTATTTTGAAATAATAAATAAATCAATATTATTTTGAAATAATAAATAAATCAATATTATTTTGAAATAATAAATAAATCAATATTATTTTGAAATAATAAATAAATCAATATTATGTTGAAATAATAAATAAATCTATATTATTTTGAAAGGATACCTCAAATAATTTGCATACAGGGAGGGACCAGGAAATGTGGTTACAATGCGAACACAGTGGACGGATAAGAGACATATTTTAACACCATGTGGAGATCCAACGGCTACTTAGTAAGTGCCTATGTCCTAATTATCCTTTCTCCCAGTGTGTGCCCTTGTCCACTTCCTTTCACTGAGTTGGTATAAGAAAAAGTGGTGAAAAACCCTAAGCCCTTCACAGTTACAATGCTTTCAGATTTGTGGGAAGTAGTGAATGAGTGTGCACTTCAGGAGAAAGGAACGATTATTTGGACTCACCCAGTGTATCAGTCAGTCCCTCTCCCGTGCACGTTTTAACGGTTAGCTTGTCTCAGTGAAACGAGGGAATTATGTCTGTGTATGCTGTAGTGTGTGTGTGTGTTGTAGTGTGTGTGTGTGTGTGTGTATGTGAAGTCAGGTATCTCGGACAGGAATGGGCTACTGTCGGTCAAGGAGAGAGAGAGAGAGACAGAGAGGGAGACAGAGAGGGGGAGAGAGAGTGCGAGAGAGGGGGAGAGAAAGAGAGATGAGGGTGAGAGAGGGGGGAGAGAGGGAGAGAGAAAGAGAGATGAGGGGGAGAGAGAGAGAGGGGGAGAGAGAGAGGGGGAGAGAGAGAGATGAGACGGGGGAGAGAGGGAGAGAGGTGTGTTCTGTCGTCACAGCTGCTCGGTCATGTGATGTGTCACCGTTCTATTTGTGTTCCAGCCATCTGAATGGGTTGTTACTCTCCCTCTGAATGGTGGTCTGACTAACAGACTGATCAACAGTGACACCTCTTACTCCTTCTATTTATCCGTGTAAGACAGACAGGCAGACAGTGAGAGGTGGCACATGTAGAAGATGCATGGAGAAAGTCCTGTTACTTTAAAATAGGACAATTGTTCGTAAATATAATTATTTGCCTGTATTCGGAAAACTTTCGTTTTGGGATTGAACGTTTCCGGGACTTTATAAACGGAGCAAGCCAGAAGGCTTTTCTGACATCTTGTGAGTACTTACTTGGACATTTGTGTTCATGTTGTATAATCTGAATGACTGACCGATCTGGAACCTGTCAAGAATGCTTCTTAAAGGTTTACACTGAGTATTGAGATTGTATACTGTATGTATATTCTCTTTGGTAGTCACTTGATATTAGACACAGCAGTTCTTAGATAACCCTCATGCTTTAATCGTTCCTGTATATGACATTATGACATTATCTGTTCCCAGTGTGTCCAGCTAGAGGGACATGTCAGCAGGCATGTCAGGTGTCAGGCCCTCTCCATATGAGGGGTTATCTGGGAGCAGCGGGCAGAGGAGAGCAGACTTGGCTTCAAATACTATTTTAAGTCTTTACAAATACTTTTAGCATTTGTTTAGGCTGCCTAGAGTGCCAGATCAAATCAAATCAGATTCTATTAGTCACATGCATCGAATAGAGGTGTAGTAGACCTTACCGTGAAATGCTTACTTACAAGCCACTAACCAACAATGCAGTTTAAAAACAATAAGGATAAGAATAGGAGATAAAAGTAACAAGTAATTAAAGAGCAGCAGTAAAATAACAATAGTGAGACTATATACAGGGGGGTTCCGGTACAGAGTCAATGTGCGGGGGCACCGGTTAGCTGAGGTAATATGTACATGTATGTTCTCCTGAGGGGGAATAAGTTTTGTCGTGCCCTCGTCACGACTATCTTGGTGTGCTTGGACCATGTTAGTTTGTTGGTGATGTAGACACCAAGGAACTTGAAGCTCTCAACCTGCTCCACTACAGCCCCGTCGATGAGAATGGGGGGAGTGCTCGGTCCTCTATTTCCTATAGTCCACAATCATCTCCTCTGTCTTGATCACGTTGAGGGAGAGATTGTTGTCCTGGCACCACATGGTCAGGTCTCTGACCTCCTCCCTATAGGCTGTCTCGTCGTTGTCGGTGATCAGGAGGCTGTCTCATTGTTGTCGGTGATCAGGCCTACCACTCTCCTTATTGGACAAAAATACTCATTTCAAACATTCATGAAAATACAAATGCTGCACACCCTTCAAAAGCTTAGACTCTTGTTAATCTAACAGCATTGTCAGATTTCAAAAAGGCTTTACGGCGAAAGCAGAACATTTGATTGTCTGAGGACAGCGCCCCACTCAAAAACTCAATTAGCATAATAACATAACCAGCAGAGGTGTCACAAAACTCAAAAATAGCATAAAATAAATCGCTTACCTTTGATGATCTTCCTCTGATGGCATATCAAAGCTTCCAGGTTACACAATAAAAGGTCCTTTTGTTCGATAATGTTCCTCTTTATATCCATATAGCTACGTTTGGTTGGCGCGTTTGTTCAGTAATCCACCTACCCAAAGGATTTCATCCATGCAGACAAACGATATCCCAAAAGTACCCGTAAAGTTAGTTGGAAAAAGTCAAACAGCATTTGTAATCAATACTCAGATACCCTAAAATGAATATACACTATAATATTTCAGACGGAATATAACCTGCTGAATAGAAGAGAAAAAGAACTGAGCGCGCATTCCCTGTTACGCGCAAAATCGAAAACAGGACACTTGACGTGAACTCAGGAACAAGTGGTCTTACTCCCTTGATTTTCATGATTGAAGCTTCCAACCTTTTTCTAAGGACTGTTGACATCTAATGGAAGCCATAGGAACTGCAATCTGGGAGCTAAAATACCCTGCTTTGAATAGCATGCCAATTGAAAACAGTGTGACATGACTGATTCAGACATCCCGGATGGATTTTGCTCGGGTTTTTGCCTGCCATATCATTTCTTTTATACTCACAGACATTATCTTAACAGTTTTAGAAACTTCAGAGTGTTTTCTATCCACAGCTACTAATTATATGCATATCCTAGCTTCTGGGCCTGAGTAACAGGCAGTTTACTTTGGGCACGTTTTTCATCCGAACTTCAAAATACTGCCCCCTAGCCCTAAGAAGTTAAAGTCCCCGGCTACTAGGAGTGCTGCCTCTGGGTGAGCGTTGTCTTGTTTGCTTATGGCAGAATACAGCTCATTCAATGCTGTCTTAGTGCCAACCTCTGACTGTGGTGGTATGTAAACAGCTACGAAAAATATAGATGAAAACTCTCTTGGTAATAGTGTGGTCTACAGCTTATCATGAGATACTCTACCTCAGGCGAGCAATAGCTCGAGACTTCCTTAGATATCGTGCACCTGCTGTTATTTACAAAAATACAGTGGGGAAAAAAAGTATTTAGATGAGAAAAAAGATGAGAGAGGCCTGTAATTTTCATCATAGGTACACTTCAACTATGACAGACAAAATGAGGAAAAAAAATCCAGAAAATCACATTGTAGGATTTTTTATGAATTTATTTGCAAATTATGGTGGAAAATAAGTATTTGGTCACATACAAACAAGCAAGATTTCTGGCTCTCACAGACCTGTAACTTCTTCTTTAAGAGGCTCCTCTGTCCTCCACCCGTTACCTGTATTAATGGCACCTGTTTGAACTTGTTACCAGTATAAAAGACACCTGTCCACAACCTCAAACAGTCACACTCCAAACTCCACTATGGCCAAGACCAAAGAGCTGTCAAAGGACACCAGAAACAAAATTGTAGACCTGCACCAGGTTGGGAAGACTGAATCTGCAATAGGTAAGCAGCTTGGTTTGAAGAAATCAACTGTGGGAGCATTATTAGGAAATGGAAGACATACAAGACCACTGATAATCTTCCTCGATCTGGGGCTCCACGCAAGATCTCACCCGTGGGGTCAAAATGATCACAAGAACGGTGAGCAAAAATCCCAGAACCACACGGGGACCTAGTGAATGACCTGCAGAGAGCTGGGACCAAAGTAACAAAGCCTACCATCAGTAACACACTACGCTGCCAGGGACTCAAATCCTGCAGTGCCAGACGTGTCCCCTGCTTAAGCCAGTACATGTTCAGGCCCGTCTAAAGTTTGCTAGAGAGCATTTGGATGATCCAGATGAGGAGAATGTCAGATGAAACCAAAATAGAACTTTTTGGTAAAAACTCAACTAAATCGTGTTTGGAGGACAAAGAATGCTGAGTTGCATCCAAAGAACACCATACCTACTGTGAAGCATGGGGTGGAAACATCATGCTTTGGGCTGTTTTTCTGCAAAGGACCAGGACGACTGATCCGTGTAAAGGAAAGAATGAATGGGGCCATGTATCGTGAGATTTTGAGTGAAAACCTCCTTCCATCAGCAAGGGCATTGAAGATGAAACGTGGCAGGGTCTTTCAGCATGACAATGATCCCAAACACACCGCCCGGGCAACGAAGGAGTGGCTGTAAGAAGCATTTCAAGGTCCTGGGTGGCCTAGCCAGTCTCCAGATCTCAACCCCATAGAAAATCTTTGAAAGTCCGTGTTGCCCAGCGACAGCCCCAAAACATCACTGCTCTAGAGGAGATCTGCATGGAGGAATGGGCCAAAATACCAGCAACAGTGTGTGAAAACCTTGTGAAGACTTACAGAAAACGTTTGACCTCTGTCGTTGCCAACAAAGGGTATATAACAAAGTATTGAGATAAACTTTTGTTATTGACCAAATACTTATTTTCCACCATAATTTGCAAATAAATTCATAAAAAATCCTACAATGTGATTTTCTGGATTTCTTTTCCTCATTTTGTCTGTCATAGTTGAAGTGTACCTATGATGAAAATTACAGGCCTCTCTCATCTTTTTAAGTGAGAGAACTTGCACAATTGGTGGCTGACTAAATACTTTTTTTCCCCACTGTACATAGTCCGCCACCCCTTGTCTTACCAGACGCCGCTGTTCTGTCCTGCCGATACAGCGTATAATCAGCCAGCTGTATGTTGATAGTGTCGTCGTTCAGCCACGTCTCCGTGAAGCGTAAGATGTTACAGTTTTTAATGTCCGGTTGGTAGTTTAATCTTCCGCGTAGCTCGTCTATTTTATTCTCAAAATATTGCACGTTTGCTTGCAGAATGGAGGGAAGTGGGGGTTTATTCGATCGCCTACGAATTCTCAGAAGGCAGCCCGACCTTCGGCCCCTCTTTCTCTGCCTTCTCTTCACGCAGATCACGGGGATCGGGGCCTCTTCCCAAGAAAGCAGAATATCCTTCGCATCGGGCTCATCTGAGTCGTGAAAGGAAAATAAGGATTCTGCCAGTCCGTGGTGAGTAATCACAGTCCTGATGTCTAGAAGTTATTTTCGGTCATAAGAGACGGTAGCGGCAACATTATGTACAAAATTTGTAACAAAAATAAGTTGCAAATAAACAAACAAAAAAACAACCGGTTGGGAGAACGTAAAACGTCTGCCTTCTTCTCCGGCGCCATCTTATTAATCAGTGGGGTTTGCACTTTTGTGAGTATTCTATTGGTTACATCACGCCGGACAAGCTTAATTAAGCAGAGATAAAGTATATAAAATGATTTTGAAAAGTATTTGAACCCAGGTCTGCTGGGGGGAGAGGGGCTGCATGCTTTGGGGTCAGCTCACTTGAATGGATATCTGAAAGAAATTGGAGAAGGGCATGATCACGTTTGTCTGGGAACCAAAATGAACGCGGTCGTAGTGAGCCAGGGGTAACTGATCCTGTAACACCCCACTCTATATCAGTGTTCCCCAGGAGAAGGGGTAGCTGCATCCCAATATGGCGACCGGAGTGTGGGGGAGTGGGCGTGTTGAATGCAAAGGAGTTGGTGTGTGGAAAGGAAAGGAGTGGGCGTGTGGAAAGGAAAGGAGTGGGCGTGTGGAAAGGAAAGGAGTGGGCGTGTGGAAAGGAAAGGAGTGGGCGTGTGGAAAGGAAAGGAGTGGGCGTGTGGAAAGGAAAGGAGTGGGCGTGTGGAAAGGAAAGGAGTGGGCGTGTGGAAAAGGAAAGGAGTGGGCGTGTGGAAGGGAAAGGAGTGGGCGTGTGGAAAGGAAAGGAGTGGGCGTGTGGAAAGGAAAGGTGTGGAAGTGTGGAAAGGAAAGGAGTGGGCGTGTGGAAAGGAAAGGAGTGGGCGTGTGGAAGGGAAAGGAGTGGGCGTGTGGAAGGGAAAGGAGTGGGCGTGTGGAAGGGAAAGGAGTGGGCGTGTGGAAAGGAAAGGAGTGGCGTGTGGAAGGGAAAGGAGTGGCGTGTGGAAGGGAAAGGAGTGGGCGTGTGGAAGGGAAAGGAGTGGGCGTGTGGAAAGGAAAGGAGTGGGCGTGTGGAAGGGAAAGGAGTGGGCGTGTGGAAGGGAAAGGAGTGGGCGTGTGGAAGGGAAAGGAGTGGGCGTGTGGAAAGGAAAGGAGTGGGCGTGTGGAAAGGAAAGGAGTGGGCGTGTGGAAAGGAAAGGAGTGGGCGTGTGGAAAGGAAAGGAGTGGAAGTGTGGAAAGGAAAGGAGTGGGCGTGTGGAAGGGAAAGGAGTGGGCGTGTGGAAGGGAAAGGAGTGGGCGTGTGGAAGGGAAAGGAGTGGGCGTGTGGAAGGGAAAGGAGTGGGCGTGTGGAAAGGAAAGGAGTGGGCGTGTGGAAGGGAAAGGAGTGGGCGTGTGGAAGGGAAAGGAGTGGGCGTGTGGAAAGTGCTCTGCTATAGTTTTTTTTCTCTTCTGTTTCTTACTAGACAGCTATTGTACATTGAGCTACTGTACATTGAGCTATTGTACATTGAGCTACTGTACATTGAGCTACCGTCGTGGTGGAATATCCCAATCAAGTGAGAGAGACTTTGTCATTTCTTCAAACAATCATCCTTATTCAATATCGATTAATTATTGCAATAATGAGACTGGTCCACCCAACAGTCTTGACTGAAAATGAAAAAAACAGATCTTATATATGACCTAAAAATGCTTAGTCAGGTTGGTTCCACCACTCCCATATAGATTGGGGCACCATAAGCCACTTTTGGTTCAAGTCCTGTGGTCATCTGCACAGGGGTGTTGTTTTTCCCCAACCCGGCTTGGCTTAGTTTCCCAGATGCCAGGAAGATGAGACAATGAGGCATTGTTCTAAACTCTTCCAGGCTAATTCGGGTCACACATACTACATCTTGTCTATGGAATGCCAGCTGTAGGTCTTTATCACCAAGTCATTGTCAGCTCAAGCTATCTCTAGCAAAACCCAATTTTTCTTGACCATACGCCCAGACTGACTGCAGGAAGCTAGAGTGGAAACCATCTCTTTACAGAAACACAGAATTAAACAGAACAGAAATGTCCTACTATTTGTTAAGTATATAACCGTTAACTATTAATATCAAACAAATCAGGGAAGTATGTAATTTTTCTATCACACCGTACATTGAGCTACCGTACAGCGAGAGTTTGGACTTCTGTTTTTAAATGAGAGGATAAGTCTGAGTTGTATTCCACTGTTACTTTTACACAAATAATTGTACATTTTCAGTTATAAAAAAAAAGTATTGATATGTGTACTGTTGCATCATGCCTTGTATGCGTGTCCTTACTGTGTCTGTCAGCCTGATTTTAGATACTAGGTAGCTACTTACCACGCCGTTACCAGACAGTAGTGCTTGTCAAGCGGGAGCGAAGGGCAGTGCCCTCTCCATTGAGTGGTAGACTGTATGTATGTATCGAGGTGACGTCTAGATGGTTATCAAAATATGTATATATTGTGTAGGCTGCTATCCTACTTGAAATAAAATTGTGAGAGAAACAAAATGGCCACGTAGCTCTCACTGGCGACGGACCGTGATAACTTTACCCTGTAGGAAGTACTTCATTTCATAAGACACAACACCGGAGCACTGGTCCCCGGCTTACTATTGACTTGGTAGTGCAGCCCAATCAGCCATGCAAAACGCTTTTGAGTGGCAACAAATTTGCCCAATTAGCTGATTCGCTTTCCATACACCCACTCCTTTCGACACACCCACTCGCCCAGACTCCGGTCGCCATATTGGGCTGCAGCTACCCATACCTGCCCAGTGGAACAGGCTCTGCCTCCCAGAACCTTACTGTAGTAATAGGATCACAGTGTAAAACAGATGAACCCTGTCTGTCAGCACTCTTCCTGTAGTCTCTAGTTTCCTCAAGGGAAGAATATGGCCATGTTCCAAACGGAACACAACTACCTATACAGTGCACTAGTTTTGATCAGATCCCTATGGGCACTGGTCAAAAGTAGTGCACTAAATAGGGAATAGGGTGCCATGTGGGGTGTAGACCATGTTCGTACAGCATGAAATAAGACCATGTTAAAGGGGAAGTTCAGTGTTGCTGTTTAAAGAAAACCGAACCATGGATTCTATTCCACGACCTCTTGGCTCAGAGACTACTTTCAGTGTCAAATCAAAATCAGATCAAATTTTATTGGTCACATACACATGGTTAGCAGATGTTAATGTGAGTGTAGCGAAATGCTCGTGTGACCTGAAGCAAACCATCTAACATGAAGCTGTAAAATCCTGAACTTCCTTCGGTGGTGCAGGATAACTTGTGATTCATTTAGTTTGGTTTTTACACGATTAGAAGACAGGGTTTTAGAGTAATCCTGACCTGGCTGTAAATAGTAAAAAAACGAAAACCTTTCAGTGCTGTTTAGCGAACAAAACCAAAACAGTAAACGTCATATGTTATGTACAATTTTACTCGACCCCCCTCTAACCCTTATTTGGCCCCCACGGTGTGTGTATGGTACACACACAGTCGTAGAAAATCTCTGACGTTCTCTCTGCTTTGGCTGTTTTGGCTCCAGGTGCTTAAACCCCATACAGAGAGGCTACGAAGAGTGATCGGAGAGACTGTCACACACACACACAGTTGTTGGACAGGTCCTGATGCTCTCTCTGTTCTCTCCAGGTGATTTCCCCCATCGCTACAGAGAGGTGAAGTGTTATCTGACAGGCAGAGAGCGATCCAGAGGGACCCACAAAGAGCCAGCCAGGATGATTCTGGCCATGCTGAAGGGCTTTGGGAAGCAGCTGCTGCGTGTCAAGGTGGTGGATTACAACACTGAGGACTCACGTCTCTCCCGATGTCTCAACACCTTTGACCTGGTGGCTCTGGGGGTAGGCAGTACTCTGGGAGCTGGGGTCTACGTCCTGGCTGGGGCCGTGGCAAGAGAGAACTCTGGTCCAGCCATTGTCCTGTCCTTCCTCATCGCAGCGCTGGCCTCGGTGCTGGCTGGTCTGTGTTACGCTGAGTTTGGGGCCCGCGTACCCAAGACTGGCTCGGCCTACCTGTATAGTTATGTTACTGTTGGGGAGCTCTGGGCCTTCATCACCGGATGGAACCTCATCCTCTCTTACATTATAGGTGAGAGGGCCACACACACACACATGCACACACACACTCTCACACACACGCTTAAACTCACGCACAGGCACACAAACCTCCCCCACACACACACACACACACACACACACGCTCACACACACATACACACGCTCACACACACGCTTAAACTCATGCACACAAACGCACGCACTGTCACACAAACACACACACACACATATGCACACACACACTCACCCACACACACCCCCACATACCTTCCTCCTCACACATGTAGAAAGATACATTAGACATTAGAAACATTAGAAAGATACTGTCATAATGCAGACAATAGATGAATATGGGATGCATTGCATTTTCATGCCTTTTGTTTAAACATATAATGATTCTTGATAGCTGTGTTAATATTAGATCATAATTTAGCTGTGTTGATCCTAGATCATAATTTAGCTGTGTTGATCCTAGATCATAATTTAGCTGTGTTAATCTTAGATCCTAATTTAGCTGTGTTGATCTTAGATCATAATTTAGCTGTGTTAATCTTAGATCATAATTTATCTGTGTTAATCTTAGATCATAATTTAGCTGTGTTGATCCTAGATCATAATTTAGCTGTGTTAATCTTAGATCATAATTTATCTGTGTTGATCCTAGATCATAATTTAGCTGTGTTGATCTTAGATCATAATTTAGCTGTGTTGATCCTAGACCATAATGTAGCTGTGTTGATCCTAGACCATCAATTAGCTGTGTTGATCCTAGACCATCAATTAGCTGTGTTGATCCTAGACCATCAATTAGCTGTGTTGATCCTAGACCATCAATTAGCTGTGTTGATCCTAGACCATCAATTAGCTGTGTTGATCCTAGACCAACAATTAGCTGTGTTGATCTTAGATCATAACTTAGCTGTGTTGATCCTAGACCATCAATTAGCTGTGTTGATCCTGGATCCACATTTTCTGATTATCTCCTAACAGGAACCTCTAGCGTGGCTCGGGCATGGAGCGCCACGTTTGATGAGTTGATTGGTCGACACATCGAGCAGTGGTGCCGGGTCAACATGGCGATGAAGGCCCCAGGGATCCTGGCTGAATACCCAGACATGTTCGCTGTCATCATCATCGTCATTCTCACAGGTGGGCATTGCTCCATAAAGAAATATATTTATATGTTGTCTGTTTTTGGACCTTTTCTCTGGACTATGGTGCTGTGGGAAAGCAGACCTGGAATCGAAATATTTGAAATAACTTTAATAGTAATAATCTTTCTCTCTCTCTCTCTCTCTCTCTCTCTCTCTCTCTCTCTCTCTCTCTCTCTCTCTCTCTCTCTCTCTCTCTCTCTCTCTCTCGCTCTATTTCTCTATATATCTCTTTCTCTCTCTTTCTCTCTATTTCTCTATTTCTCTCTCTATTTCTCTCTCTATTTCTCTCTATCTCTCTCTCTCTCTCTCTCTTTTCTCTCTCTCTCTCTATTTCTCTCTCTCTATTTCTCTCTCTCCCTCACTTCCTCCAGGCCTACTAGCGTTTGGAGTGAAGGAGTCAGCCATGGTCAACAAGGTGTTCACCTGTATTAATGTGTTAGTGCTGGTGTTCGTTGTCATCTCAGGGCTGGTCAAAGGAACTGTAAAGAACTGGCATCTGAACCCTGATGAAATCCTCAACATCACTGTCAACGCAACACTGAAGTGAGTCAGGGATCAGATAGAACAGATAGAACAGATAGATCAGATAGAACAGATAGAACAGATAGATCAGATAGATAGAACAGATAGAACAGATAGATATGTTTGGAAGTCATCTATTCGCTGCTTAATGCTGCATGTATGTTTGCTTTATATATTAATCTGCATTACTGAGGATTTGTTTCTGAGCACACATGTCGATGTTGTATCTGTGTGTGTCTGTGTGTGTTTTCCTCTCCTCCAGTATGACAGAGTCCTTGCCATCGAAGGAGAGTCTGGGTCAGGGAGGCTTCATGCCGTTTGGTTTCACTGGGGTCCTCTCTGGAGCAGCAACCTGTTTCTATGCCTTCGTAGGCTTTGATTGTATCGCCACCACTGGTCAGTACACTTTTTAAGGCTTTATAAAGAATTCACAATGTCTTCATAAACACTCCTTATTAACATGCTTCATTAACCTGTTAGGGATCCAATCCCATGAATGTGTTCGATTTTGCCAACATCCGGTGAAATGCAGAGTGTCAAATTCAAGTGCTGCACACCCTTCAAAAGCTTAGACTCTTGTTAATCTAACAGCGTTGTCAGATTTCAAAAAGGCTTTACAGTGAAAGCAGAACATTTGATTGTCTGAGGACAGCGCCCCGCTCAAATATCAATTAGCATAATAACATAACCAGCAGAGCTGTCACTAAACAAAAAAATAGCACAAAATAAATCGCTTACCTTTGATGATCTTCATATGATGGCATACCCAAGCGTCCAGGTTACACAATAAAAGGTCCTTTTGTTCGATAAAGTCTGTTTGCTCCGTTTGGTTGTCACGTTTTGTTCAGTAATCCACCTACCCAAAGGCGTTCATCCATGGAGACAAACGATATCCCAAAAGTACCGGTAAAGCTTGTCGAAAAAAGTCAAACAGCATTTGTAATCAATACTCAGATACCCTAAAATTTATATTTTTTATTTAATTTTATTTATTTCACCTTTATTTAACCAGGTAAGCTAGTTGAGAACAGGTTCTCATTTACAACTGCGACCAGGCCAAGCAAAGCAGTGCGACACAAACAACAACACAGAGTTACACATGGAATAAACAAGCGTACAGTCAATAACACAATAGGAAAAAAAGAAAGTCTATATTCAGTGTGTGCAAAAGGCGTGAGGAGGTAGGCAATAAATAGGCCATAGTGGCGAAGTAATTACAATTTAGCAGATTAACACTGGAGTGATAAAAGAGCAGATGATGATGTGCAGTAGAAATACTGGTAGGGAAAAGAGCAGAAAGTAAATAAAAACAGTATGGGGATAGGTCGGTAGGTAGATTGGGTGGGTTATTTACAGATGGACTATGTTGCGATTGGTTAGCTGCTCACATAACTGATGTTTAAAGTTAGTGAGGGAGATATAAGTCTCCAGCTTCAGTGATTTTTGCAATTTGTTCCAGTCATTGGCATCAGAGAACTGGAAGGAAAGGCGGACAAAGGAGGTGTTGGCTTTGGGGATGACCAGTGAGATATACCTGCTGGAGCACGTGCTGCGGGTGGGTGTAGTTATCGTGACCAGTGAGCTGAGATAAGGCTGAGCTTTACCTACCATAGACTTATAGATGACCTGGAGCCAGTGGGTCTGGCGACAGATATGTAGCGAGGGCCAGCCGACTAGAGCATACAGGTCGCAGCGGTGGGTGGTATAAGGGGCTTCGGTAACAAAACGGATGGAGTAGAGTATTGGAAGCTGTTTTGTAGATGACATCGCTGAAGTCGAGGATCGGTAGGATAGTCAGTTTTACTAGGGCAAGTTTGATGGCGTGAGTGAAGGAGGCTTTGTAGCGAAATAGGAAGCCGATTCTAGATTTTATTTTGGATTGGAGATATTTAATATGAGTCTGGACGGAGAGTTTACAGTCTAGCCAGACACCTAGGTATTTGTAGTTGTCCACATATTCTAGGTCAGAGCCATCCAGGGTGGTGATGCTAGTCGGGCGGGCGGGTGCAGGCAACGAACGGTTGAAAAGCATGTATCTGGTTTTACTAGTGTTTAAGAGCAGTTGGAGGCCACGGAAGGAGTGTTGTATGGCATTGAAGCTCATTTGGAGGTTAGTTAACACAGTGTCCAAAGAAGGGCCAGAAGTATACAGAATGGTGTCGTCTGCATAGAGGTGGATCAGGAAATGACCCGCAGCAAGAGCGACATCATTGATATATACAGAGAAAATTGCCCGAGAATTGAACCCTGTGGAACCCCCATAGAGACTGCCAGAGGTTCGGACAACAGGCCCTCCGATTTAACACACTGAACTCTGTCTGCAAAGTAGTTGGTGAACCAGGCGAGGCAGCCATTTAAGAAACCAAGGCTATTGAGTCAGCCGATGATTGACAGAGTCGAAAGCCTTGGCCAGGTCGATGAAGACGGCTGCACAGTACTTAGAAGACCTGTCCAAACCTAGAAAACCCGTGGATAGACCAGTCTTTTATCGATGGCGGTTATGATATCGTTTAGTACCTTGAGCGTGGCTGAGGTGCACCCGTGACCAGCTCGGAAACCGGATTGCACATCGGAGAAGGTACGGTTTGATTCAAAGTGGTCAACGATCTGTTTATTAACTAGGCTTTCGAAGACTTCAGAGAGGCAGGGCAGGATGGATATAGGTCTATAGCAATTTGGGTCTAGAGTGTCATGAATTAATATAAACTATAATATTTCAGACGTAATATAACCTGCTGAATAGAAGAGAAAAAGAACTAAGCGCGCATTCCCTGTTAAGCGCAAAATCCAAAATAGGACACTTGACGTGGACTCAGGAAAAAGTGGTCTTACTTGATTTTCAAGATCAAAGCTTCAAACCTTTTTCTATAGACTGTTGGCATCTATTGGAAGCCGTAGGAACTGCAATCTGGGGGTTAAACAATACGTCTTTGAATAGGTGGCCTATTGAAAACAGTGTGTCATGACTGATTCAGACATCCCGGATGGATTTTGCTCGAGTTTTCGCCTGCCATATCAGTTCTGTTATACTCACAGACATTATTTTAACAGTTTTAGAAACTTCAGAGTGTTTTCTATCCAAAGCTATTATATGCATATCCTAGCTTCTGGGCCTGAGTAACAGGAAGTTTACTTTGGGCATGTTTTTCATCCGAACTTCAAAATTCTGCTTCCTAGCCCTAAGAAGTTAAAGTCCTCAACTCAGAATTTCCTGATTTTTCCGTCCAGAATCCAGCAGTCTTCCAACCAGAAAATGTGGGAATTTGGGGAAGTTTGCAACAGTATCTTAACATCTCCAGTACTCTCTGTCTCTCCCTATAAGGGAGGAAGTGGAGAAACCTTAGAAAGTCATTGGCATCGTAGCCTCTCTTCATCTGTTTACTTTATCCCCTGATCTTTAACCCCTATAAGGGAGGAGGGGGAGAACCCTCAGAGAGCCATCAGCATTGCAGCCTCTCCAGAGATGATGGATATACAGTACTGACAAGATACTGTCTCTCCGCTCTAACAATGGGAGATGTTGTCCACAAAGGGGCAAGGCGGGCTGTCCAGCTCCCGCCTGTCCTTTCTTTGGATTGGTGGATACATCTCATTATTTTAATACTTATAAAAGTATTACCGCCGTGCCGTCAACCGCGTATTTTCATTGGAGAGAGATGCTATGCGACTAGCCTCATGTCATGAATATGCATAGCCATCTCCAGACAACTCCGCTATAAAGTCTTTTTCCTCAAAGTTGGCGGGATGTCACGTGTCTTACTCATATCAGTACACTCGTAACAACTTAAGCATTACGAAACTTCGATCGAATAAACCTCACGTAGCAAATAAGCCATTACATTTTATGTTGGATAAATTCAACACACTGTCATTGACCTCCATACACATTTTTTTACAATTCCAAGGGCTGGAGAAGACAGATTTCTGTCTGAGTTGGGCCTTTGTCCTCATCTGTTTCCTTTAACCCCTGTAGGTGAGGAGGTAAAGAACCCTCAGAGAGCCATCCCCATAGGCATCGTAGCCTCTCTCCTCATCTGTTTCGTGGCCTACTTCGGAGTGTCTGGTGCCCTCACCATGATGATGCCCTACTATATGTTGGATAAGAACAGTCCTCTGCCTGTAGCCTTTAAACACGTAGGCTGGGAGGGAGCCACCTATGCTGTGGCTGTAGGGTCACTGTGTGCTCTGTCCACCAGGTAAGCTGGCCTATACTACTTCTCTGATAGGTTGGATGTGTTTGTGCTTCACCCAATTCTTCTCTTATGTTCCTGGTCTTTAAGTTGGATGAAGCCCTAACACATTTTGCAATCAGGTTAGGCTAGATTCATGGGCTATGCCTTAGATTATTAGATTAATGGGCTATGCCTTAGATTATTAGATTAATGGGCTATGCTTTAGATTATTAGATTAATGGGTTATGCCTTAGATTATTAGATTCATGGGCTGTGCCTTAGAATATTAGATTAACGGGCTATGCCTTAGATTATTAGATTACTGGGCTGTGCCTTAGATTATTAGATTAATGGGCTATGCCTTAGATTATTAGATTCATGGGCTATGCTTTATATTATTAGATTAACGGGCTATGCCTTAGATTATTCGATTAATGGGTTATGCTTTAGATTATTATATTCAAGGTCTATGCCTTAGATTATTCGATTAATGGGCTATGCCTTAGATTATTAGATTCAAGGTCTATGCCTTAGATTATTAGATTCATGGGCTATACTTTAGATTATTAGATTCATGGGCTGTGCCTTAGATTATTAGATTAATGGGCTGTGCTTTAGATTATTAGATTAATGGGCTATGCCTTAGATTATTAGATTCATGGGCTATGCCTTAGATTATTAGATTAATGGGCTATGCCTTAGATTATTAGATTAATGGGCTATGCCTTAGATTATTAGATTAATGGGCTATGCCTTAGATTATTAGATTAATGGGCTATGCCTTAGATTATTAGATTAATGGGCTGTGCTTTAGATTATTAGATTAATGGGCTATGCCTTAGATTATTAGATTAATGGGCTATGCCTTAGATTATTAGATTAATGGGCTATGCCTTAGATTATTAGATTAATGGGCTATGCTTTAGACTATTAGATTCATGGGTTATGCTTTAGATTATTAGATTCAAGGGTTATGCTTTAGATTATTAGATTAATGGGCTGTGCCTTAGATTATTAGATTAATGGGCTATGCCTTAGACTATTAGATTCTGATAGTTTTTACTGTTCCAGATGATAATGATGATAAAATATTACTTTGTGTGAATAATTCATTAACTACACAATGGAAAGTGTAATCTTGTGTTGCATTCACCCTTGGCCAGTAGCTTTGTGTGTGTTTAACAGTGTATCTCCCTGTGTGGCACGGCTCTCCTATCTCCCTACTAGCTTGCTAGGCTCCATGTTCCCCATGCCTCGTGTCATCTGGGCCATGGCTCAGGACGGCCTCCTCTTCAAGAGTCTGGCCCAGATCAGCGACCGAACCAAAACCCCTCTAATCGCTACGGTAACCTCTGGAATGGTGGCAGGTGAGACTAGAACACCTTTCTAACCAGTTAAACAACTAACAGGGCTGCTAACCTCACCCCCCTTACAGCTCCCTCCTTACAGGAACCAACCAATGCAAGCGCTGTGTACCTGGTTACCTCAACATGCTACTGTTCACAGTGCACCTGCTTAGAAGACCTGTCCAAACCTAGAAAACCCGTGGATAGACCAGGGGTATTCAAATCTTACCCTCGGGGTACGCAGTACTACTGATTTTATTACCCTGGGGGTATGGAGTACTACTGATTTTATTACCCTGGAGGTATGGAGTACTACTGATTTTATTACCCTGGGGGTACGGAGTACTACTGATTTTTTTACCCTGGGGGTATGGAGTACTACTGATTTTATTACCCTGGGGGTATGGAGTACTAATGATTTTATTACCCTGGGGTTATGGAGTACTACTGATTTTATTACCCTGGGGGTACGGAGTACTACTGATTTTATTACCCTGGGGGTACGGAGTACTACTGATTTGATTACCCTGGGGGTATGGAGTACTACCAATTTTATTACCCTGGGGGTATGGAGTACTACTGATTTTATTACCCTGGGGGTATGGAGTACTACTGATTTTATTACCCTGGGGGTATGGAGTACTACTGATTTTATTACCCTGGGGGTATGGAGTACTACTGATTGTATTACCCTGGGGGTATGGAGTACTACTGATTTTATTACCCTGGGGGTATGGAGTACTACTGATTTTATTACCCTGGGGGTATGGAGTACTACTGATTTTATTACCCTGGGGGTATGGAGTACTACCCATTTTATTACCCTGGGGGTATGGAGTACTACTGATTTTATTAACCTTAGGGTATGGAGTACTACTGATTTTATTACCCTGGGGGTATGGAGTACTACTAATTTTATTACCCTGGGGGTATGGAGTACTACTGATTTTATTACCCTGGGGGTACTGGAGTACTACTGATTTCATTACCCTGGGGGTATGGAGTACTACTGATTTTATTACCCTGGGGAGTGGAGTACTACTGATTTCATTACCCTGGGGTATGGAGTACTACTGATTTTATTACCCTGGGGGTATGGAGTACTACTGATTTTATTACCCTGGGGGTATGGAGTACTACTGATTTTATTACCCTGGGGGTATGGAGTACTACTGATTGTATTACCCTGGGGGTATGGAGTACTACTGATTTTATTACCCTGGAGTGCAGTACTACTGATTTCATTACCCTGGGGTATGGAGTACTACTGATTTTATTACCCTGGGGGTATGGAGTACTACTGATTTTATTACCCTGGGGGTATGGAGTACTACTGATTTTATTACCCTGGGGGTATGGAGTACTACTGATTTTATTAACCTTAGGGTATGGAGTACTACTGATTTTATTACCCTGGGGGTATGGAGTACTACTAATTTTATTACCCTGGGGGTATGGAGTACTACTGATTTTATTACCCTGGGGGTATGGAGTACTACTGATTTTATTACCCTGGGGGTATGGAGTACTACCAATTTGATTACCCTGGGGGTATGGAGTACTACTGATTTTATTACCCTGGGGGTATGGAGTACTACTGATTTTATTACCCTGGGGGTATGGAGTACTACTGATTGTATTACCCTGGGGGTATGGAGTACTACTGATTTTATTACCCTGGGGGTATGGAGTACTACTGATTTTATTACCCTGGGGGTATGGAGTACTACTGATTTTATTACCCTGGGGGTATGGAGTACTACCCATTTTATTACCCTGGGGGTATGGAGTACTACCCATTTTATTACCCTGGGGGTATGGAGTACTACTGATTTTATTAACCTTAGGGTATGGAGTACTACTGATTTTATTACCCTGGGGGTACGGAGTACTACTGATTTTTTTACCCTGGGGGTATGGAGTACTACTGATTTTATTACCCTGGGGGTATGGAGTACTACTGATTTTATTACCCTGGGGTTATGGAGTACTACTGATTTTATTACCCTGGGGGTACGGAGCACTACTGATTTTATTACCCTGGGGGTATGGAGTACTACTGGTTTTATTACCCTGGGGGTATGGAGTACTACTGATTTTATTACCCTGGGGGTACGGAGTACTACCCATCTGGTGTCC
Organism: Brachymystax lenok tsinlingensis; assembly: GCA_030435695.1. Lineage (NCBI taxonomy): Eukaryota > Metazoa > Chordata > Actinopteri > Salmoniformes > Salmonidae > Brachymystax > Brachymystax lenok. Next base: position 40,559,773 of record CM059794.1, on the reverse strand, counting down.
CATGTCTAAACCAGTCCCTAATTAAAGGGGAATAATGCTGGTGTCCCATGTCTAATCCAGTCCCTAATTAAAGGGGAATAATGCTGGTGTCCCATGTCTAATCCAGTCCCTAATTAAAGGGGAATCATGCTGGTGTCCCATGTCTAAACCAGTCCCTAATTAAAGTGGAATAATGCTGGTGTCCCATGTCTAAACCAGTCCCTAATTAAAGGGGAATAATGCTGGTGTCCCATGTCTAAACCAGTCCCTAATTAAAGGGGAATAATGCTGGTGTCCCATGTCTAAACCAGTCCCTAATTAAAGGGGAATAATGCTGGTGTCCCATGTCTAATCCAGTCCCTAATTAAAGGGGAATAATGCTGGTGTCCCATGTCTAATCCAGTCCCTAATTAAAGGGGAATAATGCTGGTGTCCCATGTCTAAAGCAGTCCCTAATTAAAGGGGAATAATGCTGGTGTCCCATGTCTAATCCAGTCCCTAATTAAAGGGGAATAATGCTGGTGTCCCATGTCTAAACCAGTCCCTAATTAAAGGGGAATAATGCTGGTGTCCCATGTCTAATCCAGTCCCTAATTAAAGGGGAATAATGCTGGTGTCCCATGTCTAAACCAGTCCCTAATTAAAGGGGAATAATGCTGGTGTCCCATGTCTAATCCAGTCCCTAATTAAAGGGGAATCATGCTGGTGTCCCATGTCTAAACCAGTCCCTAATTAAAGGGGAATCATGCTGGTGTCCCATGTCTAATCCAGTCCCTAATTAAAAGGGAATAATGCTGGTGTCCCATGTCTAATCCAGTCCCTAATTAAAGTGGAAGAAGGAAAATCAGTGGAACTGGCTTGGAGGTTCAGATTTGAATTTGAGGCGATTCTGTATCTATGGGAGACACTCATCTTATCTGCTCTACATGTTTAATACCAGCAGACAGATCCTAAGGTTCTGTGTGTCTGGGAGGTGCACTGGGAACTGCAGCAGTTGAAACCATGTGTCTGGACTTCATGGAGAGACTTGGAGTGTTTTTGGGATATAAATCTTTGCCCCCTTCCTCCACCTCCTCCTCTACCCCTGGCCTCTCCTCTTCCTCCACCTCCTCCTCTCCCCCCTCCTCCTTCCCCCCCTCCTATAGCCTTCTAGGCTCGATGTTTCCTCTACCTCGTATAATCTTTGCCATGGCCCGCGATGGTCTCCTCTTCTCCTTTCTGGCCAAGGTCAGTGAGAGGAAGTCGCCCATCAACTCCACCATTGCGTCAGGTTTCATGTCCGGTAAGACTGTGTTAGAGGTCAGGGGTTAAGCTCAGAGCTGATCTGTATCTGGTGGTAACAAGCCTATGCCCACCTGAGGAGGAGAGAGGGGTGTGGCAGACAGAGACTTTAGGTTGAAGGAACCTGAGGGGTGTACTACATACTTATACTGCATACTATGTACTCATTGTTGCTCCCGACTGCCTTAGCGGCCTAAGGCACTGCATCTCAGTAGTCAGACTATAGTCAGACTATCACAGACTATCACATTCAACCTAATGGAGTTATAGGCCTGCTCAGGCTGGTTATAGTCAGACTATCACATTGGACCTAATGGAGTTATAGGCCTGCTCAGGCTGGTTATAGTCAGACTATCACATTCAACCTAATGGAGTTATAGGCCTCTTCAGGCTGGTTATAGGCAGACTATCACATTCAACCTAATGGAGTTATAGGCCTGCTCAGGCTGGTTATAAGCAGACTATCACATTCAACCTAATGGAGTTATAGGCCTGCTCAGGCTGGTTATAAGCAGACTATCACATTCAACCTAATGGAGTTATAGGCCTGCTCAGGCTGGTTATAGGCAGACTATCACATTGGACCTAATGGAGTTATAGGCCTGCTCAGGCTGGTTATAAGCAGACTATCACATTGGACCTAATGGAGTGTCAGGCCTGCTCAGGCTGGTTATAGTCAGACTATCACATTCAACCTAATGGAGTTATAGGCCTGCTCAGGCTGGTTATAGGCAGACTATAGCTGATCTGAAGGACTGAAGACAGAAACAGATAATTTGGTTCAATTTCAACTTATTTATTAGTGAAACCAAAGTGCTGTAACATATGTAAGTTAAATCAAATAGCTGAATACACACACCAAACTTTTCAAAAGGCTATTGCACAGAAAAACATGGACAGTCATGTGCATCGCAACATAATAAACTAAAGCACTGATCATTGGGAACAAGATCAGAATGACTGCTAAGGCTCGATCCATCAATTCAATAGGTAGCCTAGTCTACAAAACTAAACCAATCCGTATGTTCAAATCAAAAGGCCTGATTAATTAACATGACATCAATAACGCAGAGTCCCCGGTGCTGAAACATGAAACATTCAGAACTAAAAGATAGTTTAATATTCAGTTTAAATGCCCTGAAGAAGGCCACGAGAAGAAGAAAAACTTTTCAGTGAGAAAACAGAAATCCACTTTGGAAATGTTTTTGAAGATGTCGCCTGTAATGCAGTAGTCTAGAAAACTATTTAGCCGACATTTGAACACCACCGCAGAAGCTTCGCTATTCGGCATCTTCCAAATTAACTAGCCTAGTTTTGTTAGGCCCTAGTCCTCTACAAGTAGCCAATCACTCCGCAGCCCACCTCTTCCAATGCATTGTGGGAAAGTGTGCAGATAATTCTACTAGATAAGGAGCTGAAATTAGTACAACATCCTGGCATTTAAATAATACTTTTTTTATTTTATTTTTTTTATTATTAAAATACTCTATTTTGGCATAATGTTAATGCGTCATGCGCGATGGCTTTGTTTCCCGACTTTCCCGAGACTTTAGGTTGAAGGAACTATAGAGAACTGTGATTTAGTTAAGAACAAGTAAAACGACATGTGCAACAGACAGTCTCTTAGTCTCGACTCTTCAAAAGTTAGAAAAATGATCAGATTTTTCTTCATTATTTTCTGTATGTGAATTTGAAGGTGGCTACTGTATGTCTAGCCTACTGATTGCTGTGATACTGTACCATGATGTGAATATGTTGTGTGTAACGGGTTTCACAGAACATGTAATAATACTGTTACTATGTGTCTTTGTCAGAAAAGGCAGTTGTAGAGTCATCATAATGGTAATTCGTATTGTATAGTGCACATGCCTAATGCCAGAATCAAATACAATTATGTCATTTTTGGGGTGGTTTCCCGGACACAGATTTAAATCTAGTCCTGAAAAACAACTCTTATTTCAGATGGAGATTCTCCATTGCTTATTAGTCCAGGAATATCTGTGTCCAGGAACACCGGTCCTTAATGTGTGCATTGGCTTGTATTTTAAACTGGGTTGAACTGGGTTAAACTGGGTTAGATCCAGTCGTATGTCATATTTCTTAATGGTCTTTGACTTCTTCGTACAGCGGTGATGGCCTTCCTGTTTGACCTGAAGGACCTGGTTGATCTGATGTCTATCGGCACCCTGCTAGCCTACACCTTGGTGGCAGCCTGTGTTCTAGTACTCAGGTTAGTACCCTACATACTACACCCTACACCCTGCTAGCCTACACCTTGGTGGCAGCCTGTGTTCTAGTACTCAGGTTAGTACCCTACATACTACACCCTACACCCTGCTAGCCTACACCTCAGTGGCAGCCTGTGTTCTAGTACTCCGGTTAGTACCCTACATACTACACCCTACACCCTGCTAGCCTACACCTTGGTGGCAGCCTGTGTTCTAGTACTCAGGTTAGTACCCTACATACTACACCCTACACCCTGCTAGCCTACACCTCGATGGCAGCCTGTGTTCTAGTACTCAGGTTAGTACCCTACATACTACACCCTACACCCTGCTAGCCTACACCTCGGTGGCAGCCTGTGTTCTAGTACTCAGGTTAGTATCTTTCTCATGGACGATCAATTCTTGGATCCATAGCTCTGTCTGTGAATTTCAGAGTGGTTACATGTCTTCAACAAGTGGCGGGGTACCGTTTTTCCCCTTTAATGTGGCTATTCTTTCTGTCCTGCAGGTACCAGCCAGAGCATTCCAGTATGGCCTATCGGATGGCTTCTACGCTGGACGAGCCAGACACCTTAGAGTCCATTAACGAGGGCAGTGTGGGGATCCTGCCGGGAGCAGAGGAGGTGTTCTGTGCCAAAAACCTGTTGTTCCCTCACAACACAGAACCCAACAACCTGTCTGGCTTCGTAGTAAACATCTGTACCAGTACATTAGGTAAGACACACACACACACACACACACCTATTCGGTTTTCTCCCTGCAGGAGTGTTAGCTCTGGTCACCTCTGTCTCTTCCTTACTGTCTCTGTGTCTTTCTCTCTCCCTGCAGGAGTACTGGTGTGTATCTTCTGTGTGGTAGCGGTGCAGGGAGGCTTTGCTTCCTGGTCTGTCTCTCTACTGAGCTTCATATTTATAGCCTGTCTGGCAGTCACTCTACTGGTCTGGAGACAGCCGGAGAGCAAGACCAGTCTCTCTTTCAAGGTATGTTCACTCAGCTGTACCCCACGGTCAGGGACATGCCTCTTCACCCCTTTCCTCCCAGTGGCCAGTATGTTTATAAATCTTCTCCCCTCTCCTCACGCCTCCTCTTCTCCTCCTCTTTTCCCCCTCTCCTCCTCTCCTCACGCCTCCTCTCCTCTTCTCCCCTCTCCTCCTCTCCTCACGCCTCCTCTTCTCCCCTCTCCTCCTCTCCTCACGCCTCCTCCCTCTTCTCCCCCTCTCCTCCTCTCCTCACGCCTCCTCTCCTCTTCTCCCTTCTCCTCCTCTCCTCACGCCTCCTCTCCTCTTCTCCCCCTCTCCTCCTCTCCTCACGCCTCCTCTCCTCTTCTCCCTTCTCCTCCTCTCTCCTCACGCCTCCTCCTCCCTCTTCTCCCCCTCTCCTCCTCTCCTCACGCCTCCTCTCCTCTTCTCCCTCTCCTCCTCTCTCCTCACGCCTCCTCTCCTCTTCTCTCCTCTCCTCCTCTCCTCACGCCTCCTCTTCTCCCCTCTCCTCCTCTCCTCACGCCTCCTCTCCTCTTCTCCCCCTCTCCTCCTCTCCTCACGCCTCCTCTCCTCTTCTCCCCCTCTCCTCCTCTCCTCACGCCTCCTCTCCTCTTCTCCCCTCTCCTCCTCTCCTCATGCCTCCTCTCCTCCCAGGTGCCCCTGCTTCCCTTCCTCCCAGTGGCCAGTATGTTTATCAACATCTTCCTGATGTGTCAGCTGGGCCGAGGAACCTGGATACGCTTCTCTTTCTGGATGATCATAGGTACAGTACATTTACCTGTAATATAGATTAAATATGACCTATAGGTACAGTAGATGTACCTGTAATATAGATTAAATATGCCCTATAGGTACAGTAGATTTACCTGTAATATAGATTAAATATGACCTATAGGTACAGTAGATTTACCTGTAATATAGATTAAATATGACCTATAGGTACAGTAGATGTACCTGTAATATAGATTAAATATGCCCTAAAGGTACAGTAGATTTACCTGTAATATAGATTAAATATGACCTATAGGTACAGTAGATTTACCTGTAATATAGATTAAATATGACCTATAGGTACAGTACATTTACCTGTAATATAGATTAAATATGACCTATAGGTACAGTACATTTACCTGTAATATAGATTAAATATGACCTATAGGTACAGTAGATTTACCTGTAATATAGATTAAATATGCCCTATAGGTACAGTAGATTTACCTGTAATATAGATTAAATATGACCTATAGGTACAGTAGATTTACCTGTGATATAGATTAAATATGCCCTATAGGTACAGTAGATTTACCTGTAATATAGATTAAATATGCCCTCTATAGGTACAGTAGATTTATCTGTAATATAGATTAAATATGCCCTATAGGTACAGTAGATTTACCTGTAATATAGATTAAATATGACCTATAGGTACAGTAGATTTACCTGTAATATAGATTAAATATGCCCTATAGGTACAGTAGATTTACCTGTAATATAGATTAAATATGACCTATAGGTACAGTAGATTTACCTGTAATATAGATTAAATATGCCCTATAGGTACAGTAGATTTACCTGTAATATAGATTAAATATGACCTATAGGTACAGTAGATTTACCTGTAATATAGATTAAATATGCCCTATAGGTACAGTAGATTTACCTGTAATATAGATTAAATATGACCTATAGGTACAGTACATTTACCTGTAATATAGATTAAATATGCCCTATAGGTACAGTAGATTTACCTGTAATATAGATTAAATATGACCTATAGGTACAGTAGATTTACCTGTAATATAGATTAAATATGACCTATAGGTACAGTACATTTACCTGTAATATAGATTAAATATGCCCTATAGGTACAGTAGATTTACCTGTAATATAGATTAAATATGCCCTATAGGTACAGTAGATTTACCTGTAATATAGATTAAATATGACCTATAGGTACAGTAGATTTACCTGTAATATAGATTAAATATGCCCTATAGGTACAGTAGATTTACCTGTAATATAGATTAAATATGACCTATAGGTACAGTAGATTTACCTGTGATATAGATTAAATATGCCCTATAGGTACAGTAGATTTACCTGTAATATAGATTAAATATGCCCTCTATAGGTACAGTAGATTTATCTGTAATATAGATTAAATATGACCTATAGGTACAGTACATTTACCTGTAATATAGATTAAATATGCCCAATAGGTACAGTACATTTACCTGTAATATAGATTAAATATGCCCTATAGGTACAGTAGATTTACCTGTAATATAGATTAAATATGCCCTATAGGTACAGTAGATTTACCTGTAATATAGATTAAATATGACCTATAGGTACAGTACATTTACCTGTAATATAGATTAAATATGCCCTATAGGTACAGTAGATTTACCTGTAATATAGATTAAATATGACCTATAGGTACAGTAGATTTACCTGTAATATAGATTAAATATGACCTATAGGTACAGTACATTTACCTGTAATATAGATTAAATATGCCCTATAGGTACAGTAGATTTACCTGTAATATAGATTAAATATGCCCTATAGGTACAGTAGATTTACCTGTAATATAGATTAAATATGACCTATAGGTACAGTAGATTTACCTGTAATATAGATTAAATATGCCCTATAGGTACAGTAGATTTACCTGTAATATAGATTAAATATGACCTATAGGTACAGTAGATTTACCTGTGATATAGATTAAATATGCCCTATAGGTACAGTAGATTTACCTGTAATATAGATTAAATATGCCCTCTATAGGTACAGTAGATTTATCTGTAATATAGATTAAATATGACCTATAGGTACAGTACATTTACCTGTAATATAGATTAAATATGCCCAATAGGTACAGTACATTTACCTGTAATATAGATTAAATATGCCCTATAGGTACAGTAGATTTACCTGTAATATAGATTAAATATGACCTATAGGTACAGTAGATTTACCTGTAATATAGATTAAATATGCCCTATAGGTACAGTAGATTTACCTGTAATATAGATTAAATATGACCTATAGGTACAGTAGATTTACCTGTAATATAGATTAAATATGCCCTATAGGTACAGTAGATTTACCTGTAATATAGATTAAATATGACCTATAGGTACAGTAGATTTACCTGTAATATAGATTAAATATGCCCTATAGGTACAGTAGATTTACCTGTAATATAGATTAAATATGACCTATAGGTACAGTAGATTTACCTGTAATATAGATTAAATATGACCTATAGGTACAGTAGATTTATCTGTAATATAGATTAAATATGCCCTATATGTACAGTAGATTTACCTGTAATATAGATTAAATCTGACCCATAGGTACAGTAGATTTATATGTAATATAGATTAAATATGCCCTTTAGATATAGTACATTTACTATATAATTTACTATACCTTTTTTACGCTGCTGCTACTCTCTGTTCATCATATATGCATAGTCACTTTAACCATAACTACATGTACATACCACCTCAATCAGCCTGACTAACCGGTGTCTGTATATAGCCTCGCTACTGTATATAGCCTCGCTACTGTATATAGCCTCTCTACTGTATATAGCCTCTCTACTGTATATAGCCTCTCTACTGTATATAGCCTCACTACTGTATATAGCCTGTCTACTGTATATAGCCTCTCTACTGTATATAGCCTCACTACTGTATATAGCCTCTCTACTGTATATAGCCTCTCTACTGTATATAGCCTCTCTACTGTATACAGCCCCTCTACTGTATATAGCCTCTCTACTGTATATAGCCTCTCTACTGTATATAGCCCCTCTACTGTATATAGCCTCTCTACTGTATATAGCCCCCTCTACTGTATATAGCCTCTCTACTGTATATAGCCTCTCTACTGTATATAACCCCTCTACTGTATATAGCCTCTCTACTGTATATAACCTCTCTACTGTATATAACCCCTCTACTGTATATAGCCCCTCTACTGTATATAGCCCCTCTACTGTATATAGCCTCTCTACTGTATATAGCCTCTCTACTGTATATAGCCCCTCTACTGTATATAGCTTCTCTACTGTATATAACCCCTCTACTGTATATAGCCTCTCTACTGTATATAGCCTCTCTACTGTATATAACCTCTCTACTGTATATAACCCCTCTACTGTATATAGCCTCTCTACTGTATATAGCCTCTCTACTGTATATAGCCTCTCTACTGTATATAGCCCCTCTACTGTATATAGCCTCTCTACTGTATATAACCTCTCTACTGTATATAGCCCCTCTACTGTATATAACCCCTCTACTGTATATAGCCTCTCTACTGTATATAACCTCTCTACTGTATATAACCCCTCTACTGTATATAGCCCCTCTACTGTATATAACCTCTCTACTGTATATAGCCCCTCTACTGTATATAGCCTCTCTACTGTATATAGCCTCTCTACTGTATATAGCCCCTCTACTGTATATAGCCCCTCTACTGTATATAGCCTCTCTACTGTATATAGCCCCTCTACTGTATATAGCCTCTCTACTGTATATAGCCCCTCTACTGTATATAGCCTCTCTACTGTATATAGCCTCTCTACTGTATATAGCCTCACTACTGTATATAGCCTCTCTACTGTATATAACCTCACTACTGTATATAGCCTCTCTACTGTATATAGCCTCTCTACTGTATATAGCCTCTCTACTGTATATAGCCCCTCTACTGTATATAGCCCCTCTACTGTATATATCCTCTCTACTGTATATAGCCTCTCTACTGTATATAGCCTGTCTTTTTACTGTTGTTTTTATTTCTTTACTTACCTGTTGTTCACCTAATACCTTTTTTTTGCCCTGTTGGTTAGAGCCTGTAAGTAAGCATTTCACTGTAAGGTCTACACCTGTTGTATTCAGCATTTCACTGTGAGGTCTACACCTGTTGTATTCAGCATTTCACTGTGAGGTCTACACCTGTTGTATTCAGCATTTCACTGTGAGGTCTACACCTGTTGTATTCAGCATTTCACTGTAAGGTCTACACCTGTTGTATTCAGCATTTCACTGTAAGGTCTACACCTGTTGTATTCAGCATTTCACTGTAAGGTCTACACCTGTTGTATTCAGCATTTCACTGTGAGGTCTACACCTGTTGTATTCAGCATTTCACTGTAAGGTCTACACCTGTTGTATTCAGCATTTCACTGTAAGGTCTACACCTGTTGTATTCAGCATTTCACTGTGAGGTCTACACCTGTTGTATTCAGCATTTCACTGTAAGGGCTACACCTGTTGTATTCAGCATTTCACTGTAAGGTCTACACCTGTTGTATTCAGCATTTCACTGTAAGGTCTACACCTGTTCTATTCAGCATTTCACTGTAAGGTCTACACCTGTTGTATTCAGCATTTCACTGTAAGGTCTACACCTGTTGTATTCAGCATTTCACTGTAAGGTCTACACCTGTTGTATTCAGCATTTCACTGTGAGTTCTACACCTGTTGTATTCAGCATTTCACTGTAAGGTCTACACCTGTTGTATTCAGCATTTCACTGTAAGGTCTACACCTGTTGTATTCAGCATTTCACTGTAAGGTCTACACCTGTTGTATTCAGCATTTCACTGTAAGGTCTACACCTGTTGTATTCAGCATTTCACTGTAAGGTCTACACCTGTTGTATTCAGCATTTCGCTGTAAGGTCTACACCTGTTGTATTCAGCATTTCACTGTAAGGTCTACACCTGTTGTATTCGGCATTTCACTGTAAGGTCTACACCCTGTTGTATTCGGTGCATGTGACAAATAAACTTTGATTTGATTTATCTGTAATATAGATTAAATATGCCCTCTATAGGTACAGTAGTTTGGACACACCTACTCATTCCAAGGTTTTTTGTTGTTGTTTTTTTTTTAACTATTTTCTACATTGTAGAAATAATAGTGAAGACATCAAACCTATGAAATAACACATGGAATCATGTAGTAACTAAAAAAAAAGTGTTAAACACATCAAAATATATTTAGTATTTTTATTTTTTTATTCCTCAAAGTAGCCACCCTTTGCCTTGATGACAGCTTTGCACGCTCTGGGCATTCTCTCAACCAGCTTCACCTTTTTCTTCTCAGGTTTCATTATCTACTTTGGCTATGGGATCCGAAACAGTGCAGAAGCTGCTTTAGTCAATACTGACAGTAACCTTCATGGATACAAGCCAGGCTGCACTCTCAACGGACAGCCAATGGACATCGAGAAGGAAGTCTTCCTACACAACGGCCTGGACCTGGACAACACAGTGGACGAGGAGGACGGGGACCTCTAGAGGTTGGGAGGTGCAGTGCACTTCTCTAATGCTACTATCTGTTCTCTTTATCTTTAACTCTCAGATTAGGTACCGTATACTGTCAGAAATATCTTCACGTGAAAGGGGGGGACTATCATCTACAGTCAGAACGAGCTCTGTTAGGACCTCATGTGGCGTAGTATCAAACCTGACACAGGTCTCTTCACATTGGGCAGTGATCCACCATACCAGTTCCACGTCCGCTGCTCGTGACTTTGGTAGTGATATCAGTAGTAAGCGCCAAACCAATGAGTCTGTCTGTCATTGGTAGCACAAAGCAGGAGGACGATCACACTTCTCTTGGAAGAAGAAAAGGGCTTGAACGGATCTGTGGCCCTTAACATTTTATTCTAATTTGTTGGAAATACTAAATACTCTATAATTTCACACTGAAGAGCAGGGCTCGTCCCTAATACTAACATTACTGGTGGATTACCATGCAGTCTATCGCCCTCTGCTGGAGTCCTGGTGTCACTGCATCATAGAATCTGATAGATAGAGGTGTCACAAGGGCACCCTATTCCCTATAGAGTGCACTACTTTTGACCAGGACCCATAGTGGACACAAAGGCACAGTGCTGGTTGCTGTGTCCTCCTCTACTATTCAAGTCAAGTCAACATCATCCTCCCCAATTTCATTACTTACAATGACATCAACGTATTCTGCTTCTGATCTAGAAATATATTGACATATTGATGACAACAAGTGATGTTTTTTCATTCATATGTGCAGAGCCTTCTCTGAGTCAATACAGCTGCACTTCTTAGCTGGATACCTTGTTAGATTGAACATCAGGATGTGATGAATTACAATTGATAAGTCTCAAATTACAACTACAGTATGAATTGAGGTGAGTGTTTTAAAGTAATAAGCTGGCATTGTTCCAACTTCCATTATAGAGGAGTGACGATTTACAGAATGTTGCACAAGCCTTCTTCTTCTCTTTCTTCTTCTCCTTCTTCTTCTCTTTCTTCTTCTCCTTCTTCTTCTCTTTCTTCTTCTCTTTCTTCTTCTCTTTCTTCTTCTCCTTCTTCTTCTCCTTCTTCTCTTTCTTCTTCTCTTTCTTCTTCTCCTTCTTCTTCTCTTTCTTCTTCTCTTTCTTCTTCTCCTTCTTCTTCTCTTTCTTCTTCTCTTTCTTCTTCTCTTTCTTCTTCTCTTTCTTCTTCTCCTTCTTCTTCTCTTTCTCCTTCTCTTTCTCCTTCTTCTCTTTCTTCTTCTCCTTCTCTTTCTTATTCTTCTCTTTCTTCTTCTTCTGCTCTTTCTTCTTCTCCTTCTTCTTCTACTTATTGCACATTATGAGAGTTTAACTATCTGGAAGACGAGCAGTGTTTGTTTCTTGATTGCATAAAAAAAACAATGCACATGTATGTCCAACTTAAGCAATAAGGCCAGAGGAGGTGTGGTATATGGCAAATATACCACGGCTAAGGGCTGTTCTTAGGTACGACGCATCGTAGAATGCCTGGACACAGCCCTTAGCCGTGCTATACTTGTATTGGCCATATACCACAAACCCCAGAGGTGCCTTATTGCTATTATAAACTGGTTACCAGTTACATACCCGTGGTATAGGGTCTGATATACCATGGCTGTCAGCCAATCAGCATTTAGGGCTTGAACCACCCAGTTTATAATCTGTAATATAGTACAATACTGCATGTACAGTTACTGTAAATTAAAATAAGTTAAATATATAAATGAGCACATCCGCAGTGTGTGAGGGAATTGAGTTAGCCTACGTCCCAAATGGCACCCTATTCCCTGTATACTGTACTACTGTTGACCAGAACCCTTTGGACCCGGTTTAAAAGTAGTGCACTATATAAGGAATAGGGTACTATTTGGGATTCTTCCTAAGTCACTTCAGGAGTTAAGTGCCCTACTTTGTCAGCCAGATGATCAGGATCACCCTAATGAAATGTTAAATGATGACTAGTCAACATAAGGAAAAAGGGGGATACCTAGTCAGTTGTCCAACTGAATGCATTGAACTGAAATGTGTCTTCCGCATTTAACCCAACCCCTCTGAATCAGGGGCGGCAGGTAGCCTAGTGGTTAGAGTGTAGGGGCGGCAGGTAGCCTAGTGGTTAGAGCATTGGCCTGACTGGTAACCGAAAGGTTGGTGGATCAAATCCCTGAGCTGACAAGGTAAAAATCTGTCGTTCTGGCCCTGAACAAGGCAGTTAACCCACTGTTCCTAGGCCGTCATTGTAAATAACAATTTGTTCTTAACTTATTTGCCTCGTTAAATAAAGGTTAAATATAGGTTCCATTTAAAAAATCGGAGAGGTGCAGGGAGCTGCCGTCGTCTAGGGAACAGTTGTTGTTGGGGCTTAACTGCCTTGGACAATGGCAGATTTTCCACCTTACTGCTTATTTTAAATGTTTCTGTCTTCTTTTATTATGATAGTATCTTGTGTGATTTGCTGTTTCTAGTATTATAATATGTTTGGCCAAATGTGTCACTTAGTAATATCGTGTGTAATGAGCCTCGGTTCCAAATCCCACACTCATTGTGTGATTTTCCTAAAAGAAATGTGGAATCCTTTTTCTTACCCAAAGACGTTGCACCAAAACATTTTTATTCATAGAACAAGACCCATGTCAAAATCCAAAATTATTAATCTGCTCAAACATATTTAACGACCTGTTGGTGAAAAAACACGTCCCAGTCAGGCTTCCCCCCAAGTTCGCCACAATATTCATTGCCGTGAACATCTTTGAAATGTTATTATTTTGAATTTCTGAATGTTTAGTGACTTATTATGATACAATCCCCTGTTAACCCTCATTCATTCTGTACATATTGGGTACTTTGTTGTGGTAATGGTTTCGTGTCGGCTTGTACTCTTATGAAGCCATATCTGTGGATGTGTGGATGGTGCTCTGTCCTGCTACAAACACATTGGGATGTCTATTTATAAGATAAAGATACTGCTACTCTCCTAGCCTGGTTAAACCAAACTGAATGAAGTACTCACTATGGTAAATGTAGCATTCGCACTGGTTTAACCAGGCTACTATTCTCCTCTTACGCTAAGGATGTATCTCAAATGGCACCCAAATTCCCTTTAGTGTGCCCTGGTCAAAATGTGTGCACTAAATAAGGAATAGGGTGCCATTTGGGATGCACTCTAAGATGTCCTGTTGAACAATATCATTGGTCCCACATCTGGTTGTGCTGTCTTGACAGCTCCTATGGTCATTAATTGGCAGGTAGCCTAGTGGTTAGAGCGTTGGACTTGTAACCGGAGAGTTGCAAGTTCGAATCCCCGAGCTGACAAGGAAAAAATCTGTCGTTCTGCCCCTGAACAAGGCAGTTAACCCACTGTTCCCGGGCGCTGAAGACGTGGATGTCGATTAAGGCAGCCCCCGCACCTCTCTGATTCAGAGGGGTTGGGTTAAATGCGGAAGAAACATTTCGGTTGAAGGCATTCGGTTGTACAACTGACTAATAATGGTGACTTTGACTTTTGACTTTGACATTGTCACAAAGGCAAAACAGCACGACCAGATCTGGGTCCAGGCTAGTTAAACAACACTAAGAATGCATGCCTGATGCCAGCCAGATGTGTGAAGGCCTTACAAGTGACTAAGCCATGTCATATACTTCCACCCCCGAAAGGTCAAGTTTCTTTTCCGCTGTGAGTTGAGTAAACCTATTAGCACAATGGTGTGTTTCCTGTTGTAACTGTCATCGTTACTGTCGTCACTGTGTGTGTCTTCATGTGCTGCCAGAGTTTTGTCTTCTTGGTGCTTATATGAAATACAGCTACTGTACATTGCATTGAGTGTTACATGTCTGTGAGGGCAGTGTTCCAGTAATGACAACAGTCTGGCAGTAGAGGGCAGTGTTCCAGTAATGACAACAGTCTGGCAGTAGAGGGCAGTGTTCCAGTAATGACTACAGTCTGGCAGTAGAGGGCAGTGTTCTAGTAATGACAACAGTCTGGCAGTAGAGGGCAGTGTTCTAGTAATGACAGCAGTGTTCTAGTAATGACAACAGTCTGGCAGTAGAGGTCAGTGTTCTAGTAATGACAACAGTCTGGCAGTAGAGGGCAGTGTTCTAGTAATGACAACAGTCTGGCAGTAGAGGGCAGTGTTCTAGTAATGACAACAGTCTGGCAGTAGAGGATAGTGTTCTGATGAAATAATGTGGTACATTGGTTGAATTGAAATATAGTTGTGTATTATTGTTAGTGTCTATTTGGAGGCTGTGTTTTACCTTAAGTATTTATTTTAATGTGTGCTAAAAACAAAGAAAGTTTAAGGAAGCTTTGAAAACCAGGTTCTCCGTCCTAAATCTGAATCCTAGACATATGGATGTAATGTTCTGGCCTTTGTGTGTCCCAAAGCTAGCTTTATCCTGCGCGATCCACAGGCGACTGACAATCTAATGTGCGTCCCAAATGGCATCCTATTCCCTACATAGTGCACTACTTCACCAGGGTCCGTAGGAGTTTGGTGAAAAGTAGTGCACTATATAGGGAATAGGGTTCCATTTGGGACACTCTGTAAGGGTTCGATTAAGGAAGAGTCATAGACCTTTATAGATATGGCTCTGAGTTCAGGCTTCATAGAGGAGAGCAGAGGAAAATCTGTTTTTTGTATCTGCTTGTGTTTGTTTTTGGACCATTCATTTGAAGACCGGTTTTCAATGCAAGGCGTATTATAGTGTGTCTCACTATACAATTCACCTTTTCGACAGCGTTCGCAGAGACCACCTTCGTGGTAAACGCTGTGCATTTCGGGCTTAAGCGTCAATTACCTTTACATGTCTGTTCTAGTGGGCTGCACTGACAAACTGTGTCAGTTTGTCTATTACTGTATTTTGTTACTGCAATAAACCGTTTGCTTCCGCCATCTGTTTAACAGCTGCTGTAAATAAAACAAACTTTGAAGCGTTTATGTCTCGTTGTTCATTATTTATTTTTTTATCAACCAAGACACGTCCTCGTTCCAGAAAACATCTTAAAGTTCAGTATGTATTGTTCTGTTATCTTTATGATTTGAGCGGTATCTCTAATGGTTCCCTACGTACTACGTAGTGTACACTTGGACCAGAGCCCTAAATGTAGTCCACTATATGGAATAGGGTGTAATGTGGGACGCATATTATGAGTTCATCTTTCTATTTTGTTATGTAACAAATTAATCTTCCTTGATACAGTTTTCTCCAGACGGGTTACCCAGAAAGATAAAGAGAGGATTATATGGGGTGGGTTCTGCAGAGGACATGAAATACAAGAGATGTGCTGCTCTCTAGTGGCTATGGAGGGTAGAGGGTGTGTGTGTGTGTGTGTGTGTGTGTGTGTGTGTGTGTGTGTGTGTGTGTGTGTGTGTGTGTGTGTGTGTGTGTGTGTGTGTGTGTGTGTGTGTGTGTGTGTGTGTGTGTGTGTGTATTTCAATGTCATGAATTGAGATCACTCATTCTGTCTTTATTGAAGGTTTTCATACAACCACATTTGACTGTGATTGGCTGTGAGTCCCAAAAGGCATTAAAGGTTGTACACTATATAGGGAAAAGGGTGCCATGTGGAACACAGCCATTTTGACATGGAAAACATGGCTATTAGATAGTGTTGAGTATTAAGTATAATGACTGTAAACTAAATGCCAGGCCCTATAACTCAGTGGTAGTGTGCTAATTTCACACCTTTGCAAAGATCCCATTTAGATAGAATACCACCAGCAAACTTGGTATAAATCAAATCCAATTTTATGAGTCACGTGTGCCGAATACAACAGGTGTAGACTTTACAGTGAAATGCTGAATACAACGGGTGTAGACCTTACAGTGAAATGCTGAATACAACAGGTGTAGA